>JBCFYV010000012.1:25056480-25488686 GCA_039000515.1 Timema cristinae | reverse complement strand
AATGTCCTCAAACCCTTCTCTCACTTTTCCTACATTTGCGTTAAAATCCGCTCTATCTACCACTCTTTTCTTATATGCCTTTCCAATTCTTCCTCGAACTTGTCCTTTTCTTCTGTTGGGCACTACACTAACTTGTGGTGCATACACTTCATGCATGAAAATATATGGGGATTGTCTCTAAAGGCAATCTAATGTTTGGTAGAAGGGCTAATGATTGTTATATGGCAAAGCCATTGGCGGCTTGTGTATAGGCACTGCGGAACTGCAGCACCCCTATTTTCACTTGATATTATCGATAACATTTAATATAATTAATTCTTTCTTTATTTTTGTAGTACAATATATATTCCTTAAGCTTAATGTCAGTACTTCAGTAACCATCCCCCAGTTTATGAAAAAGATACAAAAACCTTTGTATGGAACTGTGCACTTCACAGTGCCTGCGAAGTGGTGTTTGACTGTTGTGCGCGTGCACAGATAGGAAAAGGTGGGGAAGAAGGCGGGACTGCTAGGTAAAGAGAGCACTGTTGCTTTCACAGTGTCAGCTCTGGCGTGATGGTAGAAGTGTTTTTTTTACTCAGTGTGTGTTGTGCTTAAAAACCATGTACCATACATATTCTTGAATGTAATAAAGTGTAGAAGAGTGTAGAATTAGATTATTATTATGCTCCCAGCTGTTCTATTTGATTCATTTTTTTCGGTTATTTTATTAAACAGAAAACATTAACCATGACCTTGCATTCCCAAGAAATAAGTTCTGTGTCCGCAAGTGAACTTCAACAGTTTAAGTTTTCACAGCTATCTCCCTATGAGAAAGTTATAGTTAAGAAAAGAGGTCATTCAACACCTGATATTCTAAAATTTCAGCCAGGCAAAAGCAACAACAAGAAATATATTTCTATCTTTAATTCTGAATGGTACCAACGGAAAAGTTGACTTCGCGGCTGTGAAGTAAAAAATGTACTGTTTTGCATCCCATGTTTGCTGTTTGGAGGTGATGTACCGTGTACAAAAGATGGTTTTAGAAATATAAACAAAATGAAATAAATAACTGAAAAGCATGAGAAGTCAAAGAAGCACATCGATAATGTTGTTTCACTGTCACTTTTAGGAACTGTGAGTATTAAGGAGAAACTTAGTGAGGCATAAAGACTTTGAATCAATGAGCATAATATAAAAGTTAAAAAGAACCATGAAATTTTGTCCAAAATAAAATACTGCATTTACTTTTGTGGAAACTTTGAAACTCCCTTAAGTGGACATGATGAAAAAGACGATTAAGTAAATCCAGAGGTATTTAGAGGATTAGTAAATTTTGCAACTAAATTAGATTCAGATTTGAAGAATCACTTAGAAACCAGTGAAGTCTTCAAAGGTGTTTTTAAAATCATTCAGAATGAGATACTTGACTGCCTGCTAAAATATACCATGAGGGGATAAGGCGGAAATTAGAAAAGCTTCCTTTGTAGCTGTCATGGCTGATGACACAGCAGATGTTCCGGAACACAATAAAATGGTTCTTGTTCTACGGTACGTATTGAATGGAGAAATATTTGAGCGTTTTTGGGGATTCTTTATTCCAAAAAATCAAACTGCAGATGGCATATCAAAACACATTTTAGAACAAATGGACAAAAAGTGATAGCATAGACATTGATGGTGCAAATGTCATGAAAGGCAAAAAAGCAGGAGTTCAAGCAAAAATAAAAGCAGTTTATAATAATGGACATTTCATTCACTGTTATGCACATCATATTTAATAATGAGAAATGCAGCAAGTATTACACGAAACACAAGAATTTTTTTCTCTAACAGTCTGGCTATTCCAACATTCTTCTCAAGTTCACCACAATGTGTGTCCATTCTTAAGAAACATGGACGTCAGCATTCCACGTCCATCCTTTACAAGGTGGAATTTCAACATACGGACCATAAATAGAGTTAATGAAAGCTTGCAACCTTTAAAAAACTGCCTTACTGAAATTCAGTCAAAATCAAATGTAGATCAAACCATTGCAGAAGCAACAGGAATATTAAAATACCTGAATGATGATAATTTCAAGTTTTGGTTAAAGCTTTTTCATCAGGTTATGCCTCATGTTGAAATAATTTACAACCAAATGCAATCTCGAGAAATTAGCGTGTTTAAAGTTAATGAATATATAATAAATTTCAAAACTGCTATTTTATAATTGAAAAACAAAAAGTACTGTGAGAATCCTTCAAAGAAACTCATGGCGGAAGCTAAGGAAGTGTGTGACTATATATGTGTTGATATAATGGACAGATATTATTCCACTAAACACTTAGTAGCTGCTAAATTGTTCAAAAAGAATTGCTTCACTAGATTTAAGAATGAACATCCCACAAAAGAGATAGCACTGACCACTAAAGCTTATCCCATGATTGACAAAGAAAAGTATGAAACTGAACTAAAAGTATTATATTGTAGGACTGATATTCATGAATATCGCAAATTAATTGAGCTGCTGAAATTTATTTTGGAAAATAATCTAGATGATGTTTTTAGTGAAATTACCAAACTGATAAAAATCTTCTTGACAATTCCCATGACTACATCAGAGGCAGAGCGCTGCTTTTCAACATTGAAAAGAAAAAAAGAACTTTTTTAAGAAGCATTATGAATTTGAAAAGATTAAATACGCTTGCAATACTTTCAATGGAGAAAAATTTCCTCAATTGTCATCCAGAGATCAAGGAGAAGATTATTGAAATTTTTGCGCAAATTAAAACAAGAATGGATTTCATTTTTAAATGAATAGATCAAGCTTGAACTGTAACAATTTAAGTTAAAGTAAGTAAAAAAGTGTTTTTTTGCTAAGATTTTATCAAGTTCTTGAATAAATTTTATTTTTATACTTTTTTTCCCTTTTACACAATTTTAAAACAAAGGCTAAAATTTTTCTGGAGCAGCACCTCCACTAATTTTAGCTGCAAGCTACCAATGGGCAAAGCCATGTATATTTTGGAACTTCAACTGACGCACACATCACCAAACTTAATGCAAAAAACAAACTGATATTCCCGTAGGGAGGTGTAACAATCACTGTGCCAAAACATGTTAATTCTGAGTCGATTCAAGTTATAAAATGGTGGCAACCAACAACAATTATAACACCTGCCTGCAACGAAACTTATAATGCTGTAAACAAGTTTTTTTCATAAAATATATGAGGCTTATAGCTTATGTACAGGGTGAGTGCCAATTAATGTTTGGAACTTTTAATATAGCCTAAGGTACACCAATAAAGTATTTTGGGGTTGGTTTAAATAAAGATTGTCCCTCTAATAATACAAAGGACATGAGTTGTCAGATCTGGCTCAACCACACTATTATACTACATGATTGAATTGCGCAGACTGTCACCAGGAAATCTACTAGACTATTCTATCTTGGTATTCGAAGTTATGACTAGGGTACTAGGGTACTAGACCATACACTATTCCAAATTTCGAATATATTCACACAACCATAGTAAACACTTTTTCTTTTTAAAAGCTTCATGATGAGAAGTAGATAGATGGCTCATGCCCAAATTCCATTTTAACTTTGATCTAGCACATAAAAAGTAACAATTTTCAAAGGCTTCTTCCTTCTAGCATGCAAGCTTTTAGAACGTAAGATCTGCTTTGGCATTGGTGGTAGAAGTTTTGCCAAAGACATAAATATCCATGCATATTAATTGGGGGATAGCATAATTATAATGACAAGTGATTTGACTCCTCATTCTCTTTTAGATCATATCTTACAAGCTGGCACCACTGTGCAACTGTTATAAACTCCATCCAGCAGGGTTGATATTGTATGCATTAAAACAAGAAATAATACTCACAATTATTTGTTTTCAAAAATATTTTGTGGATTTATTTGTAATAGAAAAATTGAGATCATAAACAATAACAACACATTTCAAACACTAAATAAATTAAAAAATAATACTACCATTCATCATCAATATTAATATCGAATTATAATATCACATATGTTTGCTTGTTTTGAGGAAACAGTTTATGTATTCTTGAATAAATCATACATAATTCACATTATATATATATATCTTTGAACACTTTACAATTTTAAATATCTCAGCACATATAGGTAACTATAACTATATAATCCCGAAAACTATTCATTGTTCACAAAATGAAGACATCTAAAGGTGTATGTGAGTTTTCCACAAAGCTCATGAGTTTGAACTGAGTTTAAGTGAAGTATCAATAGTTAAAAAAAAGTTTGATAACAGAAAGCAACCATTCTGTTTAAAGCTGATTGTGTAAGAATACTAATATGTTTTGATGTAAGATTTTACATTGCAAAGAAATGTTTTCTGTGTAGGACATACATATTTTTATTGATTGAAACTTGAATATATTGGTTCTTATTGGGTGAATGTCTCTATTCTTGTGCCATAAAGATATGGGTCATAAGCTCAGAAAGAATGTGTGCATGAAATTATTAGCACTAGTATAGTGATTTACTGAGTTCTGAGTAACTCGTTTGCAGGATAAATGTGACTATATTTGCTTCTTCTTTTACACTAATTTACTATCAAAATGTAACTTTCTGGCATTAAATATGCATGAGCCCGGCTAGTGATATTGACTGAGTAAGCAAAGCTGTTTGTTACCTTGATAATTTCACAGTATTCCATTAGTCTTCACACTTAGTCATAAAAGGTTTGACATAAAATCCCTTCATCCTTAAAAGTATTAAAAATTTCTGAGTTCCGTTTGTATTTTTTTTAAATATAATAAAGTGAAAATATTCTAGTTGGGGGTGGGGAATGGAATCAAAATCCACTCTACATATGTATATTCCTATGCATAGATCCCCCCCCCCCAAAAAAAAAAGCTCGTTCTTTTACTGACTTGGGAGACAGGCTTGGAACAAGTATATAAATCAACTCGTCTCCTGACATCCAACATTCCCTTTAAGCGTGCAGTCACAAACTATATCTTGTCGAATAATGTAAATTGAGTTCCTGAAACGACTTCAGTTGAATGAGTGTGTATGAATGAGCATGCAAATCATTTTCTACTTATTGAATTTTCTTTTCAATTTTATTATTATACTTTCAAAATGTGTTTGTATTCCAATAAATGTAATACTTTATGTTGTCTGTAAGCTCTGGTTAAGTGGACGAGAAGGCAGACTACTTAACTTCACCATATAAATAAACGCTATTAACCATCCTAATTATTAATGGCAGTGTAGGGAAGTAGAATCCCCAAACTTTAGGGATCAATGACTACATTATACATGCTCTTATAAGGACTTTTAAGCATTAAATAATTTGATATTATTGCAATTACTAAAATGCTATAAAAAATGAAGAATTTATTACTCTAATGAAGGTTCAGTTCCAGATCCAAGAATATGGCATGGTGTTGTGAAATATTCTAGATGAATCGAGGGTACTATGGTTATTTAACCTGTTCAGGAACTGTAATAAATTAGTTTCGGAATCTGTCAAAATAATGAAGATGTCATCAATAAATCTCATCCAGAAGAGCGGTTTCAAGGGTTAGAATTGCAAAAGCTGAAAACATAAACACCACAGTCCACACCAAAGCCACCAACCATCAAAAGTGCGTACCTCCATTTCCAAAGCTACCATCCTCTTAATATAATATGCTCTCTAACCTATGTCCTAGCTACCAGAGCCAAACGTATATGTTCTGAGGAAGACGACCTTAACAAGCATGTAAACAACTCTTCAAGGCTTTCAAAGCCTGAGGATACGATAAACACATAATCAACAGTCAAATAAACAAAGCCCTATCCAATAAAGAGACTATCAAGAAACAACCTTCAAATGACATACCTCTCGCCATCCAGTATTATAAAGGACTAGACAAACTCAGACTTATCCTAAACACAAGCTACAATATCCTAGCCTCATCAAATCTCACAAAAAATCTTCTTAAGTGTTCCGAGAACCACAATGAAACGAGCGCCTAATGTACGCAGCATTCTGGTTCACCCTGAATTGCCCGACCTAGCTACAAACAACAACAAACAAGTTAAGGCTAGACATGCTTACCCTTGCAACAAACCAAGATGCAGTACCTTCAAAATTCACCAACCTTCCACCTAATTCAACAACAGACACGCACAAATAGAATGCCCCATGAAAGGCCACTATGACTGCTCCACAGAAACGTTTATATACCAGCTATATTGTAACTACTGCATTCTGATTTTATTGGTCTCACCACAAGAACACTCAAGACATCAAATGATCACCATTTTGATACCAACCACAACCACCCTGACAAACTAGTAGTTTATATACCAGCTATATTGTAACTACTGCATTCTGATTTTATTGGTCTCACCACAAGAACACTCAAGACATCAAATGATCACCATTTTGATACCAACCACAACAACCCTGACAAACTAGTAGTTTATATACCAGCTATATTGTAACTACTGCATTCTGATTTTATTGGTCTCACCACAAGAACACTCAAGACATCAAATGATCACCATTTTGATACCAACCACAACAACCCTGACAAACTAGTAGTTTATATACCAGCTATATTGTAACTACTGCATTCTGATTTTATTGGTCTCACCACAAGAACACTCAAGACATCAAATGATCACCATTTTGATACCAACCACAACAACCCTGACAAACTAGTAGTTTATATACCAGCTATATTGTAACTACTGCATTCTGATTTTATTGGTCTCACCACAAGAACACTCAAGACATCAAATGATCACCATTTTGATACCAACCACAACAACCCTGACAAACTAGTAGTTTATATACCAGCTATATTGTAACTACTGCATTCTGATTTTATTGGTCTCACCACAAGAACACTCAAGACATCAAATGATCACCATTTTGATACCAACCACAACAACCCTGACAAACTAGTAGTTTATATACCAGCTATATTGTAACTACTGCATTCTGATTTTATTGGTCTCACCACAAGAACACTCAAGACATCAAATGATCACCATTTTGATACCAACCACAACAACCCTGACAAACTAGTAGTTTATATACCAGCTATATTGTAACTACTGCATCCTGATTTTATTGATCTCACCACAAGAACACTCAAGACATCAAATGATCACCATTTTGATACCAACCACAAACAACCCTGACAAACTAGTAGTTTATATACCAGCTATATTGTAACTACTGCATCCTGATTTTATTGATCTCACCACAAGAACACTCAAGACATCAAATGATCACCATTTTGATACCAACCACAACAACCCTGACAAACTAGTAGTTTATATACCAGCTATATTGTAACTACTGCATTCTGATTTTATTGATCTCACCACAAGAACACTCAGACATCAAATGATCACCATTTTGATACCAACCACAACAACCCTGACAAACTAATAGCAGTTCATGCCCAAACACATAATTAAGATTTTAACTCATACTATAGTCCTAGAGTTATACTAACCCTCACTAATAATTGTAGTGCTTTCCAACTTTGTCGGTGAGTACTTTCTCACCAATATATAAACAAATCCAGGCACACCCCAATGTCTCAACCTTAGATAACCTTGTTCCCTTTTCTTACAAGCAGTCCTTTCTAAACCAGTCAGTAATTTCTGTACAAACAATCAATACAGATAGTTTAGTCTAATGGATAAATAAAATATAAATACATTCTATCCATTTACCAAGAGTAAAGACACAAGTTTGAAAAGGCAACTGCAGAATCCAAGCCTAAATTTTTTTTTAATCAATAAATAAGCAACTACAGAATCTAAGTGACCATGATCAACATCTAGTCATGTTGCCATAAGCCAATCTGTTTTACTCTACTGCTGAATATGGGGATTGATGTATCCCAAAAATTTCTTAGTTATGTGTTTTGTTGTGAACTTTGAGTCCTACAGTTTTGTGGTAATTGTATAGGCCTTGCCTTTCTGTCCTCCTTTCAATGTTTAATTTAATACGGATGTTTAGTGTCATTTTTTCTTCTATTTATACTAGGTTGTGTGATTGTGAATTAGTGAATACCCTTACTAAGAACAAGTTCACGTGCCAATGTTTAGATACATTACAATCAATATAATATCAATATATCAAAATATGTTAAGCATCCTTTTACAATCAACAAAACCAGTAGCAACATGTCAGTGTCACATTACAACAAATTGAATCAGTAGTAACAGGATTTTAGCATCAGTACTGGTCTGCATTATATCAGCAAACGTGTTTACTACTTCAAATTAATTCAGTGGCTTGTTAAGAATATTTTACAAGTCCTTTTGGTTGTGGATATAATGCTGCAATCTGATAGCAAACATATTATTGACTTTGACTTTAATGAATTTCTGTATTTTACAAGGCAAATTACATTTTAAGTATATTTTAAATTTGCTATGTAAATGTAGTGAACAAATCACTAAATTATATTTAATTTAAATACATTACTTTGATCAACTTTGAGTTAGTACTTAATATGTAAAGTATATTTATTCATACATGTGGCAAACACACATACGCACACTCGGATTTATAAACTATTAGGCACATACATATTAGTTTTAGAGAAAATGTTATAGTTTGATCAATATGAGTGGCTTCAAACAAACATGAACTTTGGTAATTAGCTTAGCCATAGTATCATAACACAATTATTAACAACTAAATGATCTTTAGAGCAAACACCATTTAATTTTAATTTGATAAATAAGTGATGTTTCTGGAGGAGTGTATTACACAGCTTTATTGAAATTATAACTAAGTTTAACCCTTTCCTTAATGCAGAAGTTGGAACATATTAGTAACTCATACATTCCCTGGCACAGGCACAAATCAACGTTTCATTAAAATAAGTTAATGTAATGACACTGTCAATAAACCACTGTGAATTTATCTAATCTGAATACTTACTATTGAAGTTGATAGATGGAGCCATGGGAAAAGAAAAGAAAACACAAGAAAATCACGTGTATACATGGAAAGAGAGGTAGTGGGCAGGAAACTAGATGGACAATCCAGAAGGAAGTGGGTGGACCAGATAAATAAAGATGTAGAAAAGAAAGGAGAGAGAGAGTTTGTTTGCAATCACCCTAACTGGCAAGCTGCAGAGGTTCCATGATGAAGATGATGATGATGATATGGAGCTATCAGTTCAATGCTATACTATGAACATGAATAAAGTAATAAATGAAAAAAAAAAAAAAAAGTAACAAAAATATTTGTCAGGTAAGAGTATATGAGTAGCAAAATGGCTGCCGGGACTATGCGCCAGGGAATGGGTTAAGTCGAGTCTAGAGCATGAAATACAAATAGATTTCAAACATATAGGAACTTGACCTTGACATCATGGATACCTCATTTTAACACTATACATTGTACATACATTTGAGCGCTCGTAGATTTTAAGTGAGTAATAACTCTAACACTAAATATTTGCAAAGTATTGCCTATTTGTATTTACTATATTAACAACTACCTGAGTAATATTATGGCTCCCAAACTCATCTAGAAAATCACATTCAATTATAATGTCTCAGTGAAAATATTTTCTAGGATATAATTTTGTGTTACAGGTACAAGGAGTATATGCGATAGTAGAGGAAGATAGGGTGATATAGTATGGACATGTAACGAGTATGGAAAATGAAAGAATTTCAAGTAGAATGATGGAGATGAAGTATGTAGGAAAAATACCACAAGGGGCACCAAGAAAGAGATGGGAGGAGCAGATAACAGTAAGGGTGTGAGAGAGGAGAAGAATGAAAGCATATAAAGGAAGAAAAATGGTGGAAGAATTGAGAAAAAGAGAAGAATTTTTCTAAATTGACCTGACCACAAACTGGAACTAGTTGACAATGCTGATCTAGGTAAAGCTTAGTTGCTAAGTACTTCTAATTCTGTTGATGGTCATGTGTTAGGCATATTGGTGAGAGCTTGGCTGTGGCAGGTCGGACATTACCTAGGAACTACAGGACTGCTCAAATATTCTAATGACTGAGTAACTTTGTGTTGAATCATTTATAATGAAGTACTTTGTGGAAAAACCTAACTATGTATGAAGATATGAAAAATGTTTTCAAAAAAAATCATTAAAATGGGTGGAGACTTGAATTTTGGTGCAAACAAAGAAATGTGTGTAGTCATTAACAATTTTGTAAATAAGGAAAGTATTATTCAAGTGTGTGATGTTACAAATAGTGCTGTCAATATAGAATATGTGAAGGCATAAACAATGTTGTCAACGTTCCCGTGTTTGAGGTCACAACAATGTTGTAAGCACAGAAGTGTTTGAAGTCATGAATAGGTTTGGCAAACATTATTTAAATGTCATAAGCATGTTGTCAACCATAACCAGGAGAAATGTTGAAAATAGAATGAACATTATAAAGGTGACTGAAGTCTATGTATCAGAGTGAAGTGCTAGAAAGTTTCTGATAAATGGGGTGGAATTTTATGGACTCACTTCATCCCGTTTCATAACGTCTCAATATGTTAGAAGAGTTATTTCATTAATATAACAGCCAAGTGTCAGTATAGATACTAAACAGTGTGTGACTAACTGGCTGAAAGCTAGGAGTTTGTAGTTGTGAATGATGAGGTAAGATCTAAGAATATGTTAAAATTAATACAGAAAATTGTCCAGAGCAAATTTAAGAAGGGGACCCTGAACATTTCACAAATATGTGTTTATTTATTATGTATTATGAACTTTAAGGTCTACAGATTTTCTGGTGTGTAATCTTGCCCTTCTATCCTCTTTTTAATGTTCAATTTAAAATAGTTGTTTGGCACTATTTTTCCTCTGTTTGTAATGTTATTTGAGATCCACTGTGTCTAGAAATAATCCCCACACACAAATAAATATAATAACATATTTTTGTCCGACCAGTTCCATGTTAAGAAATGCCTACAGCATTCTATAACTATCAGTATGCAAAAGTATACAAGCTATAACATTCTGGTAACCACACAGCATTCTACTTAAAAAAGGAGAATATTCCAATAAACAAATACATACAAAAAATTATAAGCAGACCTCCTTAACCTGGACTAGTGTACATAATAAAACAAATCTAACCTATTTTAGTAAATGAATGATAGAATCAATATTATATAGTAATCTTAGATCTAGTTAACAATAATAAGCCACTGACTCAGTCTTAAATAATGAGTAATGTACACCCATGGGTAGGAAATAAACCTGGCTAGCTTATAATAAATGGCCGCATTAGCCTGAGGTTTGTTTTCTACATTTAGATATTATATTGCAATATATATTTTAGGTTGGTTAAGTAGGTGCAAAAAGTTATGCTAAGCTTTGGTTAAACTATAGTTGATAGTTATAATTTAGTAGAGTTATTTCTAAAAGATATTTTAAAACTATACATTACAAACAACTAAAGAAATTACAAACTAATAGTGAGTTTTTTAATCTAACCTTAAAGCCAAATCTACAAGAAAGAAACTTTTCTTTTTTGAAACATGGATTCTAGAAAAGCTTCTAGACAATTTTATGAATAATGAAAATAACAAGAAAACTTTTTTTTTGCAGATTATTAAAAAGTTATGTTTAAAAGACTGCAAAAAAAAAACACATTTGTTTACAAAGTGAGATTATAACTAAGGATATCGACAATTCTGACTATTCCGATTTTATAATTTCAATTAATATCATAGCTGAAGAATATATTTGATATACATTTATTAAATTATTTAAAATAAATTTGTTTAGAAATGGGCGTGAACAAATATTTCAAATATTATTCTTAGTATTATATTGATATTTCTACACCATCTTTGGGACCAGCAAACTTAAACACACCTTGATTAAGGGGGAGAAATAAGAGATTTTCACACATGACAAGCAACAACTCGCATGTTTGCCAGGATATTAACACCACACCATAATGTATTCTTCTTAAAAATTGTCTCAAACTTTTGTGATCAGTTTTCATTTGTACCACACTTAAACCACGATTAAAACTACGTGTCTGTAATATCACTATGAAGTGAAATGTTCCCAAATACTATAAGAAATTGTTGTAAGCCATTGTTTCAAAATAACGTTTCTTAAATGTGCACTTAATTCAAAGAGTAGTTTAAAACTTTTGTGTCTCAAGAACTTGTGCAATCGATGAAAATAGAATACAGTTAGACTTGACCAGAATAAATCATATTTGAATCAAAAACTTTAAATAAACAGTCATACTTGGTTATATCAACCTTGGACGTAAAGAAAAATGCTTTCCGGGCCCTGCTTATAATGATATACATACACACACACACACACACATAACCAGATTGTTTATAACGACATCTGGCAACATGTTCTCACCCCCCTTTTTTCTATGCACAGTGAAAAAAAAGTTGATGAGAAAAAGTAGGAAAGAAGTTCTCCGAGAGTATCTGGAAGGCGTGTTTAATTCCTTAACTGGTCTCCTAGAACAGAGCACTTTTCTATAAGGCTCTCAGGGCAATAAAACAGAGGGCGAGAAGAGAAGGGGAAGGATCAAGAGAGGGGAGTAAATGTCAGTACTTTCTCCTATCTTTTGTGTCATGATCCTTTCTAATTAAAATTAAATAATATTGATTATTTTATATTCTTATTATCCCCAGAAAATGTATTAAAAGAGCTTTAGTTTAAAACAAAAATTGAAAGAAGACTGAATGAATGGAGGTACAAAGAAAAGTGTTAGTTGTGGAGGATAAAGTTAATGTGCTAAAACAAATTGCAAGTATCAGTAATAATTATAATAGATTCAATTTTATCTAAATATCTTTAAAGTTATCATTAAAAATTATATTTAAATTACCACAAAAGTAAATGTTTGTACTGTCCAAAAATATCCAATGTATTTTAAAGATGAATTAAACCTATTAATGGTTGGTATCTCAGTGGTTTGTAAAAAAATAATTTCTCAGGTCCCTGATTATAGCCAAAATTGACTGTATACTATTCAAAACTTGCAATCATGGACAAATAAAAAAACAAAAAAATAAGAACTATTCTATAGTTGAACACATTAATATCGCCTGAATATAATGAGATTATTAAAGGTTACCTCTAAGGAATGTTATCTAGTGAAATGTCTTGTTACATTAAAGAGTAATTTGTAGCCTTTACAGTTTGTATTTGTTTTGATAAAAATAATAATTGCATATTTATATGAAAACTTAAATCTAGATATGATCTAATTTCCCAAATAAGTACCTTTTCACATAAATGCTAGTTATTTTCTGATTCCATATATAATATATTTAAAATATATATCTTGTAAATACAAATATAAAAATCAACAATAATTTCCTTACTAGCATTTCTGTCCTGATTAGCCACAGTATGTAAAGTGAATTGGAAAGTAACCAATTAACGAATACAAGATGGCATTGATAAAACAAATTAACCTCTAGTTTCTCTGTGTGAGACACCGCACCGCGTAAGAGATATTGAAGTTGGAAAGAATTATTACTATAGTGATAAAAAATACAGCTAAATAACTACTTAAACTATTACTTTCCTGAGGCGAAAATAGACAAACGTTTCTGTTTGACACAATCTGGACTACTTTCTTCTGTGACATAGCCATTATCTGGAGAATGCTCCAACTTTCTCTTTGAGCCCAACCTAGCATAGAAAACACTACATTACTAACAGACATAATAGGTAGACAGCGCTAAATTTTTCTTAGAGCCATTTACAACATAAAAAAACACTACATTTCTGTCATATCCATGATCTGGAGAATATATTTTCCTTTAATACAAGGAAAAATATTGCATTTAAAAAAATAATTTTTCAAATAAAGGATGTTTAACTTTAATAGTCTTATAACTTTGCAAAAAGTTATATCGTATTTCAAATAGATGCGAAGATATTCATAAGGCACACACCAAGGGTATGGCCAGACTGGGCGAGTGAGTGACTAAAAAATAAAATAGAACACATTTGTTGTAATGAGAGGTTGCCAGACTGGAGAGTGTGAGTGAGTGAGCGACTGAGCACGTGTATTTGATAGATAGAACTGGTTACATTTTTCAAGCGCACGCACTCAAGCAGGTACAGTCTAGTTTACATGCGCTAGGCAATATTATTGTATGTTGGTTCATCCCGTGCTAGGAAAACATCTCAATTTGACATTATATTTTACTTTTTTTATAATAAGCGATAGGCTTAGCACACTTGCTATTAATGGCCTAATTTAATTGGTAAGATAATAAACTATATATATAAAACTGTTATGTTAAAAGACTTCAATATTATAATCAAAGTAGGCATCTCCAAATAAGAATCAACACTAGCGCGGATAGAGGATGGGAAAACTACAACAATAAATCACTTGTCAAAAACTACCCTCAGTTTACTGAGCCAAGATTCGAACATTTGCCCCTTCGTCAACAACTATCGAGAGCTTCTGCTAATCACAAGCTGGTTCGCACGCTCGTCAATCTGGCTGAACCCTAAATCATTTTCCTGGAAAAGTGAGATGTACCAGTTTGTTTGTAACATTAAATAGTGCCTAGATAAGAGTTTTAATCAAAATCTTTTGAGCTGATTTCAAGAAAATTGATTTTGTTTTTATTTTCATTCATACCTATAATTTCAGGATTAGAAACATGATTCAAAAAAATCCTTCAAACCCTAAATAGTAAATACCAATTTTTAGCTTGATCAGTAAGCAAAAAATATATGAGAAGACACTTAAAAAGAGATAAGAAATAAAAGAAAGGATAGTAGAGAGAAGGTCAGGAACATTTACAGGATTTAAATGTGGAAGTGAAAGAATGTGAGTGAATATTAGCATGGTGAAGTGTGAAGTGATGGTAATGACATAGAAGAGGGTAAGGCCTAATAAAGCTATATAGCTGGATGGAGTATAGCTGAAAAAGGTACAGGATGTAAAATATCTTGGAAGCGTGATTGAAGAGAAAGGTGGAAGTAGAGAGGATCTAATGAGAAGAGGAAAGCAGGAAGAGTTGTTTTAAGGGTGAGTAAGATACCTGCTTTGGAAAAGAGAAGTGCCCTTGAATTGTAAGGAAGTGTCGTACAGGGCATACCAGTGTTACATATGCAGCTGAAAAATGGAAAGTGAATCTAAGAAAGATTAGTAAAGGGAAGGCCATAGGGATGAAGTGTGTGGAAGCATGTTAGCTATCACAAGGAAAAACAAGATTAGGAATGACATTACATGAGTACATGAAATAGTAGAGGAAGCAAGACTTAGATGGTATGGGCATGTAATGAGGATAGAGAAAGAGATGGAAGGAGCAGATAACAAAAAGTGTGCAAGTGAGAGGAAAGGGATGGAAGTGATTAAAGAAGAAAGAATGGTGTAAGGATAGAGGAAGATAGAGGCATTTTACTAAATTGACCCGGTGATAGGTTAAAAACAAATAAAGATGATGGAGGACGGTATAATTTCAGAGAAAAAATTATTTTCTCATTAAAAACATGACTTTGAAGTTGATGCATGACACTGCATATCTTGAGATAGTTTTTTGAATGATGGCTAGTAATTACTCAGGGACAAACAAAGGTGGGATTGTAAATTTTCATCAATTAAACAGATTTGATATTTAGATTGTATAATCTTCATTTGAGAAAAATCAGCTTTACAGAGCTAGGTTGAACCAAAAAGTGCAATCAAACAAAGAACACTGGACCTCAAACATGGATACTTTTATATATAAAACCAAGCCCTGATGAAGTGTGGAGAGTGGTGATATGAAGAAAGCAGTCAAGGCCATGCTGTCAGGTTTTAGAACTGTTGTGTGAAGGTTCACAGTAAAACCTCTTTTTAATTTTCTTTATCTCAATCTTGTTCTAATCAATCAACAATCAAATGGACAAAACAAACGATCGATCAAGATTGAGTGTAGGGCCACTTGGTTGTTTAGGTATATGAGCGTATTCATGTCTAGTAAACATTTATATTTTATTTATAAACTTAAAAATTAGCAGGAATAAAAAAAAATCAAATCAAAATTAATTACACGCCTCAGTGGCGTAGTTATCTAATGCACAAGTTTTGTGTTGAGCTAGACTGTCGAGGATGGGGAGATCAAGGTTTGAATCTCAGTCGGGTGAACTGGGGGTGGTTTTTCCTAAAAGGTTTTCCACTCCCCCTCCATGAACATGTGGGTTCACTTCCTCTATATTCATCCTTTCCGATTCCTAACCCATTAGAGTAATTAGTATTTAAGCATATAGCCTGAATGGGTAGTAAGACACTGTGATAAGTATTATTATTATTATTATTATTATTATTATTATTATTATTATTATTATTAAAATCAAAATTAGAGAAATAGTCCTCATCAATATGGGAAACTTATCATGGTTTTAAGATTTTGTTTCTGATTCAAGATTTGTTTGTAAAATGAAGATTTTTGATTTAAAAAAAACACATGTATTTGATCCACTTCCAATTAGGGTGGGAAGTGATACTATCCCCTCTTAAAAAAAAAAAAAACAGAAATTTGTACAAAAGTCGGTGTCCAATTAAATGATAATTTGCTGAAAAGTGGTTTTTACTTTTTACTTTGTTCAGCAAGAAACATACAAAATGAATATGAAAGAACAAAAATTAAGACTAAGAAACTCACTATATGAAAACTTTTTTATCATTTTATTTATTATTTCCAAATAATAAGGATAACATAATTCAAAGAACAATTATTACATGTTTCTATCCACCTTTCCTATACCTTCTTCCAATTATAATACAATTACCTCATAGAGCAAACAGAAATCTAAGTACAGTAGAACGTTTTTAATTCAAACTCCAAGAGATATCTAAAAACATTTGAAATATCAAATTCAAATTAACAATTTTATGAGTATCTAACCCTTCCATTCTGGGCCCTACATGATTACATTGTCACAAAGAAGTTATCAAAGCCAAGCCAACACATCCTCTATTCTAGGAAACCCGCTCACCACATGTTTAGAACTCCCCACTTAATGTGTGTCAACAGCTCTAACTTTGACATTCTTTGCATATGGGGTGATTTAACAAAGATTGTTAAGTCAAATTTCAGATAAATACAAAATCGAACAAATTAATAATGTCTAAGCTTCTAATTATCCAAATACTTCCATCTAAAATTGTAATTAATTTTTTTCTTCACCATGGATTTGAATAAGAATTTCATAGGGAATCATAGTGGGTTGGATCTGTACAATTTTTCAAATTAGCCAAATCCTACCATAGTATAATTTTACTATTAAAATGCAAAATATGTCAATTCTTTTACTTATGAAACAAATGTCAGTCTATGGTTCCATAAAAGATCTAAAAGGATTTAATTTCTGGAGTAGATCAATAGACCTAAAAGATTGGTCACTCCTGCTATACAACACACTTCATACCCGTTTCAACGAACAGGGAGATAAGGGTTCAAATCCCTCTCGGGTCTATTGAGGGTGGTTTTCCCTAAATGATTTCACACTCTACTTTAAAGAAAATGCAAGTATATTACCTCTAAAATGTTTCTTTCCTCATCCTATCAGAGTAATTATCATCTATACGTCTAACCTGAGTAATTAATAAGACACAGTGATTAAAAAAATTTCATATTAGTGGTCAATTAAAGGGTAGGTTTTTTTGTTTTGTTTTTCAAATTCTAAAGATATTTTATATTTAAAATACCCATCACTATTTCCAATCTAGTTAGTAATGCAGTCCAGCATATTTAAAGATAACCTGGCAAAACAGTAGCCTAGGGTATAATGCTATCAGCGACGAGATATTACATACCTAAGGACATGCAAAATTCGCATTTGCGATAGAGCAAATTTTTACACGAATAACATGAATGTAAGGTTTTTTTTCTTCTTCTAAATAAACACAATTTTTTTGTAATTTGGGTAAATACCATAACATCCAATATAATTTTCAACGTGGTAACACCGGTGATACCGCTATGCCAGGGCTTTCATTTGTAGGAAGAGTATCTGTTTTTGCTGATTTTAGAGGTATAGAAGGGATAAGAGGATTTACAAGTAATTTCATGGATTTAGGTTTTTTAAGGTTAGCATTAAGAATCACGATTTCTACTTTTACACATTTAAATACTTAAATTTTGATAGATTGATTCTTTTGTTTTCAGCTTTTAAAAGATGTCATGGTAGGTCCAAGCAACAACATTAATATATATGGCCCTTGCTACAGGTGGTCATGTTTGGCAAAATTATATCTTCTTTACTTTTATTCCCTTATCCATATTTGATAGTTGTTTAATCTTGTATGGCAACATGTTTCGATGTTAATGTTTTGTCCAAACATTAATTGATAATCCATTATTCTGTGCTATTTGTAAAATTGGAAGGTAATGATTTTGAGGGTATCAAGTTTGACATTACTAAGCGTGAAATGTTTTGTGTGTATTTATATTTGATTTTTTTCCGAATATGTAAATAAAGTTAAATACACAATATGAATGAAAAATGTTGACAATCATATCCTAGTGTTTTTTTTAATGAATAGTAATTTGATTTGTATTTATTTAAATAAAACATCGCTTTCAGTATTTAATATCATCGCTTTTTGAAAAAAATAGCACCATTTCCCCCTAAAAATAACCTCACCTTCTATATGTCTCTATACATACCCCATGAGTGTTTGGACACATTGTTGCAGGTCAGAAAACTCGTAGCTGGTATATTCACACAAGGAACTAGTCCACTTGGGATTAAGATGCAAGCGAAGTCTGGTAGCTGCTATGCAGGATGCTGCTACCAAAGACGGCTGATATTGGTGCATAGCAACATCTACAAGTTGAACAAAAGTAAATTCAGAAAAAAAATATTGTAATTTGGGGCCGAGATGCAAGCAAATCTCTGGCAGCTGCTATGCAGGCTACTACCAAACATAGTAGCACCTAAACAAATAACTAAATGGGGTTAGTTATATATTCTTATTATTATTATTATCACTGCGTCTTACTAACTGTTCGAGTTATACACACTTACACTAATGTGTAGGGTGATTGTGAGATGAAATGGAGGACCTACAGTTCAACGTGGGACTCGAACCACGCTGGAGGCCTGGCATTCCCCAATTCACAAGTTGTGATTAATACACGTATTGTCAGAGGTGAAGAAAGGGTTTGGTAATCAGATAAATATACGCCATGACCAAGGAGTTATATAGAAATTAACATTAGATTAACTTAACTTTTATTCAAATTCATTTTATTTTCAAGCCATTAGCCTGATACTGTAATTTGGAAACTTTAAGCACAGCCTAAAATAGTGTTGGGTGTCATTCTTAGGCTAGCTAAGTTGTTTTTTACATATTTTTTTCTAGTTTTGGTATATTTTGTATTTTGTTTTTATTTATTGAAATTAATTTGATTGGTGGGATTGTTTTTGTATATATTCCTAGTGTTTATCATTCTTGAGGAGAGTAGTTTTTTTCTCTATTTTACATATCATCACTTGTTTTCTGAGATATTGAACATGGGAGGACTGGAGTGAAGTGAAGGCCAAACATTTGGTGCTAAGTATCTCCCTTAAAATGTGTTAATACCTGTAATATGTAAATTGGTGATATTTATTTTGGGTTGCTGTTGGATAATGATTATTTTAAAAATATGTTCTGTCTGAAATAATGTGTGGCCTGTGTCAAACTAGGAGTATCAAACTCAATTTAATTATACCCATGATTTTTATTGGGTTTGGAATAGTACTTATATCATGAGATTTGATTTTCAGTGCCGAGTATCAGTAAATGAAAGTATTGGTTTTTGAATGAAAATGAAATATATTGGTACATGAGTGATTATTCCATTGTGTCTATGTTTAGTTTTTTTTCCATTATGTTTTAATGCCAGCAAATTATAAATGTATTCAACATGTCCTATGTATCGTAGTGATGTTGCATATATTAGTTTTAGACACTAATTAGGTTTGTTCAGGCCTGAACAAATTATGTCCCAAATTTATGTGGTTAGTTTGTTAAAAACGTTTCTGGGAATGTTAAAAAACAGAGGATATTTGACATAAATTTTAATTTTGAAGGATAATTAGCGACATCTGACAGGTTCTGCCTATGTAAAGAAAACTTTGAGAAAAATACTCACACTCAAAGTGGAAACAAACAAATTTGTGATGACACTGTCAGCTGTACGTAAGTTTACTAGGAGCTCCATATATTATGTTTAAAGTGGTGCATTATAGAGGGCATTACTAGTTGTAAGTCAAAGTACCACAACCTCATCTCTATGATCCTATGCAACTCAAAGACTAACTGTAGTAGGTTTTCTTTCATTTCTTGCTGTTATTTTTTAAGTAAAGTATATAAATAAATAACATTTTTAATATCAATGACATGTCTGACAATCCTTGTGGACACCCTTCGGTATGTCTCCAATAGGACTCGACATCAATACTTGGACATACAAAGCATCAAAGCCTACTTACGGAAGCTTGCAAAGTCCTTCCATGACAATTTGACATAATCCACCAATGCTATTATCCAGGGGCCTGGGAACTATATGTATGGTCCAAGAGGGTGTCTCAAATCCCCGTTCAAATAAGTGTGATGTGGCCCCAAGTAGAGTAGTGTGACAGTAGTACCTATTTATAGAAACCTATTAGGTTCCCATCATTCATTTTCATTTCATAGTCTTGTAATCTATCAAAACCCTTCAAACAGTGTGACAACCTGTCATGTTGATGTAGGGTAAAAATCATGGTGTGACTTGCAGTGTCGGTACATCATTTAATTTACTCTCATGCTTTCATTCTGGGAGTATTAGAGCATGCTTATGCAAGTCAAATGTTAAGTTGGATTAATCAAAAATAATGAAATTGTAAGGAATCAACAAAATCAAAAACTCAAGGTTAAAGTTTAATAATCAGAATCAATAAAAACAGGAATCATTATGTCTTGAGTCGAGACTGGTGATGCTTCAAGAACTAGTAACTATGAACCTAGTAATTTTTAGGATGAAAGAACAACAGAGAAGGGGAGTTTCCTTCAATATGTTATCTATTTTAGATTAAATATGTATTTATAAACATATATTCAGTAAGTTTTTGTTGAAAAACTAGTCTGGTGGTGCACTAACCTTTAGCCCAGTGGCATTGAAGGAGGTAAGGAGTTGAGGCTAAGACTTGAGAAATAAAATCAGGAACATAAAATTTGAAATTGTTTCATCTCTGAAATGTTTTATGATAAAGTCTAAACATTTTTCAAACAAGGGATTTATAAAATTGTGTTCAGATAAGAATGGATACAGTACTAAAGTTTGTCTACACAGAATGCATTGTCCACAAATATATTAATTCAATAGGAGTCTTACCTTTTAAAGATTCATCTAAATAATCTTTGACATAATCATAAGCGTAGCACTGCAGCTCGCTATAGTTGGAGAAATGTGGAGCATTCTTCAGATCAGAGGGTAAAGTTGTGAATGTTACATAATACTCTGCAAAATGAGCTACAGTTGGTATGACTAAATTCCAATGCAGGAACTTTAGAGTCATTATTTCTAGCAGAATGAAATCATTTATCGGATACTGGTTTTGCACAAGTTCATTTAACTCGTGGATTTTTGGGACATTCACATCTCTTTCTTCAAACTTGGCTGGAACAAAAACATTTAACAGTCATCCTAACTCTAAATCTGGTTTAAAATATATTTATCATTTTAAGTTTATTTAATCGGGAAATACAAACAAATATTGTTTTATTTTTGGATTAATAAACACTTATGAAAACCATATTAAAGCAATTCTTAGGTATACACTCTAATCCAATGCAACTTCAATAAAAGAGTATTTAACCTATAGTGATATAAAGTATGCTGTTTATTTTTATTTTTTTAGTGCCAAAGTATCTGTATCATTTATACATATTTTCGAGGTATGTGAGAGTAAATGTACTTATTAAATAATGTATTATTCATTTGTTTTTCAGTGAAAGTTAGAAACAAACTTTAGTTCATTATTGTTTCACTTTTAACAAAGACTGCCAATATGCCCTGCTCTCCTCTCCTCCAGTTCTCAGTTATTTTTCCTTCAAGATATTTAATATTTTAATCCTCCATCATCCTAAGCTCTTCTTTCCTTTCTTGCTTTCTATAACGTTGTGCAGAAGACAGTTCCTCTTAAAAATGTGTTTGATCCAATTTTCTTTGTACCAAAGAATCATATCCTAAATTGTTCTATTCTCACCCCAACTTTCTTTAGGACTTCATTTGTCACCCTGTCTGTCCATCTGATTTTCTTACGTCTTCTCCAGCACCACATTTCAAAGTTTCCAAGTATTTCTTTTCCATCTTCCTAAGAGTTCAAATTTCTGCTCCAAATGTACCATTACACTAGTTCCTTCCTCAGTTCCAAACTCAGATTGGTGTTCAGCAGTAGCCTCTTCTTGTTGAAAGCTTCCTTGACAACGGCAATCCTCAAACTAATTTCCTTGGTGGAGGAGGTATCCTTTGTTAGCAGACTTCCCTGGTACATAAACTGCTCTATGCTTTTCATGGACAACGCAAAGATATAAAAAGATTCTAAGAAATGTTCAAAATAAATCTTAATTTGAGACAAAGCCTATTTTAAACACTCTTTAGGGTGGAATTCAAATGGAAGTTAAAATATTCACCTGGCATATAAAACAGAGTAAACAAATGACTCTACCCACACGCCGTGTAACAAAAAGCCAAGGTCATCTTTAAAATTAAGAGCCCAGAGAATAGGGGCATACTTGGGACACCCCAAAATTGAATACACCCTAAGGGGAGCAAGGAAAAGCTCACACATGGGGGGTGGATACCCTATAAATCAAAACCACAAGCATAAGCTGAGTATATTCCCACCCCAAAAAACAAGTATATATTTTGTTTGTCATATCAAACATTCCCCAGATATATATTTTAAACAAAATCACTAAAGTGATTTTCAAAATATTTTGAATTTTAAAAACTCACTCATCTTAACATGTGTTTACCCAAAAAAAACATGTATATAGTGTTAAATGTCAGGCAAAACAGAAGCTAGATATCAATTTTAAGCAAAATTGTTAGAGCCATTCTTGAAAAAACTTGGAATAAAAAAATCATTCATTATTAAATTACCCCCAATTTGAGAGTTAGGGTCAAAATAAAAAAAAAGTCCTGAGGTATAGCCCTATAACATCAAAATATCAATTCAGAGCAAAATCTATCAAGCCATTTCAGACCTGTGGCCAGGAAAATACTGAAAGACAAAGTTGGGGACAGAGAGAATTGTAAAATCCATTTTTTTTGGTTTGAACCCACATAAAACATAAAGATTCATCATAAACTTAAGGTAGAAAAGGTTAAGCAAATTAGATACTTTCTTTTGATATGAGAAAGTAAGGAGAAAGTAAAAAGAGAGAGCATCCAAACAAATCTAGAAGGGTTGGAAACTTTTTAAGATTAATCAAAAACTAATTAATATTTTTTTCCTTTTCTAAGCTAACATTACTACCGCAATACCAAATAGTTACTCAAGCATAGGAAACTAGCCCCATTACTTGGATCTCACCTGACCTTGCTTCTACTATTGCCTGAAAGCAAGCAAAAAGGTCACTAGTTTGACTTCCAAACAACCGAAACATAACCAAGAACTATCAAAGTTACAACGTTATTTTCATCAGAAGGGTTGAGAGCCTCATATCTGGCAATGCTCAGCTATGCAGACAGACAGTTTCTTGGAATTGTATAGACAAAATGTTTTGTTGTTTTATTAATCAATATAGAGATTTTGAAGTTTACTTAAATTAAAAACAAAACGTGGCTTAGCTAATTACCATGCAGGGTGAGCCCTGAGGCCCCAATGGACTATATTGAAGAATGAGTTAAGATAATGCAGAGTATTGGAGAGTGAGTTAAGTTACTATACAATGAACTAACATGTTTAAAATATACCTGCAAGAAGGAGACAAACTAATGCAACCAATATGAGCCGCTCTGTTGTGATACTGTGGTTATCCATAAATACATCTAAAATATATATTGAGAGATGTACAGTTGTATTACACAATTTCATTCTCTCTGCCACAGTGGACATCCAGCTGACTAGGCTAGGACGGAACTGACTCTGAAACAAGTTAACACATATCATTAGTGTGGTCCTATAGCCAACATATTCTTAACATACATAGAATGTGTAATAATCATGACATAATATCACCAGTCGCCATTGCTCAGTCAGTAGGATAGAGTCTACGAGTCTAGAGTCACGAGTTCAAATCACTTAACACCTACATTTTTAATATTATTTTATCTTATTGAAAACATTAACTTTTCAAGTCATAAATTGAATGTATTTAAGATAAAATTCATTTTTAAGTAATTACCAAAGAACATACTTGATAGGTGAACTTACCTAATATTCATATTTAAAATAACAAGCTATATTAAAATATGTACATCAAGTGAAAATATATTGTATGTAGGTAGCCGATTTAAACACAATATTAATGGGTTTGAGAACATAAAAAATATGTTTATTTAAAAAAAAAAGAATAACCCATTTTCCTTTAAAGTGAATGTTGCTTGAATGTAGTTTTATTTTATTTTTATATTATGTATTTAAGCATAGCATTTGTGGTAAGCAGTGTTTGAACATGGTGCCTTTACAAATGTGAATCTCAACTTATTAGGTAGTAAACTGTAAAATTAGAAAATAATGACTTATAGACCTAAACTATATAACATGTAACTATAAGCAATGTGATTTTGGTATAATTTCAAAATACATATTTTGTATTAATAAAAGGCCAGGTATGAGACATGAAATGCATATAGTCTACACCAGCGGTTCTAAACTTTTTTTTAGACTGTACCCCTTGACCATATCTAAAAGTTTAATGTAACCCCAAGATGACAGGCTTATAAAAAATGACCACCTGGTATTTA
Source organism: Timema cristinae (assembly GCA_039000515.1). Lineage (NCBI taxonomy): Eukaryota > Metazoa > Arthropoda > Insecta > Phasmatodea > Timematidae > Timema > Timema cristinae. The sequence continues at coordinate 25,463,784 of JBCFYV010000012.1, read as the reverse complement.
ATCTACTGGGAAAAATATCCGTAATGAAAATATTTCAAATATGACCAAGATAGTTAGAGAGAATCCTACTGTTATAGCCTTAACATTATCTCTTATTGATAATCGTTATGATCAGTTATAAAAAACATAGTTTTACCGTAAATTTTTTTATACATTTTCTTCACATAATCGTTAAAAAAAAAGTACACATAAACATAATATTTTCATATCAAAAGTTTTAATTGTAATTCTGAAGATGATACATTATAAATCCCAAAGATTTTCAGTGAGAGGGTTGTGGCTGCCTACATGGCTTGGCCCAACTTTTTGATGTTTAGTTGTCCAGTTGAAATTTCAAGTGGTGATCCGGCTCCAAATTTAGCCTATTGCGGTAATTTTTTTTTTTTTTATACCATAGATAAAAAATCATTCTCAAAGAAATATGTTGTTGATAAAGACATAGTAAACTGCTGATGAAGAAGGTGTCAAGTGGAGGGTTGAAAATTCTCAGAAATCGGCCTCCAGCTGAGAGCTAATAGGGGAAAAATAGGGGTGGAAATAACCAGAATATGGTAACTGCCAACAATTATGGTTTTCCCTAAGTCCATTTTTATTTTGCGAATGTTCCCTTGAGAGCTGCCCGCGTACCCCCTGAAAGGTGCCCATGTACCCCAGTTTGAGACCCACTGGTCTATATTACAAATATATTTAAAAATCTGAATTCAATTTCCCATCAATTATCTGTGTAATATATAATGTTTAAGGTTTGAACATTGGTTGCAATAATGTGCCAACATAAAATTATGGGCTAGAACATTCTATGACACATGGGAGATTTGTTCATAGGCCTACTAAAAAGTAAAATGAAACCATACACACCTTCTTTTAGTATAATATTATATCTAATGTGTTTCTTGTTAAAGTGCAAAAATATAATCAACTAATAAATGATTTTTATAAACCTATGTAAATCAAAAATTTTCAATTTTTGAATTGAATTGGAATCTCGACCAACCGACTCGAATCAAATCGCATGCCTAAAAAACTTTGAGTCGGATCAGAATTGAATCTAATGCTCTTTATTTTCCGAATCGAATGCAATGCTTGTAAAAAAAAAAAAATCAAACATTTTCTATTTAGAACAAATTCAAATCAAATCAGTTACATTAGGCCTATGGTGGTTTAAGTAAGATTTGCTTTGACTATTTTATCATCCTAATTTATGAAACCAATCCAATAATAAAATATTTAAAAAAATTTTGATTGTCACTTTATTAAAATTATAGGTTCACAAAAAAAATTAATGGAAGCAATAGATCTAACCTCAAAAAGTTGAATAACACATAATTTAGACTAGTCAACAGTAACACTTTTTTAACTCCCAGTTAGTAGTTATCTAGTATTTAAACCTACCGATAAAAATGTGATGGATAAATACAATTTATATGAACAAAAAATTCTATCTGGCAGACAAAAGATGCAGTTTTAATTTATCAGCTAGATAAAATATTTATCGACCAATTAATATTTATCTGGGAGACATAAGACTGGCCCTTGGACCAAATAGATTTATTATTATTATTAGCACCGCGCCTTACTACCCATTCGGGTTATACGCACTTACGCTAATGTGTAATGGAAGGGTGATTGTGAGATGAAATGAAGGACCTACAGTTTAACGTGGAATCCGAACCACGGTGGAGGCCTGGCATTCCCCACATTCACAAGATGTCTTGTCAGAGGTGAAGGAAGGGTTTGGTAATCAGATAAATCTTTGCCGGGACCGAGGATTGAACCCCGGCCGCCAGCACAGAAGTCTGACACCTTACTCCTAGACCACCAGGTCACCCCAAATAGATTTAAAAATTAAATTTCACTGTGATTTTGTTGGAGTCACTGGCTAATTTGCACGATCTAACCACTGTACCAATCACGAAAGGTGCTGCAGTAGCGCGAGTATCAAGAGTTAGTCAATCACACACTTTTAATTATCCAGGTGTTTTTCTTAACCGACCACGTCATTTTGTGCTTAAGCTAACCTCTCGTGCTTATTAGCCCACTTAGTGTATTTGAAGATTGTGTGTTCATCTCGGACGTTAATTTTGTGTACTCGGCATTAACCTTTAATAACAGATTTTGTGTGTGCCAAATTATACCTTGGTTTTGTGGGTCAAAATAGAATAGTATAAAACTATTGAAGAGGTCCACTTTGCCCTGTATCAATGAGATAATGAGTAAACTACAATTTCTTACCAAATATTGTACTTGTGTGTGTATTGCTCTACCTTCATCCCTTGAAAATAACACAAACAAGAGTGTATTACAGAACCATTTCTGGTGGAATTTTGCACAAAACACTGGACTTGTCCGATACAAGTGATACCGAAAGGCAATTTAAAAACAATGCATTGACTAAAACTATATATGAAAACAGACCTCACCCGGTTCAATCTTAGATTCCTAAAATATATGAAGGAATGAACTAGTTTTGTTATTATTTTACCCTGAAAACATTTTTAACTAGGTTAAGAAAATATTATGATCTGGATAAAATTGTGCTGTGGGCTGTAGTTTGGAGAGGCCCGATTTAAGAGTCTAGTAAAGAGGTGGGCAAACTTTTCTCCCCGAGGGCCACATGGACATATGTAAGGTATCTAGCGGGCCACATGTGATAAAAATCTACATTTACTGAATAATGAACTTTATTTTCACACAAAAATAACTTTATTAGTCATATAACTATATAACTTTGGTACACAAAGACGTACTATAGTTCTCCTTGACAAAGATATAGCTTCAATTTTTGTTTTGACTTATGGGCAAACAATATCAAAAACATCAAGCATACAGTCATTTGAAAATTTGCCTTCAGAAAATGTTTTGTTATGTTTGACCATTTTATAAGCAAGCACAAAACTTGCCTTTGTGGCAACCTCTTGCGTGTTTGCCTGTTTTTCAAAAATATTTTGTAGTCGTTTTAAACTTCTCAACGAGTTATTGGTTTTTTGCTTTAATTCCATTTCTGATAAGTTACTTCCAAATGAAGATTCATTTGTTCATATGTTAAAAAAACATGCATTTACTATGTGTATAATTTGTCATTTTTGTTTAAAAAATATCTCGAAAATTTTAAATTTGTGTGCGGGCCAGGCCACACAAACCAATGTCACGGCCCGCGGACCATAGTTTGACCATGGCTGGTCTAGTACTGACTAACTCTTTGGCATTAAGGAACTTATAAGTTCAATGAATGTAAGATCACCATTCAACACTATCCTTAAGACCACCTAATCCAAGCATTGCCTGCATGTTTTTGAGCTTCTCTTGAATTTCATTCCTATTTATTGATACCCTTGGAAGGATATTTAAAATAATCAACTCCTTCAAAAACTCATGTTGCCAATCTCAATGAATCCATTCTTTTTGAATACTAGATTATCAATTTAAATATCAATTATATTTTAGGATGTGTTTTGAAATGTTGTGCGATGTCTCCCATGCAAATTTATCTTACAAATATTTTAATAAAAGGGATATAAATCAAATATTTGGTCTTCAAACCACTAAATCCCAAGGAGCAAGGGATTGTTTCACTCAAGATAAGATTTTGAATTATTTTCTGTACATAATACTTACATATATATGTAATCATGATGTTTGCTTACAGGGAGGCAAGATATTGTTCATACGGCTCAAAAATCCATCCTCAATATATTAAATCACACTTTCCTCTCCTTGCATGTTTCCTTTGCTTCAACAACATCCATACAATGAGTCATACACGCATTTTTTATTCTTAAAATTCTTCATATTTTCCTTTTTCACACATTTGTCCACAGCATTTAGCCACGTCTTACATGGCCTACCCCTCCCTTTAAATCTGCAAATTCTTCCAACATATATTTGCTTTATCAATTGATCCACATTCATCCTTTCAACATGCCCAAACCAACGTTGAATAAAGTTTCTTTCATATTGACATATTGTATTCCCTTTCAAATCACACTCCTTCAGCACCCATTCATTATTGACTCTGTCCATACAAGTTTTTCCACATACATTTCTTAGATATCTAATTCCAATAGCATTCACCTGGTTCTTGTGTTTCTCCTGACAAACCCATGCTTCACATCTATAAAACAATGTTGCGTCAACAAAATTTTATATAATGCCACCTTTGCCTTTTTCAATACTACTTCATTCTTTGCATTAGCCCACATACATCCAATTAATCTCCAAGATGCATTCACTGCAAAATTCACCTCTATCCTTCCATTTTTACAGAATATTCTGCCCAGATACACCAAATCATTCACTTGTTATAATAGTTTTATTTTATCATCATCATCATCATAATAATAATAATAATAATTATTATTATTATTATTAGCACCGCGTCTTACTTCCTGTTCGGGTGGTACACACTTACTCTTATGTGTAATGGTAGGGTGATTGTGAGATGAAATGGAGGACCTACAGTTAACATGGGATCCGAACCATGGTGGAGGCCTGGCATTCCACACATTCACAAGTTGTGATTGATACACATCTTGTCAAAGGCGAAGGAAGGGTTTGGCAATTAGATAAATCTGTGCCAGGACTGAGGTTGAACTTCAGACCCCCAGCACAGAAGTCTGACACCTTACCTCTAGACCACCAGGTCACCTACATTTATACTAAGCTGGCAATCATTTCCTGAACTGTCCTTATCAAAAATTAACAGCTTAGTTTTGGATATATTTATATGAAGATACATTCTGCCTGTCACATTCACTTGATTTAATGCATTCTGCAAGTCAATTTATCAGCCATTAATACAATATCATCTGCATAAAACAGCACTCTCACATTCTCAATGTTCATTTATACACCAACCACATTCTCACAAGCATACCTCATACACTTATCCATGAATACATTAAACAACCATGGAGACATAACACAAACTTGTCTAACACCTTTTCAATGTCAAACCATTCACTCAAAGCTCCATCCACAATTATGCATGCTTTACTTCCATCATACAATGCCTTAATTGCATTTATTAGCCATGCGCCTGCACCATCCGCTCTAAGAACATTCCATGACATACCCCTAGTCACCTGATCATACGCTTTCTCCAAATCAACAAATGCACAATCAACTTTCTTCCTTACTGCCATACATTTATCAATCACTTGTTGCAATGCAAATATCTGGTTCTACTATGAAACTATATTGCACACCCCAAATCTTGTTTGTCTGCAGTTCTTTCATGCACTCTCTCAACTAAAACTATTCTATCAACTTTCCTGGAATACTTAACAAACTAATTGCCCTATAATGCTTACTTTCACTCGTACTGCCCTTGCCTTTGTACAAAGGAACAATGATAGCATTCTTATAGTAATTAGGAACATACAAAATTCCAGCACACACAGTAAACAACTCACACAATCTAGTAAGTAGTACCATGCCCCCATACTTAAGTATTTCACTTATGATCTCATCTTCACCCACAGCTTTGCCATTTTTTGACGATTTCATAGTTTTTAACATCTCAGCCTTGTTAATTATTTCACTCATTATAACACTTTCCCTATTTTCTGATACTTTCTCTACATTTTCGCCGTACAATTTTATAAACTAGATTTAATGTCTTAAAGTTGATTTACATTTCAAATTTAAAAATTTATTTTATCCCTTCTTGTTATACTTTATAATTTCTACTTATTTTATATCACAAGTAACTTATTTAACCATTATTTCTCAAACTATTTTCACAACCAGTTATTTACTGTGTTATTACTTCCGTTTATACAATATTTAAATTTGTTTTTCATCAACTTCTTCTTGTTTGACAATTTTTATATGGTTTATAAAATACCATCTTATATGAGCTAAAAAATATATTTATGCTTAAAAATATGTTTTCATTTCTTTATTCTAACACAATAAGTTTATTCAATAAATAACTCATATATTATTATCATGTATTTTTTATTTCCATATATTTTTACAAAACTTTCATAATAAATGTTTTAATAACTTCCTATATTGTGTCTGCATTTTCAAATGAAGCAACAAAAAAAAAAACAAGCTGGCACATAGTTTATATTTTTATTTTTAAATAAGAGATTTGAAGAAATTTATCTTTAGAAATACCATTATTTTTAGGATACAAATAAATTATTTTGCAAATTTAATCTTGTAACAAAATATGTCACCAAAGTATGATTTAAGTTAGATTAGTAAATAATCTAAATGCATTTATATATTTTGAGCACAAAAAAAGAACATTTGTACTGTCCCCTTCCACACGCATACACCGGTCCCAGAATTTCTCCCATTTTTGGAATCTTCCTGGAAGTTGTTTTCTGTGAAAGTGTCCAGTGCTGCTTGCGATTCTGCCTGGATCTTCTCAATGGTGTCAAAGTGGTGGCCCTTCAGCTTGAAATTCATTTTAGGAGATAGAAAGAAGTCACAGAGGACTAAATCAGGGGAATAGGGGAGGTGGGGAACAAGAACCATCTTGTCTTTGGCCAAAAATTGGCGAGTGAAAAGGGAAGCATGAGATGGGGCATTGTGGTGCACAGCAAGTTCTGGTGTTCCCAAAGCTCGAGGCGACATCTTCGCACATTTTCACACAGTGGCCAGAAAATGTTACAGTAGAATACAGAATTGACTGTTTGACCTGCTGGGACAAATTATTTGTGCACAATTCCTTTAATGTAAAAAAAAAAAAAAATTGACCATGCACTTAACATGGCTCTTCATCTGTCTGGCCTTTTTTGGTCTTGGTAAGGTAGGGCTTTTCCATTGGGTAGATTGTTGCTTGTCTCAGGGTCATAAATGTAAACCCAGCTCTAATCACCAGTGACAACCTGGCAAGAAGGTTGCATCGCAGAGTACCTGATAAGCTCATGCGATGTCAGCGTGCTACTGCTTATGGTCAGTTGTCAGGATTCTGGGCACAAATTTGCCTGCAACAAGGTGCATACTCAACTCAGAAGTCATAATTTGTTGGCATGTTCCAAAACTAATTCCCATCTCCTCTGCAAGGTCTTGAATGGTCCATCGTCGAGTCTGATGAATGTTCTGTTAAAGTTAGGCAACCATGGCAGGTGTTGTGCAGCTGTTGGTCCACCCTGTGTGTTTGTCGTCATCACCGGATGTCTGACCGGTCTTGAACCAGGCATGCCATTGAAACACTTATGTACGGCCAATGCTTTCTTCCTCGAACCCTTGTTGAATCATTTTAAGAGTCTCCATCACACTTTTCCCAAGAGTCACACAAAATTTGACGTACACATGCCGTTCCTTTTTCGGATTCATCGTGAATATGACCACAGGTCACATACACGACCCCAAATAAATAAACATGAAAAATCAGCATGACTACCCAGTTGCGTGAAACTTGGTACACTGACTCCCAAGACATACTAGTGTTACTGTCTAAAGTTGCATAGCCTTACTACAACTGCTGTGCAGATGTCAGAACCAGTCCGGGAATTTTTTGATACCCCCTCGTATATAAATATCTAAGTATATATATATATATATATCCCGGGTAAATTCATCTAACCTTATAATTTGATAGATGAGATTAAAACAGCATCTTATTGCCAAAATAACATTAAATTAAAGTAATAACTACAAATGTATGTCTGAAGTTGTGTGGGGACTTAACCAAAAACATCATTTAAAAGCAAAGTGTTCATTAAATTGTATGCATGTGCAGATATCATGTTGGTACCTCTATCAACAAATATTCATCATCATTTATGTTCGCCATCTTTAAAAACAGAACCAAAAGGAGTGAGAAAGAGTTCACATTGCCTGAAGAGAACAGGATGTGCTCCAATGCTCAACACACTCTAAACTGTTTTTATCAAGAGGGCAGAACTGTTACAAATAGTCAACACGAACAGAGCTTTTGTAAATACCAATAAAATAATAAACAAGTCCAATTTTTATCATTGTTGACTGCAAAAAAGTTTTAATCTATTAAACCACCCTTCCTACCATGTTATCAAGTTCACAATATAACTTAGCATGACTTAGCCTATACTAAATTTAACAAATTAAAACTATCCTAATTTTACTGTACCTAACCAAAATATAATATTAAATTCTCTTCATCACTAACTTTTTTTTATCACTGTCTTTTATCATCTGTTTGGGTTATAAGAATATGAAAAGATAAATGTTCATGCATTAAGTGTGAAGCAGGTTGAATTTAGAGGAAGTGTACTCACATTTTTGTGAAGAGAGAGTGGAAAATAATTTAAGGAAAAAAAGTACATCCAAACAGGATTTGAACCCTGATCTCTCCTTCATTGACAGACCAGTCTGTTGCGAGAGTGACACTTTAAAACATTTAAACACAAAAGCGGGTCATTACTAATTAAAAGAAAGATGTAGAGTAAGCCCCCAAATTGTTTGAGTGAAGGTTATCTGGTTTGCGGCTTATCCATAATTTCAATTAGTTCTTCCACCCCCAAATTAAAGCTATGTACAAATTTTGGAATTTTGAATGGTAATTTTTTATCTTGCATGCTGGCAAACATTACAAAATAATTTTCAAATTAAACATATTTGTTAAGAAAAAGTTAATTTGTGATATGATGTGACTTAGACACCAAGATTGGTTAGAGTGTGCATACACAAGATCAAACTAAACAAACAATATATATTTATATCACTGTGTCTTACCAACCATTCAAGTTAAACGCATATATTCAAATTAAGCTAATGTGTTAGGAATGAGGTAAGTTGAATTTAGAGGAAGTGTACTCACATTTGCATGGAGTGTGTGTGGAAAGCCATTTAAGAAAAACCATACTCAGTAAACCCAATCTGAATTCGAGCCCTAATCTCCCCATCATCGGTGGTCCAGTCTATTGCCTTAGGCCGGGGGCATCAAACATACGGCACACGGGAGCGTTTGGACTGGCCCACATTGAAATATGAAATAGGAATGTGGCCAGTGGAGAATTTTGAGTTTGGGAGTAAATTTTTCTGTGTGTCTAAATCGTTCAGTAAGAGAGTGGTTTTAACATAACTGGTATGTCCAAATCAAAAAAATTATTTTCAATCATTTGACTCTCAAGGAATACTGTTGCAACAAGCATTATTGATATTTAAAATAATATCAAATAACAACTATAAAGAGGGATGGGAGTTTTAGTGATTTTTCTATAGCCATCAACGAAAGTACAAATATAGAAGATGTGGCACAACTGGTTGTATTTCTTTATGGCGTGCACAAAAACTTAAACATAACATGACAAACTTCTTTAATTATTTCCTTAAAGATACTACCCCTTCACTTTTTTCTTTGGAAAAAGTGATAAATGATACAAGACTTTATTGGAAAAAATTGTCAGCCTTACTACTGACACGTCGGTTCAAAAACTGTGTGGCTGTGAAATTAAGAGTGAAACTAGTGATGTTGGAGCTGCCATTAGAACATTTAGTATCACTACATTGTATCATTCACCAGGAAGCTTTGTGTACAAAGCATTAAAAATGAAACACATCACACAAGAAGTTGTACAACTGTCAATTTTATTCATGCTCAAGAGTGTAATCACAGTTAGTTTGCTGCTTTTTTTGGATTTTGGAAGACAGATATATAGAATTACCATATCATTCCAAAGTTAGGTGGTTGAGTTTGGGCACAGTTTTAAAAATATTTCTTAAACTAAATAATTCTATTGAAATATTAACAGTTGAAAAGCCCTGTTTTGCCACTGAATTTAATTGCAAGTCTTGGGTGACCGATTTAATGTTTTTGGTTGATATTACACAGCATCTTAATTCACTTAATGTACAACTTCAGGGAAAGGACCAAATCAGTTATTTGACTATGTTAGAGCCTTCCAAACCACTTAGACTGTGGGAAAACCAGTTTGCTAACCAAAATTTTGCTCACTTCCTTACGACCTCAATAATATGTTACACTAATTTCAGCCCTCCGAAAAGTGTTTGAAGACAGATTTAAGGATTCCCAACAAGATATATATATATATATATATATTTCGTTATTAAACAGCTCCATTTTCAAACGATGTTGAGGGTTTTGAAGAAGAAATGCATCTGGAATGTATTGATTTTTAATGTAATTCTATTCTTCAAGATACATTTATGATAGTACCCCTACCAGAGTTTTACTCTAAGTAATTGGTTAATAGTTATCCATCCCCACAATCAAAAAGAACGCAGCTAAAATACTATCAATGTACATTGATTAGCAAACAGGTTTTCTCCCTTTTAAAATTGAATAAATCCAAGCTATGAAGGCAACTTACAGATGAACATTTACAAAACACAATGAAGATTGCTTTGAGTCAAAATAGTACACCAGATTTTGATAATTTAGTAAGTGAGAAGCAATACCAGGTTTTGAACAAACAGTAGATTTGATAAATTATTATTCTGAAATTTTGTTTCAAATGAAAAATATTTAAATTTTGGACTAAATTTATTATTACTGTCTTGATCATAACTATTTATTTTTTGTTCAAGCAAATTTTTTTAATATTGTAAAGTGACAGTTAAAAATATTATTTATTTTATTTTGTCTTGTGCATAGTTAGTAAAAGGAAATATATTTGTAGACATAAGTGTACTTTAAGAATGTAAAAGGTGTCAAGGAGGAAAATGTAATCTTTTTCATTCGGTATAAAAATTTAAAATGTATTACATAATAAATAAAAGTCCCATGTGGATCCGGCAATGCCCTCTTAATTATATAATGCAGCCTTCTCACCTGTTATGGTTTGACTCCCCTGACTTAGACCATGCGGCCACCAAAGTGGCTCATAGCAAAATAAAAATTTAAAAAACACATATAGCATAAGTATATAAAACAATTAATTACCTGTGGAGACTGAAACTGAAATAAAATTCTCTTTTGTTCTTTTTGTTTTAAAGCAAATGCAATGTCCTCAGCATATTCCGTGAACCACCACCCACTCAGCATCGGCATCTAGAAGCCAACAGTGCAATGGATAGTTGCAAAACAGAAATTAATAACTTGGCCTTAAAGTTATGCAGGGTTGTGTCATTTTCCCAGAAATATTACAAACATTGTATTAACAGGATATAGAGAGGAATGTAAGCACTAAAGTGAGGCAAGCTGTGATTGACTTTGTTTGAAAAAGTTTTCTTTAAGACACAAAAATACTATAATCATAAATGGATTGAAATCAAACATTTGAGGGTGGTGTATTTCCAGAATAATGTGTAATGCCTTTTTACTTTCTTACAACCCCTCAAAGAAAGGAAGTAAGTATTGTGATGATCAAAATAATCATAGTAAAGATGTTGATGAATGTCAACATTTTATGACTCCCAAAAAAGTGGTTTTTGCAATGTTGTACAGTGTCTCTGTATGTCTGTTTGTATCGCGGCCTAAAGCTGAAATTATTTGATTTATAGGAGCTAAAACTTGGTATCTAGGGGTTTCATAAGTTATCTAATCCTAAAACTTGTATCAAGGGTTCATAAGTTATCTAACCCTAAAACTTGGTATTAGGGGTTTCATAAGTTATCTACCTAAACTAGTTTCTAATAGTGAAAAGATAAAAAAAAAGTGGTTTTCTCAAAATAGGCTCTAACAATTTTTATTTATATTTGCATCTTGACACTACATTACAAACAAAATGGAGCAAATCATTTTTACAGAAAAATTACTTAGAGGGTTTAAATGAATACCTCCAAAACTCATTGAGATAGGCCTAAGAAAAAACTTATAATTACAAATTTGTAAGACAATAATTATAAATAAAATACTTTTATTTGAAATATATTTTTTATAAAATCAACAGTTTTCGAGCTATAAGCCAATATATTTTTAATGGAGATCTGAGATTGTTATGCTCCTTGGTTAAAAGAGATTCCTTGGTGAACAGAATTGTTTTTTTCTCAATAGGTTTTCGTAAAAATGTAGATTATTTCATTTATGCTCTTTGGTGGAATATAAGGCTCTTCATTCATTTTTTAATGTCATCTTTAATCGTCTTAGTTTGAAAGTTTATGGGGTAGATTATTATGACTTCCTCAAGCATCTTTTGTTGTCATGCCATTACTTGTTAACATGAATTGTAATGTCTGAACACGTCTGGAAGTTATAGTGTGCCAAGAAATAAATGCTTTATAACAAACCGCACTTCTGTCAGTTTGCCATCTTCAACAATCCGAACTTTGCAAATTTAAGAATAGTAATGAAAGTCAGGAACAATATTATTTCCATTTATATGTCTTGAGTCACTTGAACACATTACTAAGCCTCCATTATATGTGTTTTGTTCTTTACAGTCTTTCATTAAATTAAATTTTCCAACTATGGCCTTTCTTTCATCTACCTAGATATTCTAAAAACATTTTAGTTGAGTATAGTGACAAGATGGTCCCAACTTGTGTGTTTGTATCAGCAACTTTTTATTTACATTACTTAACCTAACTATTTTCATCTGTTTATTTCAGCTGTATGTTTATTGTGGGCTCTTTGACTAAATGAAGTTCATCCATTACAGTTTCAATGTAACTAACTCACAAAAATCAAACTTAGCTAAGTACTTATTTTATTATCTTAAGAAAATATGAATTAAACATTTAATACTTCCCAGTTACTTATTAAAACAATAAACCATAACCTTAAATCAACTAAAAATAACTGTGCTGAACTAGCATGACTTAGCAAGTGTTGGACTATCATCATTTATCTTTCAAACAAGATGGACCATCATCGTTCTTTCGTAAAACAGTATTCAAATAATTGCACATTTATCTGAACTCTCATAGTTTTTAACATTTGATATTTTACCAGAAAATGTTTCTTAAATCATCTAACAGAAGCCATTAGTAGCACAAAATATTCAATTTTTGGACTCTCAACATCCTCCTCCCTACCCCCCACCCTACCCTCATATGAAATTACCCTTACCATAATGATTTATACACTAAAAATGGACAAAATATCACCTGTATAGACACTTGAGTTTCACAACATAATACTACTCCCCCTACCATAGCCCTGAATATTTAGAATAATTGGCTTGATGAGTTAGGCTAAAACTTACAACAAACCCAAACATATAAAAAATTAATATTCTTGAAAATTATAAGGGCTCTCCAAACCTTTTGGTAAGAGGACAAAATTATATATTTTACACATTTTGCGAGACAAAGCAACATTCACCTGTTCTTCAAGTGGAATCATTTTTACATTTAATACCTTTACATGCGTGAATAAATCACAAATCAAATTTGTTTCAACTTGCAACTTTAGATTCAATTGATTCATATGGCCAGTCACGTCTGCAAAAAAATGTCACTTTCCAAAACCAGTCAGTGTTTGATAATAGTGATTGAGGTTGATACTTTTTTGTGAGAAATGAATCATGTAATAATGTATATTTATGATAAAAAATAAATACAAACACTTATTTTTAAAATTATGTAGCATCTTTATTGATTTTCCTTTTATATCTCACTGTTTGAAGACTTGGAATACTACCTAAAGATTGTCCCAAGCCATTCTCTTATAGATAGCCTATATATGGAGTGACACCAGCCGTCTTTTACACCGTGGTTTGAGGTATTTTATCATACAGTGCTTGTGACTGAAAATGAGGGTTTGCAATACTGACAGCACTTTGGCTTGGTGTCATGGGGGGAAGCACGCGTGCGAATAGGAACTGGACATTTAAAATATACTGTGTGGTTATGAAATAATGTAAGGAAACAATTAATTTGTTTTTTGATAAAATCTTGGGGCGGGCCTGATATAATGTTCTGGCGGGTCGTAGTTTGGAGACTCCTGCTCTATGTGAGGGGTAACCTACTATCTCCTAGAAAAACAATAGTTATAAGCTATTAAAGAAAAAGTGTATTAGAATCCAACCAGGTTAGTGTTATACTCATGGTGTGTCGATTGTGGTTAATATTGTGCTTTAGCTAAGCTATGAAATATAAAAATATGTTTCTGACACTCATTCATAGCTATATACTAAGCATATTATAAATAAAGGTTTGTAAACACTGAATTTATAACATTTTAAAAATAAACTATTCCTAGGCATAGCACTAATTTTGGTAAGAAGGAGCTTCTGAAAGGCCTTTTTTCCATCCAGAACTCTACTACTTATTAAACCTAGTGGGAATTTGGTAGAAAAACAAGGTATCTCAGAAGGCCTGTGTTGAAGAAAATGTTTGTGGGTTTCTTTAGAGATTTTTTTTTTACAAAAAAATCTTACCTTGCAGTGTTATTTATTCCAAGAGAGACAAAAAAGTATCACCTACTATCATATTTGGTGAGTTAATGTCTCTATCAAAATACACACATGCCAACTTTGAATGGAAATAACTATTCTTTAAAAATGTATTAATATATACAAAATTGTATTTAAATTGAACTTTAATAGACTTGAAGGTTGGGTAAAGCTTGTTTGTTTAGTTTTTTTTATAAATCATAAACACACAAAAGATTATTTTTATCTAACTAAGTCTTGATATGATTAAGCATGGCAGCATGGTTTCTTACCAAACCTGTACCTGAGACAACAAGTTAAGGTGAGGCTGAATGATGGAGAGACCAACAGCGCTGCATAGAGATAGGAAGAGGAGTGAGAAATAGATGTTGTTTGTCATCCAGTTTGTCAACTTGTATGGCGAGTGGCTAGTCAGGGAGGCCCAGGAGGGTAATGGCAATTTCAGGATAGGACAATGTCTCATCAACACAATAAAATATGCAGATTATTCAGCATTGATGGCCAAATTTTAATTCAAGAAAAAAAGTTGCAGGAAGTGATGCAACGGCCGGTGGAGATAGGGAAAGGATATGGCATGGAGATCAATATTGGGAAGTCAAAAGTGATGGTGATTTCAAAAAATGAAGAGGCGCTGAAAATCAAAATTGGAAACTAGGAGCTGGAAAACATAGAGCAATTCAAGTATCTGGGAAAGCTGCTGACAAAGGATGCCTTATGAACCAAGGAAATTAGGTTGGAACTGAGGAAGAAACTAATTAAATGCTAGATTTGGAGAGGAAACTTAGACTCTTGAGAAAAATGGAAAATAAATATTTGGAGAGCTTTGAAATGTGAAGCTGGAGAAGACTTGAGAAGATGAGGTGGACTGACAGGGTGAAAAATGAACAAGTCCTAAGAAGAGTGGGTGAGAAGAGAACCATTTTGGATGGGATTCTTCATTGCAAAGCAAACTGAACCAAACATATCCTTGGGAGAAACTGTCTTCTGCATGTCATAGAAGGAAAGATGAGGGGAAAAAAGAGCTTTTAGGAAAAAGAATTCAAATACTGGATGACTTCAAGAAAATAAGAAAATTCGGGGAGCTTAAGGAAGCAGAGGCGCCAACAAAATGAATGGACCTGTCATAAGACAGAACACCTAATAAGAGTAATAACAATAAAATATAATAAGTATTCTTGGAATAGACTATAATGCCAAAAATGAGATCAGCATTCAATCCTGGTCAGGTGCATTGAGAGTGGTTTTCCTAAATGGTTTTCCACTCTCCATCAGTGCAAATTCAGATGCATGTCCTCTAAATTAAGACTTTCTAATTTGTTACATCAGTGCAATTAGTACAAAGGCACAAAAAGCCCTGTCCAGACTAGAACAGAACAATGAACAGAACAACGAACACAAACATGTTTGAGACAAGTGTGGACAGTTCTGAACAGAGCATTGTAATAAAATATGTATGTTGTTCTGTTTGGCATTGATCCCCCAGCTGTCAGTTTTTTCCTATCGCATCAAAGGATGTTCGTGTTTGGTCCTGTTCTAGTCTGTACGCCTACATGAACATTTCTCCGAACACAAAGTTACTGGCTAGACAGCAGCAGAGTCGCACATGTTTTGATTTTTTGTAAGTAAGCCTACATATATCTTTTGGCGAGTGTATGTGTGTGTGTGTTTTTGCATTAATATTTGCCGTGCCAGAGAGACTGATGCTTGCAATAGTTACCTAAAGGTGCTCAGGGTGGCCCTACGGACTGGTATGCCTCCGTTAGACTACTTTTGTTATAAGTAGTACACAGGGCTGGGCCGAAAGCCCACGTCATAAGCTTACTCAAGGTGGTGGCCCCACAATGGGTTGGACTCTGTGGGGCAGTGAGTTTAAATGCCGACAGTGATGGCGTTGGCAACGTGGTGGGGTTTGGGCTCCTGGGCCTGCGGCTTGCCAGTCATGCGGTGAGCCATTTTAGAGCTCTGGGGCTAACCTGGACAGTTATTAGTTCATGGGCTAGAACATGGGCACCTCCACTCGCAGGCAGGCGGAGTGGGGAATTACCTTCCCTCAAGCAATGGGCACAACCCCATTCCCCTACACATGGGAAAAAGTGGAGATCACAAGGTCGCTTCTGTGAGCTGAAGTAAATAGGTTACCACCCTGAATAGGTGGAAGGCACTTTGTCCCCCTGTGTTGGTCTAACCAATGAGTGACTGGAAGGGGAGGAGGAGTTAATTCTCGCCTCCTTGGGTATCAGGCCTAAACCTGATCATCCCACCATTTGGGGTGCGTGGCACACTGTGTCGATACCATAGCACGTTAAAGATAAAGTGTTGCGTTAATACTTTGGTATAATCTTGTCATTCACCATCAGTAGGATTATTGTCTATTTTGCTTTGGTATAATAAATAAATATGTACGCTGCCATTAATACTTGCACATGCTTACCCATCGCACCAGCAATATTGAAGCACAAATGAGCTAGATGTAAATAAATATTACCAACCATGGGAACATGTTGTGAACATGTTCTGTTCAAGTCTGGATGCAGCTTAACCCAAACAGGTAGTAAGACAAGTAGTTAAACAGGTAGTTAAACAAGTGTTTAGTGTCTCAGGTATTTAAGTTGGCAATTCTGTAGCTATATAAACTTTTTGTTGTTGCATAGTTACTAATTGAGTTTTTGTAAGAGAATTAAATAAGCTAAGAATTTAGATTTTGATTAATGTTAATTCACTTAAAAGATCTAAAATCAGGAGAATAAAGAAAGAGACTAAAATGCCATTTGAAAGATTTGAGTATGCTATGGGAAAAAGTAAGATGTTCATGCGATGTTGTTGTAAATGTTTGAATCTTGTGATACTGTACACTGTTAGGTAGGTGAGGCAAGCAAATTTTTCTAAATCATTAATTTTAGTCTTAGTATATGGACAGCTGACATTTTTGTATCTTTTGTTTAATTAATAATGTTGCAAGGTAAGGTTTTCTTGAAAGAAAATATTTTCTCAAAAGGAACCATAAACGTTCTTGACACTGTTCCTTGGGTTTATTAGCTTAGTATAACATATTTTGAATTTTATAGTTGATATACAGTCAAACTTGGTTATTGCGGACTCAGTTATTCCGTCAACTCGAGCGTGGCATCATTTTTTCAGCAGTCCGGTCAAACTGTCCTATTAGCGTTATAAAAACCTCTGTTTTAGTGTCACTAGGTAGCATAAGGTTGTAGCATCAAAAACTTCTTAAATGTTTTACTTTAAATTGTATTTTAATGTAAGTTCTTGTAAAAAAACCTGAAAATATGTCCAATTCTTACAGAGGTTTTATAGCTAGCTGGGAGTGTACTGGTCTAATAATAGACTGAATGGTAAAAAAAAGTCAGGGAGAGGGTTGCGGGAACTGTGGGTGCTTCAAGGTCAAAATAAAGAGATTAACCTTCCTTCATTGTCACTGAGCTGGCTGGAATTTCTCGTGTGCGCGTCTAAACTCAAAGCCAAGGTGTTTTTTCATATTTTATATATAAGCTCAACGTCAGTTTTGGTAGTCTGGTAGTAATTTGGTAGTCATTATATTTAGAACTACATTTATTATAATCATGGCAAGTTGTAGAACAAAAAGAAAGAGTTCCTTCTATTCAAGAGAAAGTATGTGTCATTAGAGCATGTGAAATTGGATGGAAAAAGCTGCTGTATGCCGTGAGTTTGGATTAGTGAATTTTACTTTAGGTACAATTTAAAAAAAATTATATAATATTTTAAAGGTATTTGAAGAAGATGAAGCAATTTAAAGAAAAAAAAGGAAATTTGAACATACTGATGTGGATGCAGTGCTTTTGAAGTGGTTAAAACAGTGTAGAGGTTCAGATATTCCTGTGGGTGGACCAAGTTTGAAAGAAAAGGCTACATAATTTGGAAAACTGTTTGGTATTGAATTTATGTGCTCCAACAGATGGATAGATCATTCTAAAGCCTTACATTCGATTTCCTTCATGCTAAAATTTTTGGTGAGGCAAAAGGAGTAGATCTAAACACTAAAGGCAATTGAGTATGTAGAACTTGGCCAAACCTTAGATGATCTTATAAAGATGAAGACATCTTTAATAGAAACAGGAATTTTCAATAAATTAATGCCAGATAAGACTCTCAAATTTAAAAATGAAAAATGTGTTGTGGGAAGTTTTCCAAACAAAGAGTTGCAGCTTTGTCTGTGCGAACATGATGGGAACCAAAAAAAGGAAACTTTTAGTTAATGGGAAAAGTCTGCATCCTAAATGTTTTAAAAACATTAAAAAACTTTGTGTAAGGTAAACTGTCAACCAAAAAGTGTGGATGACATCTAGTGTTTTTGAAGATGAACTGGGACAAAGTGGGACAAAGAGCTGTCTTTGAGAAACAAAAAAGTTATACTCATAGTTGATAACTGCGCAACTAATCCAAGGTTAAATTTTCTCATAATTAATCCAGTTTTTTTTTACCAGCAAAGAGTATGAGCATCCTGCAACCCAAGGACCAAGGTGGAATTAGAAGCCCTTAGTGTCACTACCATAAGCAACTTTTAAAAACAATTATTTTGTGTATATACCCGCCTCGGTGGCATAGTTGGCTAACGTGTTTGTCGTGTTGAGCTCGACTGCCGAGGACGGGGAGATCGAGGTTCGAATCTCGGTCAGGTGAGCTGGGGATGGTTTTTCCTAAATGGTTTTCCACTCTCCCTCCACGCAAATGCGGGTTCACTTTCTCTAATTCAACCTTCCCAATTCCTAATCCATTAGCGTAATTAGTACTTAAGGCGTATAACCCGAACGGGTAGTAAGACGCGGTGCTAATTATTATTATTATTATTATTATTTTATATTATTTATTATTATTATTATTATTATTATTATTATTAGTATTTTGTGTATAGATACGACAAAACTTGTAACAATTTTTGTGTTTGATGCAATAAAATTCCTGAACGCTTGGAAGAGTGTAACACAACATACGCTAGCAAAGGGCTTTAGTAGAGCACAATTCACACCAACTAATTTTACTGATAATGATAATGATAATGATAATGATTATGATGATGATGACGATGATGATGATGAAAGGGAAGACGACCTGCCAGTCTCAAGAGTAGATTAAGCAATTCAATGTGAAAGAATTTGGAAATTAGCTTTATTCCTAAGTTTCAGTGGATTGTAACGTAGAAACATTTCAAGTGTTGAGTGATTCAGAAAAATCACATAAGTAAAAAACGCAGAGGCAAAAGATAGTGCTGAAGAAGAAACTGAACAAGTGGAAGATAACGACATTGTTTGTCCAACATTACAGGAAGCAATGAGAGCAGCTAAAACTCTTTCAATATTTTACCACTTCAAAGAGAGGTCTGCCGATGTGTTGAATACAGTTCAGCAGTTAAACAACACCAAAGAAATAATTTATTTTACAGAAAGGAGAGTTTAAGAGAAAATTACAAATTACTACGAGGAACAGGCCTAAATGTAAGTTATGTAAATTACAGTAGGCTACATGTTTTTTTTTTAATATTCTTCATTTGTAACTGTGCATGTGAAACCAAACCATAAGTTGGAAAACCGTTTTGAATAGGGGAATAAAATTCTGAAAAAAAAATATGAATCAGCTATGTAGTTCAATAAACGATTTTTTTCTACAGAATTTTGAATGCAGTATTTACAAAACCATAGACCCTACAATAAGTCACTATGGAAAATTACCATGGCGACTTAAGGTATGGTTTCAGTTCCTACACAGTGGTATTTCAAGTACATAGAGTTTAAAACACAGTTAATGTGGTCAAGTTCTCTTAACAGATTGTGCTGAAATTTGAAAGTCTTTATTTTACACTTAGAATTAGTTTTTTGCCGTCCTGTAAAATTAGCCTAGCAACTTAGGGTATGGTTTCACATGCAAGGTCACATTTATGCATTAAATGCAATTTGAAATCAGTTAAATATCCTTCCTTCAAGCTATTAAAAGTGTTCTGTTGGTACCTCTTTTATAACGTCACTCTGACCTAACGTCAAGATTTGTTGGGCCCCCTCAATACACTATAACCAAGTTCAACTGTATATGATATAGTTTTGAAGTAGAGATGGCCCTGGAGCTAGAGGAATGCAAAACGGTTGAGTTACACATCAGTGAAGAGAAAACTGAGGTAAATGCCTTGTCAAGGGAGAAGAAATGGGGGTGGGACTGTAAAGACAAGTGAAATGAAGCTGAGAAAGTTGGAGAAGTTCAGATATCTCAGATGATGGTTCAATGACTATCCAATAAGGAGGAGCTGAGCAAAATAATGGTGGCTGATTCCTGGCGTCTAAAGACCTTGATTAGCTCCAGAAGTATCGCCATAAGAACAAATATGAGATCATACAGTACAAAGAAATGTGTGTTCATTTGTTTTGTATGGCTCGAAGACATGGAGCATGACCGATAGGGAAAGGATGGTCTTGATAAAAATATAGGGTTCAGTAAGTGAGGAAGAATAATATAGAATGAGAAAGAAGCAGGAAACACGAGTTGATGAAGCAACTAAATATAATGTTATTAAAAATGAGATCAAACAGGATTATATGGGTGGCATGTAACTAGAATACAACTGGAAAGACGTAGCTAGCGAGTTGTCATGGACAGCATACCTAGCACTCGAAAACTCTGGGGAGACTCAGGACAAAATGGAGTGATGATGTGACCATCAAGAGTTGGGTGTAGTGGGGTATTGGAGGGAAAAGGTTCAATAAAGAACATGATGGAGGCTGTTTGTGCAGTCAGCGCGTGGTCTTCAAGACCTGTGATCTTGGCGAGGGAGACCTATGTTGATCCTCTTCACAGACGTTCATTGGTAGACCCTAATACGCTATGTCAATCAATCACAACTTAATTTATACAAAGGGTTTAGAAGAACAAAAATACTACTCTCAAGAATGTTTATGGTCACCTTTACTTCTCAACTGTCCACAGTTGTCAAATGTCTATCCTTTGACAAGTAGAACGGTAGTAAGGAAGAGGCTGTGAATATGAAAATTATAATTTGTTACAAATAATATTTTGTGTTTATATATTTTTTTAAATCAACAATGCTTAACCTAACCTTCCACATCTATGAAAATTAAGTTACAATACAATTTTGGGTATACATTTTCACATGCACAGTTGGCACATGTGTATTCTGATAGAAACTTAATTTTTTTTTTATTAAACTAACCAATCAAAATATTTTAATGGCTTACTTTTTTGTTTTGTGTCTTATAAAATTAATATCACAGCAAGGTAAATTGTTTATTTTTTTAATTTCTAAAAAATGGCTGACATAGTGGTCTAAGAGTAAGGTGTCAAGGCTTCTGTGCTGGGAGACCGGGTTTCAATCCTCGGTCCTGGCACAGATTTATCTGATGGCCAAACCCTTCCTTCTCCTCTGACAAGACGTGTATTATCACAACTTGTGAATGTAGAGGAATGCCATGCCGCCACCGTGGTTCGAATCCCACGTTAAACTGTAGGTCCTCCATTTAATCTCACAATCACCCTGCCATAATACATTAGCGTAAGTGTGTATAACCCGAACGGGTAGTAAGACGCGGTGCTAATAATAATAATAATCTAAAAAGTGACTAGGCCCTATAAATAGATTATTTGTCAAAATACTTCAGTAAACATAATAAGCACATAAAAACACTTGCTATTAATAAAATGCTTAAGGGGATGTTTACTTACAACGAGCATACAGAATAGCTTCAAAAAATAGTGAATAATAGTTACCACATGGATCAATTTAACATAACCTAAAATATTACTAAATAGTTTGTTTGCATGGGTTGCTCGATCTGGGCTGGGCTCGATATTTTAAGAGTCGATTCTAAAGCCTCGGTGAGTTTTCGCGATTGACTTGGTTATAAGTCCAGGTATCGAGAGTTATCGACCAAGTGGTTCTGAACAAATTAAAGCCCAAAACGATTATCGAGTTGGCAATTGTCATTTGTAAACAAAAATGGCGATGGAGCGAGATTTGATTATACATATAGTATCTATAAGTGAACTAGAATGTAATTATACTGACAATCTATCCATAGGGTTAATTGAACGTTGTATCAAATCTAACACACACCAAAATTCACTATTACTTTTAGCCATAAAACTTCGTGAAGTCAATTTTCGACCTACTTTATAAAGTCAACAGTGGATTCATTGTACAATGATGATGATTTTCACTAATGATATAAACGTTAGGTTAAATTAGTGTACATCTAATAGCTAGAAAAATCAAATGAGATATTGTGTCTACTCTTTGCGTGTATTCTCACAAAAACGTAAAAAAAAAAACACGTGATTTGGTTAGCCTATAGTAAATCAATCCCTATTTAATTCCATTTCGTAAGTATTAAGAGTAAATAATAATTATAATGAATAATTAACCCAAATACATATATTTTTTTTAAGATCTAAAAATTTAACTGAAAAGAACAGATATGAGCAGTCCCAAATGTGACAGTAGGTAAAGCTTATGTTACTTATAGTTCTAAATCTAAAACATTGAAAGGAGGATAGAAGGGTAAGGCCTACACACTTAACAGAAAACTGTAGGCCTTAAAATTCAGGATTAAAACACAACAAAAACATTAATTTTCGGGGTGCATCAGTCCCCTTCTTCAGCAAGTGAGCAAAACAGACTGGGCTATTCACTATGGCAGCATTACTATATTAGGTTCACCATGGTCACTTAAATACTGAAGATGTCTGATTCTTGCTTCACAAGCTTTGTAGAGGACATATCCTTTAATACTCTGTGTGAGGAAGTGGCAAAAAAATAACGAGATTGCTGATTTTGATACTAAGGTTTTATGAGTAATTAAATTTTGACAAAAAAACTTTATTTTCACCTATTTTTATCAATACAGCGCAGGCACTATATTTATAGTCAAGTAGTTTACCAATACATTAAAATGAAGTACAGACTATAGTAAATAGAATTTTTTTTGTTTTAAGTTGATATCTTTTATAGAAGCAGAGATATTAAAAATCATACAAACCCTTGCAACAGTAGTTTTCAGAGCATCGGCCCTTCCCCCCTCCTCTAACACCCCAAGAAATTAATGGTAACAAATAAAAATATTCTAATTTAGGTTTTGGTTCCTCACATTATGTAGGAGTCATATATAATATTTATTTCAATTTTTTTGGAAATGGTGCCGCAACTACCCCCTGCTGGAATGACCCAACTTCTAGGTAAAGTCTCAAACATATTTCACTGAAGAGACCACTGAATGACCGTCGTGTTCAATGTCACAGGGCCCATGTTGATGGCAGACTATGTTGCTCCTCTACGCAGATGTTTATTGGTAATACGCTATGTCACTCAACTCTATTGACAGATTTAAGTTAAATGCTCTTTCTTTTACTCAAGGGCTAGGTAGTTTTAGAGATGACGGGGGCGAGTACCAACCGTTTAAACGTCCCCTCCCATCCGAGTTTATTTACAACTTTAAACCTTTTTTTTAGCTCACTATATGATCGATAATCCAATACAAACAACTTGCCAGGAGTTAAAATGTTTTACTTTGGCTGTTTACTGAACCATGTGACCGTGACTAAGAGTGCACTTTGAATCAAGCATTGAACTCAATTTATAACAATTTTTAATTTTGACTTAGAGATAAATTATGCCTAAATTAAATAATGTACATAATACAAAAAAATAATAGCCTGTTGAAACTGGACCAAATACATAGGCCTAAGTAGGGGCAAAAATATATTTGTCTTTAAACATAGAGTGCCGGATCCAGAATAGGGGTATGCGGGGTTTGAATTATAACTAACACACTTTAATTTTTCTCTGTGTCTTGCTACCAGTCTGGCTTATATGCATTTTAATTAATCTTATGGGGCAGGGATGAATTAGGTAGAATTTATAGGAAATGTATCAATAGTTGCATGGAGAAAGAATCACTCTCAGTATACCAAACGTTATTCACTCCCTGAGCTCCCTGTCATCAGCTAACTAGACAACATTAAATTGACATTTAGTCCGCGTGCCACCAGTATGGGTAAAAACACTCTTTAACAACCATGAAATCCGCTTTGGTGGTCACATGGTTTAACTTGTCACTTTTGTGGCAAACTTGATTGCCAATGATGAGAAGATTAGAGATCAAATCTCGGTCAAGTGTATTGATGATTTTTTTTCTTAAATAGTATCCCATTTTTCTCCACTCAAATGTGGAGACATTTTTTCAAATTTTACCTTTCTTACTTATTTTAGCACCGCATATTACTAACCATTCCGGTTACACTCGTATGTACAAATTGTGCTAGTGAGTTAGGGATGAGGAAGATTGAATTTAGAGTAAGTGCACCCACATTTTATGGAGAGAAAGTGGGAAACCATTTGAGAAAATCACCCTTGGTACACCCGACCGGGATCGAACCACAATCTCCACGTCATCAGCAATCTAGTCTATTGTGAAAGTAGCGCCTTAGACCATGCGGCCATCAATATTCCATGATTTTTTGTGTGTGTGTTGTGTGTGTGTGTGTGTGTGTGTGTGTGTATAAAGTAAACCCTGACTAATTCAAACTTCCGTAGTTCGAAATCTTCTTTAATTCATATTTTTCGTCCAATCCTGTGTATTTTGTATTAAAACAATGTTAAAAAATCGTGGATGATTCAATTTTTTGGGGGTAATTCAAACTTTTTGTAATTTGTAATGTACTGTGCAGTATTTTTTCCTTCTTATAGTTGCAGCGCCATGTTTTTATATTTTTTGAAACAATGGAGGCGACGTTGGAATGTGATCAGTGCCTTTCTTCACGCCCCTCACCCTACCCCGCTCACCCATACGTCTTTGTTTACATGTACAGTTCTGTAATCCGTTAGGCAAGGTCGAACCTCTCAAGCGGTTACGTGCACTGTTCTTAGTGATTCAGTCATAGCGATATTCTTGTGACATGCGAGTGTATTTTGTTGTGTTGTTTAGTTTTAGTTTTGTTTAATGTATACTGTACAGTAGTGTGTGTGTGAGAGAGAGAGAGAAAGAGAGAGATGTCACTGTCCAAGCCACAGTCATATAAATAATAAACTTTGGCCTAAAAAGTAGAAGTGACAAAGAAAGTGGAAAAGGGCATTCCTTTTAAGAAACTTATTTAATTTGAATTTTTTGGATAGCTGAAATTTTTTCCTGGTCCCTTCAAGTTTGAATTATCCAGGTTCCACAATACTTATATATCACACTTACACACACACACACACACAAACATACACACACTAGTGATGATAAAAATTCGCTATCATGCTGGTATGTTAAACTCTGGTATAGTTATGTTGTCAGCCAACCCATAAGAAAAAACTTCTGAAAATCACAAAAATGAAATATTATGAAACACAGGTTATCAAGTAGTTACTGTCACAATATTTACAAATATATGTACAATAACAACAAACTCAACAGATATTTGATCAAACCTAATTCTTATTTTAAAATCGTAATAGTTGAATTTTCTTACTACCGGTACTCTTGTGTGTGAATTTATCTATAACTTCCTATGGAATTACCACCATGTTCTGATGAAATTTAACACTGCTAATCCATTTAATCAGTCCTCAATATTGTTTTAAAATAAATATGTTTTATCATTTTCAAGTTATAGCTACCTATATTAACATTATAGAGACAACCAGGGGCACACCCACATGGGGAAATGGGGGTCGCTTTGGGGACTGAAGCCCTCCCCCAGAAAATTAAGGATATTACAAAATAAGATTAGCATCATGTTCCGTCAATTAATCAAATATATTTAATATAAAAGAGATTAAATTGTGCGGTAATTAGGGCTTTTCAATAAAATACTTCTTTCTGTTGATTTTTAATTTTACTGTAAATTTGCACTTAAATGAAAACTGGACCTATAATACCATAATATTTTTGATAAATGGTTAAAACTAATAACTCTGTAATAGAGTTTTAAAGTGGGTAGAGTAATTTAAATTATTATTTTAGAGCAAATATGTAAACACTATTATATCAGGAAGATAGGAAGAGGCAGTTGAGTTATTATTATATGCCCCCACCCCTACCAACTGCAAATCCTGGGTGTGAAGAAGAATGTGTAAACACAGACCTGTCAACCAATGGTGTACACAGTGACAGAGGGTAGGCCAAGCATCCTATTTTGGTAAAAATTAGCGCTTAAATATTACCATTTGCATCCTTTGAAAACAAAATTTTTCCTTGGGGAGAAACCCCTGGAACCCCACTTTTTAGGGGGCATCACTGATTTCCTATCTTTCTTATCTCCCTACTTCAAATCAAATTTCCAAATATTACAGTAATTGAAATATATAATGTTGCAATTATGAAAATTACTATGGAAAAAGCCCCCCTCCCCGTCAGCTCAAAATCCTGAATGTGCCCCTGGAGACAACCAAAACATCACAGTCACAGTTTATTAATAGTACAGATAACTTGAAATCAGGATTAAAACAATTTATTAGTGAAACAAAATAAAAACACTATGAACATGATTCTAGCCTGCAACCACTCTAACAAATTGTTGTGGTATACTATTTAATATAGGACTAACTACTTACTCTATGGCATTATTAACTCACTAGATCACTGCTGCACTTACAATTAAGTATGTCACCTACCCCTTATTTTGAGCTAGTTCTATCCAGTCCACCTCATTACACCCCATCTCTTTCATGTCAATTTTAATGTTATCCTCTCATCTACGTCTCGATCTTCCCATCAGGTTCACCAGTCAGTACCCTGAACAAGGTTCCAGAATCTCCCATTCATACTACATGTTCTGCCCACCATAATCTACTAGATTTGATTATTCTAACAATGTCTTGTGCTGAGACAGGATATATAACTCATAATTATGTAACCTCCTCCACCCCCAGTAGCCTCATCCCTTTTTGGATTAAATATTTTCCTAAACACCTTGTTTTCAAAAATCCTAAAATTATTTTCATCATGTAAGGTAAGAAACCATGTTTCACACCCATAGAGAGCAATCAGTAAAATTATTGTTTTGTATTGCCTGAGTTTTACAGTACATTTCTTGAGATCAGGTGAGAATATAGGATACTAATATTGTTTACTATGATCTGAAACATTATGTATGTTATATTTTACACTGCAGCCACATGTTGATGTTTCTAAAAATGACACACTCCATTCTCTTTGCTTATGTCGAACCCTGTGCTAGAAGAGAAGATAATAACTTTGGTAGAATGATACTTTTAGAAAATACAAACATATTTCTTTCTTAATGATATCATTCTATTATATTATTAATATAGTGTTATTTTATAAATATTATAATATCTATCAAAAGTGAGAGCTGCAGCTCACATAACTTCACATATGAATATGGGAAAGTAGATCTATACATTTTCTAGCTCTCAGATAAGGAAGCTTCTTCATATGAAAATTAGACTGCACAGGGATCTAGAAAGAAGCAAGTTCTTAAAAAATTTCATAGCTTACAAGTGTTGTGCTTTGTTCTAAAAACTGAACTTTTAATAGAAATTTTGCATTAATTTTCTAATTGACCCTTTTCATCTTCCCAGCGTATTCATACCAGTAAATGTTTTTTAAAAATAGGATTCATAAGATTTTATTAGATTTAGCCTATTGCTATAATACCACCAGGACTAGAGATATATCAATTAAACAACTAATAAAACTTGATTTTGTTGTTATTCACCCTAGTAAAATAACTTTAAAATAAAATAAATTTACAATAAAATAAGCAAGAGAATTTATATTTCACACTTGATTAACAATTTTTTTCTTTAGAAAATACTTTATATATTGTAAATTAATCAAAATA
The DNA here is from genome assembly GCA_039000515.1 of Timema cristinae. Taxonomy (NCBI): domain Eukaryota; kingdom Metazoa; phylum Arthropoda; class Insecta; order Phasmatodea; family Timematidae; genus Timema; species Timema cristinae. The sequence goes on along the minus strand of JBCFYV010000012.1, from coordinate 25,435,729 downwards.
TGATAAATATTAATCCTCCAACAGGAATCAAACAAGAGGACACGCTAAGTATTCGGCTCAATTATCTAGAGCAGTGGTTCCCAAACTGTTGTACGTACACTTATTCCAGCTAGTACGCTGTGAGAAGCCAAACAAAACAAGCAAATTCAAGTTGTAAAAATATAATGTCTCATCAAATATCATAAATATATTACGACCAAGTCAAACTAAATGGAAAAGAGATTTAAACAGTTGTTGGAGGGGTAAATATAAGTTTTTTTTATATATATATATATTTCTTTGGTACATGTGCCCTATTATCCGTATTGATTGAGTATAAATGTTAAATAATGATAAATATAAACTGTTAATCTATAAATAGTGTTGTGTCATTATATTCCTGGGTGCTATTAAAATGTACCTAAATATTAAATATTCAGCAAGATCTTGTGGCATTCCAAAATACGGAAATTGTTTCGGTGTTACGCCATTCAACAAGTTTGGGAACCAACAATTCTAGAGTTTAGATAAATGCGTAAAAATAAAGTTATAGCCTCTATTCATATATTCATCATTTGATAAAAGTACATAGTATATTCAGGAGCTACTCTCAAAACGGTGTGAGCCAAGCATGTAGGTATTCTTTAATTTTTGTAATGTGGGAGGGTTTTTGGTTGGAAAGAGATTTTTTTTAGGTGGTAGATGCCCTCCACCCCCGAACTACCAATGGAAGAAGTTTTTTTTTTACATTATACACTTCTCGGACTGATTTGAAAGTATCTACTGTAGCTTTGGACTTGGGTTAAGTCTTCTCCAATTGTGTAAAAAATACACATTTTACGGTAGCTTTTATTAGAAAGTTTTACTGTTGAACACATTTTGGAGAGGCACGCTCTAGTTGCAGTTGAATAACGTGTTTGTTTCTTATTGAACTAGATCACAGGAACATATCACAATTATATTGAAATATCTAGTAGCCATTACACTAAAATACATTTTTAATAGTTTTACTGTAGGAAAAGTGTAAAGCTGCAAAATTTGTGAAGTCATTACTAGAGCTGGGATTTCTATGTAAATACATATTCTATTCCTGGCCATTTAGATGTTCAGAAAATAGAAATCTCAACGAATTACCATATCATGGGCTTGCTGGAGAAACTCATTAAGTCGTCAAAATTCAATTTTTAGTTTATGGGTGAATGATACTTTTTTTTTTCGTAAATCATAAATCCAACTTAAACATTTTTTCTCCCATAATATTGGGAACATACTTTAAAACATTAAGTGTCAACAATTTTCTTCTTCATAATCTATTGTGTTGATTAAGTTTAATTAATTAATTACCTTCACTTGACTTAGTGAGTTTTCACTGATAAGAAAATATACTATTAAAGGCTGACTAAGTGATCTGATTATGACTTAGTGAGATTTTCCTGATTAAAAATAAGTGTTATAGAAGGTTGATTGAGTGATATTCATTAGTTTAGAATCATGATAACTACTGGTTAAACTATTTATTTTAATAATCATTCAAATGCATTTGTTTTTAAAGGTCTTGAATCATAACTCAAGATTTATTACTGATTTGAATAAATTATATCCACTTAAAAATACATTTTAATGTTTACTTATTCAAATGTCAAATAAATGGCATTAAAATTGGAGTACAATTAGAAAACCAACAAAAGGAACACAACTTTTCTCATGTTTATTTCATAAAATCTGGTTGTTGAACTTCAAAACTAAAAAGGCATTTTGACATTCATTCAATTAGAAAATAAATAATACTATTAATTAATCACTTTTAAAAACACTCTGTCATGGTACATGACATAATGACTACTATTTCAAATGTCAAAATAGGAGAGAAAATTAATTAAAACTTGAATAGATTAAAAAAAATACATTGAAAATCCATAAACAATAAAGGAATAGTGCATGTTTAAAGGCTAAACTTATCCAAGCATCTTCTTCATTTCCAGAATCTAGAATCCCTGGTTCTGAGACCCTCTCATTCATTTTGCAATTTGGGATGGAACTATACCAAGCATGGTATATTTCTGTAATAACTTTCTTTCGGCACCGAGAATAGGTCTTGTTTCTTCTCCTTGCTTATCTGAAGTTGTTTTTTATAAAGATTTTGTGCAGTGCATTCAGTATCTAGTTGATTTCTGCCACGTTTCCCTACATCAATTTCCTGATATTGTCCAAAGTAATCATACCTGTATTTTACTATATTTGGGCAGTCTTTTGAGAAATGAAAGCCTTTTACTTTTAACCAACAAACTATATTACCAGCACTATCAAAAGTAGTATTCCTAACATTCTTTGATGCCAGGTTCTTTAGATCAAAAAAATCGGTGAATTTCAATTTCTTGACTTGATAAGGTCCACTCTTTTTGTTTCTGTTCTTCATTGATCTCGCTGTTCTAAAAACTGTCAGACAATCAAGAGGTGAATATACTGGAACATTTTTGGCGTTTTCTATTGCACTATGAACTGAGTCCACCTGACCACCTCCATGTATGAGTGGCCACGCTCCATAAATTTATGCTCAACTATGTGTATATGTGTGTTCTGTAGTATATATATAGTTGTTGTTGTTGTTGTGATTTTGACCGCCACACATATCAGAGAACAGTGATAATTCTTTCACATTAGAGGGAAGTTGATTAATCCGCTCTAGCAAGCATGAACCTATTTCTGAGCTTCCACTTTTTTCCGTCTAGTTCTGTCCATGCATAACAGTATGCATTACTAGGGGAAGCCGATTAATAGATGGTTAAATTATACACGTGAGAAATAAAACAAACAAAATAAGAAAAACTCACTAAGTCAGTTGACATGACTTAGTGAGATTTTCTTGACGATAAAATGTTTCTGTTGACTTGGTGAGAATAACAGAATATTTAATTGTTAGTTTAAATGACAACAAATGACTTGGTGAGTTCTTCCAAATTGAAGATCAAATATTTACCTTTATAATGGTACCAAAATCTAAACACATGAAAAAAATGACTTAGTGAGTTTTTCCAACAAGCCCACAATAAAAGGGTTAATATAATATATAAAATGAAAACAAAGATTTTTTAATTTTATATATCTTTTAATGTTTTGACATGTTTATATATTCCAAGTGATTTTACATAAAGCTACCTACTTTATGATTATTTAATATCCTTTTAGTAATAAGTATTGCAAATTTGTTGAATTTTTAAACATTGTTTGATTTGTTTGGTTTGGCTTGCATATATCAGCTTAAAGGAATTTTTCAACTAACTATTGAAAAGGGTAAAATCCAACTCAGGTAGTCAAGTGTTTTTCCACTAAGTACAGGCCTTCTCTCCTCATAATGAACCTTTTGATGCATTTTTAAAGAATTTAGCAAACAGATAAGTAATTTTGCTTTGGAACCTCCCTCCCTTCCAACACAGTAGTCCAACGAATTACATGCTTATCCTGTAATATCTCCAAGTGATTTTAGTTTCACATGAGTGGTTGAAAGTGAAACTCTATCATTAAGCTACCATAAGATATTTTATTTTGTTCACCATGACACCAGGGTATTCTTTCTGAATACAAAATTAAAATAATGGGCTGGGATTAACTCCTTCACAACCGACAGTAAAGTTATAACAGGGTTCCTACGCTCTGGAAAGTCAGGGAAAGTCAGGGGAAAAAATAATAGTCAGGGAAAGTCAGGGAAAGCAGGGAAATGACAATTCATGTCTTCATGTCACACTTAGAAAAAACAAAGAAAATATTTTTTCTATTTACTGCGTCATAAGCCACTGCCCCAATGAAGAAAGCTGAGGGGCACTTACCATGCTCAAACTTGCCCTAACACAAGTTTTGGTAGCATTTTATTTCAGAATGTGAACGCAGAGGTCTCCTAGCCTGCACATGACAATTCTTTTAACTTTAGTGATCACTTGTTTTTGTTCTTGTTCAAGGTTTGTCATCGTTATAGTTTGATACAGTGCACCAGGACTGATTAGACTACACCAGCAATGTCTAACAAAAAAACCGTTTTTAACCAGCTCTGGCTAAGCCCAGACCATTTTCCTGAATTCTCATACTGGATAAGTGGTGTTGAAAGTAATAAGCTGCAGGCATTTTGTAAAGTGTGCAAAAAAATTATAAACTTAAGTAATATGGGAAAGCAAGCATTAGCTTCCCATGCAAAAGGACCAACTCATATCAAAACTCTTGAAACTTTGACAAATCAACGCTCTCTGTTGACTTTTTTTTCAAAAAAGTCAAGTGATTCAGGTTCATCGAGCTCCCCAGTTTCAAGAGAATCTCTGGCACACAAAGACATTCTACCTAGTGATGATTCTGCTGGTTGCTCGAAGAGTTTTTCTGTTTCATCGAAAATCGTAACGTCGCAGAAGGAAGCTGTTGCTAAAAGTGAAATTAGTGTAGTGCCTCAAAGAAACCATAACACTTTTGTTATAAAAGATGATATAACTAAGGCGGAAGTCATTTGGGCTATGCAAGTTGTTGACAAAAAAATGTCTTTCAATTCGTGCAATAATTTAAGTACAATTTTTCAATTGATGTTTCCCGAGTGTTCCATTGCCAATGCCTTTACCCTTGGTGGAGACAAGGCTGCATACTTCATTGTGCATGGCTTGGCTCCATTCTTTCATAATAATTTACTGGACCGCCTAAAATCATGTAACAACTTTGTAATTTGTTTTGATGAGGCATTGAATAAAGTTATTCAAAGAGGACAGATGGACATTGTAATTTGATTCTGGGACAAGGAAAATCATAAAGTCATCAGTCGTTACTTAAACAGTGTGTTTTTCGATAGGAGCACTGCTGAAGAATTACTGAAGCATTTTCTGGATGGTATTTCTCCTCTTCCACTCTCTAAGTTGATACAAGTGTCAATGGATGGCCCAAATGTCAATTTAAAGTTTATAACACTTCTTCAGGAACACCTCAAATCTGTAACAGACAATGAAGTATGTAGTTTGCTAAATCTGGGAACATGTGGGCTTCATGTTGTTCATAGTTCCTTGAGAACAGGAGTAGAGTCTGTTGATTGGGATATAAGTAGCTTATTACGTCACATGTACTACCTGTTCACTGACTCTCCAGCTCGTCGAGCATTGTTCACCCAGTTGACAGGGTGTACAACTTTTCCATTGAAGTTCTGTGGTGTGCGTTGGTTAGAGAATGCGAAGTGCTTTCAAAGGGCATTACAAATTTGGGACCATGTTATTAAGTTTCTCAAAGAAGCAAAACTTCCTAAAACAAAACCTGTAGAGACACTGAAAAGAGCAGCCTGTGATCCATTCCTAAAGTGTAAACTAGCGTTCTGCAAGACAATTGCAGATGAATGTCAGCCTTTCCTGCAACGGTTCCAGACATCAAAACCAATGACTCCATATCTTTTTGAAGCTGTAGGGAAACTTCTAAGATACCTTATGAATCGTTGTGTGAAACCTGATCTTATGAAGTGCACGGGTCCAAAGTTACTGTCTATTGACACAAAAAAATCAGAAAATTTGATCCTTAGCAAAAATATTGATATAGGATTTGCAACAAAACGTTTGTTAGGAGAAACTGCGATCACAGTAACAGAAAGACAAAAATTAGAATTTATACATGAGTGCCGCAGTATGTTAACCACCATGATTGCAAAACTACAAGAAAAAAGTCCCTTAAAACAGAAAGCTGTGAGAGGTTTGTCTTCATTGGATCCTTGTGTTATTCAACATTCACCTCAACTGGCCCAGAAGAGATTTTCTTTTCTTTTGGAGGAACTCAACCATGCCAACATCATAAATGATGTTCTGGCTGAAAATGCCAAGAAAGAATACTTGCATTTTTGCAACCTCAAAAAATCTGAGCTTCAAGAAATATTTCGTCCTTGTGATCAGTTTAGTGATGAAGTAGGACTTGACACTATTTATGGTAGCTTTCTAATAGGAGAAGCAAACTACAAACATCTTTGGGAAGTAATAAAGATTTGCCTTGTCTTGTCGTATGGGAATGCAACTGTTGAAGGTGGTTTTTCAGTCAATAAATCTTTACTGGTTGAAAACATGCATGAAAAGACAGTCATTGCACAGCGTCACATTCATGATGAGATACAAGAAGCAGGAGGGATTAAAAATATACACATTAGCAAAAAGATGTTGGATTACGTGAGAGGTGCTCGGAAACGCTATCATGAATACTTAGAGATGAAGAAGCAAGAAAAAAGTGAAAAAGACAAGAAGAAGGCAGAAAAGAGGAAATTAGATATACAAGTTAAAGATTTAGAAGGAGAAAGAAAAAAATTAATGATGGCAACTGAAGAGAAACGAGAAGCAATAGACGTGGAGTTGCAAGAACTGAAGAAGAAGCAAGCTTCACTTTATTAAATATAACATAGTTTCTTATTGTATGACTATAGTGATAATTTTAATAAAAATAAAATTGACTTGAGACATGAATAATATGAAAGCAGACAGAGTTCCTGTTGTAAGCTATTCAGTTCAGGAAATGTACAGTTTAGGTAAAATAAAACTGTAATGATACCAAACTCTTTAGTATGTTCTTAGTGGCCTGTTATTTAATACGTATTTCTGCACATGATACCAAAGGGAATCAAGTTTGTTACAAATTTTTGATAGGGATTATTTTTCTATCATTTTCCCTCAACTGATTGGCAAGATGTCTGCTTTCTTATTCTTCCATGAGAGGTGAGGCAAGGTCGGCTGTAAGGGGGGAGGAGGCCGAAATAAATTTATTTAAATTAATATTTTCACGTGTATAGTACCGTAAAGTTATAATGGAAATTTTATGAGAAATTGGTCAGGGAACTTGGGAAAATAGTCAGGGAAAGTCAGGGAAAAGTCAGGGAGAATATTTTTACAAATACTGTAGGAACCCTGTATAATGTGTCAAGCTTGTAACAAAAATATGGGACATTCCATTAAAATCCCAAATGTATCAACATGTGTGGCGCACACTTTGTACGTAAAAAAATCTGAGTTATTCGAAGAATCCTTTCTTTTTTTAAACAAAGTTAAAGAAACTAATTCTTTAAGGACTTGTGTAGTGCAATGATCACTGCGATTATCCCATGTTTTATATTCCAAGGGCCTGAATTCACATCCTTCTTGTGACACTAATGAAAGCGACAAATTCCTGATCAATCAATACCCAGAAAGAATTATCTGAATATCTGTTAAGAAGAAACAATGGAAAGGATAATAAACTACATGGGAGATGTCTTCATATGGGTCGCTGTGGATGAAATCATGGTTGTTTAGGGTAATTTTGTTGTGAACCTTGTGATAAGTAAGATGGATCCAAGTATATTTCCAAACCATATTTGATTTACTTAGAAGTGCTGGAACATCTGTATCATTTTGTAAGATTCGTGAATGATTAATTTACAGTGTGTGACCTAGGTGAACTCACATAGAGAAGACCCTGGTGTTATATTTGGATGCCATGGCGTATATAATGAAAATCGCAAGTGCTTTGAAGTTGTTCTATCCTGAAATCCATCTTACAAGTTTGGCTTATGGACTACATTGAGTTGTGGAATAGATTACAGTTCAGTTCTTCCAAATAAATAGATTAACTTCTGTGACAAAAAAAAATAGACTTATTTGTGAAAGTCCCACATCAAGTCAGAACTTACTAACTCTTGTTCGATGTGCCGTTGCCTCTGCAATTAGTTTTAATAAGCTGAGGAACATGGATAAAACAGCCAACTTCTACTATGAACAATTTGGAGTTGTGACTTTTACTCCATGAACATAGTACTATATATAAATATCTAGTAGTCATTACAATAAAACACATTTTTTCAATATATTACAATATAATACATTTTTAATTAATAATGGTATTTTAGTGACAGTTTCTAAAATAAAGAATAAAATCTATATAATTACTTTGTTTCCAAAATCTTTGGCTACTTTGTTTTAGTCTTTTGTGCATTCAAAATATACTCTGGATTTCTTATTTTAATTGCTCTAGTGTGCTTAGGATCTATTGGCTCTGGAAATATGTAATTTTAATAAAATCTATTATTTTGATTCCATATCAATTTTCCAAAAATCATAATCTTTTTCTAAACTTTCGACTACCATACTTTTTTTAATCCATATGACAAGTAAACAGTATTTTAGTTTGGGAATGTGAAGATAATAATAATAATTATATTAATGAAAGGAGGCTAAATAGATCCCATTCATAACATAATATTACATGTAATGTCCATTTAATATTAGTAATCACAGTAAGTTAATTAGAGAAATTAGAAATCGAAAAGGGGGAGAAAGAGAATGTTGTGACCAAAACTTGTTCCAGGGAAGGGGAGGGAGTTGTGTTACGATCTCAGTATTTGAATATGTAAAGTTGAATTCATTTAATAATTTTAAAATTTTTAAAAGCTTGGCCTTGGTGTGAAAATGAAAATTTATTTTGTAATGTGTTGCTTTGAAGGGACTTGTATTCAGCGCTGATTCAAGTTAGGTTTAGTTGAGGTAATTGGGGTGTGTGATGTCTACACTTCCTTTTTTCCGAGACGAACCCAGTTTGCTCAGGACGGATGTTGTTGTGACAGGCTGTATCCAAATAGTCCGAGGATCATTGCCAAGGATATAGCATAATATCTTGCACAATTTGTACCTTAAAGGATTGATGTTTTTTCACTTTTGTGAAATAAAATTCACCTAGACCATGAAGTTTTACTATATTTATTGAACATAACATATGCAATTCACTAAATTAAACAATGCTTTGAGACACATGGGGGAAAAAAAATTGAAAGTCCTTGCTGGAACTACCAATATTTTTATTATCAATGAATATTATTGAATTCTACTAGCACTCATATAGTTATTTTACAGTAAATAGGTAAATAAATTGGACTGTTCAAAATATTTTACGTCCTCTAAAATTACAAGTTTCACACCCTTTTGGAGGGCCCAGTCCAACCCTGGTCTACTTAACGAAGAGCATATAGTTTCCAAACAATTCGAAAGGCTACGCTGACCCCAAAAAGTGAATTACTATAGAAGCATAAAATTAATTGTGTTTTTTAGAAAAGTATTCAATCTTCAATACAAAATAAATGTAAATAATTTAATACTTAGTGTGTTGAGAGTCATCATAAGATGTGTCAATTTGCGCAACATTCCAATTTAATCCAGTTTTGGTATTGAATATTATTTTACCACAGCTATGCTTTTAATGTTATATTTTTTTTACATTTATTTAAAGTGGTTTATCATATTTAATGTAATACATTTCTCTTTATATTTTAATCAACACTTAAGCTATGTCAATAGCACCTGTGCTTACTATGCTAAGGGTCCCAGTTTCTATACCAGGTAGAGTCGTTAATTTAACTTCATTAAACTGTTATGTATGTCATAGCTAAAAGCTAGTCTGTAAGTCATATGTGGATATAATCCTTGTTTTCATAAACTGCACGTTAAAGATCTCCATTGAAAAAAATAATATAAATGATATAGTTTATGAAATAATATTGATGTAGGTTCATTTTCTAGCTTTCCTAGATTGTTTTTTTTTAAGACTCAGAAAAAAATAATACAACTGAAATATTCTAACTGGTCCTCTGGACAAGTTTCAAGGCTATTAGTGTTGTCCTGTCAAGAGACAATAGGATTACTGCCTACTGAGTATTGGGTTCTACCGAAAAAACTTCACCTCTCTCTTGGCTTTAGTAGGTGTGGTGGGGTTTCCACCCCTATCTTGTAAAAAAAAACCTACATTTATGTAACTAATGACCGATTTATAGCCAAGGGAATAGGTTTGTGATTAAAAATATTACATTTGTAAATTACACACTAAACTTAAGATTTTTTTTAAATACAACCATTTTCAAAATTGTGTTTTTTGAGTTAATTTTAAAAATATTCATAAAAAAAATTAATCATATACAGTCAAAATAAAAAAATATATTATTATTGGTTCATCTAGAATTTTGGTCGCAAATCAGTCATTTTTACTGTGTATTAGTAGCTACAGTAGACCCATGGCTTCTTTGGTGCTGACTGACAGCTCACAGCTGACTTCTGACAGTCAACATTTAAGTATATACCTAAATTTTTACTGTCAAAAGTGACAGCTGCTAGACACATGTTTTTGCAGATCATCTGGTTCGGCGTAGGGATACGTAGTTTGGTCTGGTAACTTTTTAAAGCTATCAGAAGTCAGCTGTGAGCTGTCAGTCAGCACCAAAGAAGCCATGAGGCTACTGTATGCAACCACACCTTAAGCTTCTTGACTATCTTAGGCACAACTCTCTTTCCTTTTCATTTTTAGTCCACATAGCCTTATTCTTCTTTCTTTTCTTACTACCTTTCTCCTACTTTCCAATTCCTCTATGTCTGCCACCACCAACTTGTGACACATTTGGTATTGCCTTGATGCTTCCAGTCTGCCTTTTCATTTATTCATCCATGATAGTCTATCACTGACTTTTGCCTCCCATCCCAATGGAATCTAGTACTCTTAGGGCTTTCTCTTTCCTTCTTATAGCAACTATTTGCCACTTTCATTTTATTTCTTGCACAAAACTACAACAGTCTTCTACCCTCCTTGTTTCTCTCTACCCATCCTTCTTTCCCCAACACCTCCTCAAACCCTATACTATCTCTATTCCTACTTTTGCACTAAGATCCCTCTTTACTATCTGACACTTGTTTCTCATATGCCTTTCTAGGTCTTCCTCAAACTTGTCTTTTTCTTCGGCTGAGCATTCCACTTGTATAACCTCCACTTTTCTTTTTCCTTTGTCAGTTATGTAATCTTTACTATCCAATCATTTGTCCCTACCATCTCCGCCTGCAGTCCTTATCTCACTACGAAGCCAACTCCATTCCTCCTCTGTTAATCATTTCCTGTCCAATGCAAAATGAACCCATTCCTTACTTCCCTCTTGCTGCTCCCTCTCCACTTGGTCTCGCTCAGGCCCAGGACATCCACTCTCCTCTTATTCATCATGTCCACAATCTCCTCCACTCTTCAAGTCAGTGTTCCATTGTTCAGAGTCCCTATTTGTATCTGTTTTCAACAATTTTTCTAATATGGCATTTCACTTTGTTTTCTTGAATTTTTTTATTTGTTTTGCCACCAGCCTACTAAACCTGTCGTGGCCTACACCCGAGTAGCTGGGCTGCCACTTATAGGTCCTCAGGTAGACCTTTTCTTGGGGTAATCCTCTCTAACTGAGGCTATGGCTGCTGATGATGAATACCTCATCATTACCAACCCTCAAACTCCCAACCCACCCTGCTGGGAGCTAACTGGCCGAACCATGTTACAAGCTTGTTGGTTTTGGCCCTGAGCAGTCTTTTGTCTGCACCTGACCTGGGCTTACACTGGGGTTCAACCCAACCTCTACCAGGTTATTCAGATCCCGGGGTACGCCACTTGGCAGTGAGATCAGGATTGAGTAGAAAAGGCTAAGCAGAACCTTTTAGGTAGGCTCCTTATATTGCGCGTCCCTACCTCATTAGGACAAACTAATTTTTTTTAACTGTGTTTTTATTGTTGCATTTTTTTTTTTCTTAAATGCTTCAGGATGTCTCGTTAAAATCTTATTTGATTACTTTTTATAGGATCTCAAATTATATGCCAAGTAACAGCTTTTGATCAGTAACCCATTGCTTCAATTTTTAAATTTGAATATTTTATTGGGTTCTAGTAGTTAGTTGTAATTGATCTTTCATTTGTTGACAACTAAGTTTACTCTCTAAAAATGTGCATGGATTTTTAAGTATCAAATAAACATCTTCATCCTTCAATAGCTAATTTAGCTCATTTGGTAGTGTGCTTATCTATAGTTTACAAGGTCATAAGATCGATCACCACTATATTTTTTCATCTGAGGTACCGCCCACCTTGGGAACCACTGATCTATACTATAATAAACTAAAAATTATTCTATAATTAGTATATATGATATATTTTTTGTCAGCATTAGCATATAAAGGACATATGATTTGATGTTTTATTAACTTAAGTGAATGTCAAATACCTACCATCCATCATAGTATCATATTTGGAAGAGGGTACAGGAAAGGTTGATAGAAACATATAAAATGAGCAAACACAATATGGCTTTTACAGGTAATAAGAATAGTTCACACTTTACAACGCTGCCATTGGACAAACAGGTGCCGTAATGGCTGCCTCTTGAAGATAATCAATCATTCCCGCCCAATCCCCACACACACAGGTTTCATTCTATCTGAACTCATCAGGGAGGAGTGTGAAACTCTCAACGCAACTTTCTAAAAGAGGAAACCAAAAAACATAAAAGAAAGAAAAAGGAAATTTGTAAAGAATGATAGGACACTTAGATAGGAACAAGTAAAAGGGATAAAAATGCTCTTTATTAATTCATTTTACTTGTTCCTATCTAATATGTATGAAATAAAGTGCACTTTATTTATTACCAATGTTCCTATCCAAGTGTTCTATCATTCTTTACACATTTCCTTTTTCTTCCTGTTATGTTTTTTGTTTTCCTCTTTTAGGAAGTTGGGTTGAGCATTTCACATTCCCTCCTGATGAGTTCTGTTATAATGAAACCTAAGTCAGTCGATTGGGCAGTAATGATTGATTTTATTCAAGAGACAGCCATTACCTCTTTGTCTAATAGCAGCAATGTAAAGTGTTCTTCTTTACATTGTAAAAGCCATATTTTGTTTGTTACTTTAATATGTTTCTATCCATCTTTCCTTTACCTTCTTTCAAATATAATAAAATTACCTCATTGAGCGAAAGAGGTTTTTCTTATAAAGTTAGACCATCCATCATAGCTAATCCCTATATATATTAGATATTATGTTTTTGTTGAATTATTACTGTTGAAATACAAGCATACCAGCTTTTACCGCTTCATCGTACCGTTATTCATTTCATCAGCCATCAAAAGAGAATACACCACTGATTGACTTTTGTCTAATAACTACCGAAATCAATCACCTTGGATACAACAAAGACACGACAAACATTACATTACAAGTCTGTTAAACGCAACTGAAACTAAAAAAACAACGCGCATGCGCAACAACACAAGAGGCTAGAAACAAAACAACAACTACAAATGTCTCATCATAGTCAAGAACTAAATAATGTCAACACTCCCACTTATTTAGAGCTGTCTCTCAAACCAACCTTGCTTCGCAAGTAATTAAACTGATGCTTTGGCAGAGGCTTTGTAAGAACATCTGCAAGTTGCTCTTTGGATTCAATGTACCTTATATCAATGTCACTACGTTCATAGACATCCCGTACAAAGTGGAAACGAACATCAATATGCTTAGTTTCTCGGTGGTACTCAGGATTATTCGTCAATTTAATTGCTGATTGGTTATCTACGTACATTGGGACCTTATCACATTTCAAACCCAATTCACAAATAATTCTACGTAGCCATATAGCGTCCTTTGTTCCATTAGACAATGCAATGTACTCAGCCTCTGTTGTTGAAAGTGCTACTACTCTTTGTCTCTCAGAGGACCAAGAGATAGCACCCCCATTAAACAAAAATACAAATCCGCTAGTTGATTTTCGGGTATCTACATTACCAGCATAATCTGCATCTGTAAAACCTCTCAGTGTGGCGTTACTCCCACTGTCTCCGTAAACAATCCCATAATCCATTGTCTCCCTTAAATAACGGAGAATCTTCTTAACCGCCTGCCAGTGATCTTTCCCATAGTTAGTTAAAAATTGACTGGCTTGATTAACTGCATATTCAATATCAGGGCGACTGACTTTTGCAGCGAAAAGAAGAGAACCAATTGCCTCACGGTATGGCACATATTGCAGTTTCTTCTTTTCTTCTTCACCTCTTGAACTCTGCCATTGGCTTAAGTGTAAGCCAGGTTCAGCTGGAAAAGTTGACAGCTTTGCATCTTCCATGCAGAATCTTCGTAGAATTTTCTAGATGTATGCACTCTGACTAATTTTTATAGTGCGTTTTTCCCAATTTCGTTCAATTTCAAGGCCGATGAAATGCTTAGCGTCACCAATTGTGATCTGAAAACACTGTTCCAAATTTTGCAGAACTTCATCAATTGCTTCTTGAGAAGCTGACATCAAAAGCCCATCATCAACATAGAGAGCTAAGTATACAGTTGCTCCTTTGACCTTGCCAGCAAACACACAATGGCCACACTCAGTTTGTTGGAAAACAAATTTTTCTAAAAATTTCACGAATTTTATGTTCCAGCAACGTGGCGATTGCTTGAGTCCATACAGGCTCCTTTGAAGTCTACATACTGCTTCAGGGTGTGCTTTGTCTTCAAATCCGGGGGGTTGCTGCATATAGATCTCTTCTTTCAATTCACCATAGAGGAAAGCCGTTTTCACATCAAATTGGGCAATTTCAAGATCTTCTCCCGCTACAATGGCTAGAAGCAATCGAATTGATTCATAACGAACTACAGGCGCAAAAGTCTCAAAATAATCGACACCTTCTCGCTGAGCAAACCCCTTTGCAACAAGTCTGGCCTTGTATCTAAGACCCCCACTTGGATTTGATTTCTCATTAAACACCCACTTACAACCGATCACATGCTTCCTTTCTGGGAGTTTCACAAGTTCCCATGTTTCGTTTTGTTGAAGCGCACTCATTTCGTCATTCATAGCGAGTAACCACTTTTTAGCTTCAGCACTCATGACAGTCTCTTCAAAAGTAGTAGGCATAATATCCACAACTAACGCAGAATCATTGTAGCGACTTGGTCTGCGCAGCTGGTCTCGATCACGAAGTTGTCTTTCTGGACCTGATGCTAGTTGAATCTCTTCCAATTGTGGTTCTACTCGTTCATCTACTTGCTGCTGGACTACTGGTCTTAGCTCCACTGCTGCTTCTAAGTCTGATTGACCTTGATGATCAAAGTCAAGTTCCACCTGAGCTACTGGTAGTGGGTTTACATCATTTTCTGTGTATGGTTGATTTTCATAACCAAAATCAAGTTTCCCCCCTTTTTTTATGAAAACCTTGCTCTGCCATTTCAACTCTCTCATTGAAGATTATTTCACAGCTGACATGTATTTTTCGAGTCTTAGGATCCCATAGTCGATAATTCCTTGACTCTCCCTGATAGCCAACAAAAATCATTTTCTTGCTCCTTGGATCAAACTTCTTGCGTGTCTCCTTGGGTATATGCATGTATGCATCACAACCAAATACTCGCACATGTTTTATTTCTGTCTTTTCATTAAACCATCTCTCATAGGAAGTCATTCCGTCAGATTGTTTTGAGAGGGTTCGATTCAAAACATACACAGCTGTCTGAACAGCTTCAGCCCATAATTCTTCTGGAAGGTTTCTGGCAGGTAACATAGATCTGGCACTTTCACAAAGGGTACGCATTTCACGCTCAGCCCGACCATTCTGCTCATGAACATACGGTGTTGACAGCTCATGAACAATTCCTTTGTTTTTCAGAAAAGCAATTAATTCATTTGACAGGTACTCTCTGCCATTGTCTGTATGTAGAATTTTTATGTTGTTGCTGGTCTGCTTTGTCACAAAAGCTTCATAATCTTTGAACTTTGCAAACACTTCATGTTTGTGATGCATGAAAAATACAGAGCGGTATCCTGAGTATTCATCCTTACACAATAAAAAATACTTTGAACCACCTGGTGACTGTATATTAACTGGACCGCAGACATCCGAATGAATCTTTTCACCGGATTATTAGCTTTTGGTCTCTTGCTAGATGGATGTGGTTTGCGAGCATGCTTTCCCATAGTACACACTTCACAGAAAAAATTGGATTTGTCTTTGATTACTAAACCATTAGCTGCGTCAAATTTTTCCGTTGCATTAATTGAACTGACATTAATGTGACCCAACCTTTCGTGCCACTGCTTCAGGGAGTTAACTTCTGCAACATTACACTTTGAAGAAACTTGTACCTCAAAAAGCATTCGGAACAGTGATCCATGACGCACCTCTTTTGCTGATAAGGCCCCACTTCTTTCTCGGACCTCGCAGTGATTATGGTAACTATGGAATGAGAAATTTTTGTCATTGATCGCTCCCACTGAAAATAAATTTCGTTTCAAATCTGGAACTAAAAGCACATTGGTCAATTTCCGGTTGACCTTCTTTCCATGCACTTCTGCAAGAATATATATTGTGCCAATACCTGCTACAGGTAACATCATGTCGCTTGCAATTTGAACTAACTTTATCTTACCAACCGGTCTGAGTTCACTGAAAAGATCGCGGCGGAAAGTCATATGGAGGCTTGCACCCGAGTCTGCCAACCACACAGATTTGTCCTCATCCGGTGTTTCTGAGAAGAAAGCTGAAATGTCACACACATATGCAGATGCAGAATCATCACTCATTTTTCTTCCTTTTCCTTCATCTGCCATTTGCTTTTCACATTCACGATACCAGTGACCAAGCTCGTTGCAGTACTTACAAGGATGTTTTCTTTTCAACTCTTCAATACTCTTGGAATTTTTCTTCCGCATGTCTTTGGAATCATTAACCTTCTGGTAATTGGATGACATTTTTTCTTGTTCATCTAGTTTTAGCTGCAGGGCTTTTACTTGCAGCGCAAGTGATGAAGACTCCTCTTCCATTGATGTCAATCTTTTGTCCTCACGAATTATCCTCGCAATTAAATTCTCCTTTTTTCGCTCATCTTTTGCGGTGCACTCCCATGCCATGGTAAATGCACAGAATCTTGATGACAAACTGTTCAGCAGTTTAGACATCACGGCTGAATCAGGTGGTTTTTCACCTGCATCATCAAGCTTCTTACAGATGGTTTCAAATTTTTCTAGCTGTGTTGCGACAGGCACGCCATTCTTGATCCGAAAATCGTAAAATTGTTGCCAACAATCTTGTTTCGTATCTTCACTTGTGTCTCCATACAAAGAATGTAGTCTATCCCAGATCTCTTTCGTTGTCCTACAGTTTATTAAATTCACATGAAATGTCCGATCCACTGAGCTCTCAATAAGATCACTCCTGTTTTTGACTTACATATTTTTCCATACTTTCCACGCGTCGAGTTTTGCTGCTTTGTCGGGCTCTGTATCTGTCCCTTCCACAAATTCTACCAAATTTTGAGCATCAAGTAAGAATGACACACTAAATTTCCACAATGCGAAATTTGTGCCGTCGAATTTTGTGAGATCGTATGTGTCCTTTTCCGTCATTGCTGCAAGCAGAGAAAAGAAAATATACTGGACGCAATATACACCTACCGACGTCACGAGCGAAACGTACAAACAACACAAACAAACCGTACCGTCAACATGAACAACAAAATGTGTAGCGACGACACAAACAAAAGTTTCTTAACTTAACACTTCGATATAATGGCGGCGCAGAGGAAGCGTGACTGGGCCCATAACCTGTTGAATTATTACTGTTGAAATACAAGCATACCAGCTTTTACCGCTTCATCGTACAGTTATTCATTTCATCAGCCATCAAAAGAGAATACACCACTGATTGACTTTTGTCTAATAACTACCGAAATCAATCACCTTGGATACAACAAAGACACGACAAACATTACATTACAAGTCTGTTAAACGCAACTGAAACTAAAAAAAAACAATGCACATGCGCAACAACACAAGAGGCTAGAAACAAAACAACAACTACATATGTCTCATCATAGTCAAGAACTAAATAATGTCAACAGTTTTCAAATAATAAACATATCTTGTAGTTTTAACTAAACTTTTCAGAATTTATTTTAGTAGAGAAAAACTTGCACAATTTGAAACTATTAGTCCCAGCTTGATATGCTGAAAGTAGTTCATACTAAATATCTCACTGTAGTTTTCCCATCATCTCTACTAATAAGGGTGCATTCCTGTCAACTACCCTTGTAAGTTCATTATAATTTTAATGTGACAAAGGGCGTGTGATTTGATAATTTATTTCATCATGCTTGGGTCTTTGATTCTTCAAGGCTAGGCTGTATAAACAGCCCTAATGTGTAAAGAAAGCTATTATACCTAATTAATTCCCAGGCGCAAGCATAGCATAGTTAACCGCATAAGCTTAGCAGCCATTTTTCTACTCGTATGTTCTTAACCGACCCATATTTTTGCTTCTCATTTATTACTTTATTTGTGGTGATAGTATGGCAATGAACTAGTAGCTCTATCTATCAGCTTCAGACTGGTTAAAAGTAAAGTGGTTCATTGATAGATGGATTTACAATAAATTAATGAAATTAAACATTGATTCATCCCAGGGAACATTTGAGCAAACATAGGTATTGTTTAACACCTGCACCAGGGAACATTTGGGCAAACATAGACATTGTTCGTTACCTGAGCCAGGAAACATTTGGGCAAACATAGGCGTTGTTCAACACCTGTGCCATGGAACATTTGGGCAAACATAGGAGTTGTTCAACACCTGAGCCAGGAAACATTTGGGCAAACATAGGTGTTGTTCAACATCTGTGCCATGGAACATTTGGAAAACATAGGTGTTGAACAACACCTGTGCCATGGGACATTTGGGAAAACACAGGTGTTGTTCAACACCTGCACAAGGGAAAGGGTTAATAGTTTAAAAAGACTCATATTGGTACTCAATGTTATTAGGTTCTACAAGAATAGTTAGTATATTAGGCAGTTCCAATGCAAACTTTTACAGAATTTATTAATTAAGGTCAGGTTAAACATGAAAATACAAATATATACAATAAAGTACTTATTTATTCATATTTTTTTGTGGTATTATGTACACTATCGTAATTATTTAAGTTCATTATTTTACAATGGAAACACAATTATGACTTTAGGTTTTATTCTTTTCGATCACAAATATAAAATACAATATATTAACTTAAATTAATAACAGTAGGCACGAATAAAGGCACATTATTACAATGTTATTACTTTCTAGTTCAATTTAATTTTTTATCAACAGTCGATAATTTAACTTGATCTAAAATAAACTATGACAAATATATATTATATAATACACAATAAAAATAAAATTGTTCAGCACTTCATTTGTGTCCTTACAGTTAAATAACTTTTGGCAGTGGTGTTTCTTGTGAGCATACACATTCACACAGAAATGATAAAAGTGCACACAAACAATAATAGCAATAATATTAATAAAAGTCCTCCAAAATAGATTTATTTAGAAAAAATTACGCAATAAGGTTCCTAAAGTGAAAATGGACTATGTAAGGACATATTAAATTTTGTTTTCTATTCATAAATGAGCACTAGAGATTACTTTTTTTCACCTTCGTTAAAGGATTAACTAGTTTCATCTGTGTCAGTAGTAGAGATGGGTTGAATCCGTTATTTTATAAATCCGAATCTAAGAAAATATGGTAAACATAAATTCAGCACATACTAGTGATTCTTAAGTTTCTATGTAAAATCGTAATAATAACTAATGTTACAATTTTTTTGTTATAATTCATTCATAATATAATATTCCTACATATAGTGTTAAGTTGTAAATTTATTGTCCAGGGCTCTGGTTTATTTTATTTTATTTTGGGCCCAACCCTCGCCATGCAGCATGGGAGCTCTAAAACAAATTATTTTAAAATTGATTCTTTTTAGGAGTCTCGAATTTAATATTTCATCAAATCCTCAAATAACCTTAAGGATTTGAGGATTTGAAGGCCCTATCTCTTGTTAATAAACAACCTTGTATGATACAAGTGAAGTGACTATAGCAAGAGTAGAACGGAGGTCAACAGCCAGCCTTTTATGTGTATGGCCTTCGTGTAAAATATTCTGAAAATGGAGAAGGCAATAAGAAAATACATACCATAATAATATATTGAATTCAATTGTATACATTTTACATACAGAAAAACGAAATAATCAATACATTTTTTATGGAGATTAATGAAAATAGTAGAATTGACATCGCATCTTTTAACAACTGAGGTTTAATTAATCTCAAATAATTATTAGTGAGCCAAATGAGTAATTTTCTTGTCAGTAAAATGGTTGATTTGTAAAGCCTCTGTTAACTAAAATTATATATTTGAAAAATGTGTCTGGACATCGCTAGAATTTTGCTCTACAACACCAGAATTTATCACTAGAGTTATTGAGCCCCATATTCAAGTCAGTCCACATTCCTTTTCAAATGGTAAAACCATGGACATATTTAAAAAAAAAATCTTTGTTTCTTTGACATTTGAGTGAAACATTATGTTGGAGTCAAAAATGTATTTTTGTTTTATATTTTATTTAGTTTTCACTCTCATTCATTTATGAAAAGTATTAAATAATTGAAATACATTTTAATAAATAAGGGTTTATATGATATACATTTTACTCATTCTAAGTTAACCCTTCTTCTAAAAAAAAAGAGCTACAAAGCTTTGTAAATTTCTTACAGATAAAACAAATATTATTTTTTCAGTCAGAAATATTTTGGTTAAAAGTTAAATGGTTTGTCATTTTGATTTCAATAGAAATTGAATATATTGTTTAGTAATTTTTAAAATTCATATTTTTGCAACTATTTTATACAAAAGTTTTAAGATTTCTTTCATTCACAATGTGTTTTTTTTTAAGGTACTCACTAGATTGATCTAATATTTGAAGAACCAATATCCATAGCACTAATGGCTGTCCATTTAAAAGTAAATGATATTTTATAAGTTACCTACTAGGTTATTTTACAAATGTAATGAGATTTACACATAATATTTTAAAGTATAATATGAATGAAATGTAACAAAAGCATCTAAAATGATTTCACACTCAAAATGAGACCTCTCTGTAATAATAAAATATTTCATATTTTGGAAATTATTAATTTAAAAAAATATCAAATTATATTGTAATTTAACAGTCCAATAAAGCTATTAAACCGAAATACTGTCTGATAAAACTAATAGACAACTTTTCTCACATCTTAAGCAGTAACTTGTTTTTAAAATAAAAACTAATGGCATTAGGTTCACAAAAATCCAATTAAGAACACAAATAGTAAATCAATGCAAAATTAGAGTTTTATCAATAAATATAAACTTTAGATGAGTGAAAAGCTTTCTTTTTTGAACATTTAAGATCCTTTCGAGTGTTTCAATAATATAAGTGTATTTATTATTCTTGACTTGAAAAATATTTTGATTCGTTTGTCATAGTCATCTTGTCTCTGAACGTTCGATGATGCACTTGTATAAATCTATGCATGTTCGTGTATTTTTTACTCTTATTTATTTTTTTGCAGTGACTAGTGTGTTGAAGAGTCATTGTTCACTGTGTACTACCTGTTTTCTCCAAGTGTGCACCATGTGATGGCAGTTGACCCGCTAGCGTACACGATTTACAGCAGAACCGAGCGTAGTACCTGTGTGTGCAATACTGCGCCTGAACTATCAGGCGGCAGTTAGCAAAGAATGGATTGTCCGTACAATTTGGATGGATGTAAACACCTGAAAATAGAAAGTCTTGAGTAAGGAAAGAAGGAGTTGTAAAATATAAGGCCACTGCTCCATACAATTATGATAAGCAGGTTGGTTACAAATCCTTGTAGTTAGGAAACTGTCCCGAAGGAGTGGACTATAATTCAGTTAATTTAAATTTTCAGCTTGTGTTGAGATTAGAGATGGGAAATTTGATTCCTCGATTCCTATCGATTCTTAAGGGTATCGATAAAATTTATAATCGAGAAAATACCTCAATTCTTGATGCCTTGATTCCTAAAGATACTTGCAAATGATCGTGAATTCTTTATTAAGAGATTAATGAATACCAAATGTTAAAGGGCATTCGTAACGCGTTTTTTTGTTAACTATTCCATATATTTGTATAGTGAAACTTATACAAGCGTTGATTAAATTTGAAAACCTAAAAATTGATGTTTTTCTTTAATATATAAACATATTTGCCGAGTTAGCCTAATGTATTCAAGAAAAAACATAAATAAACCCCCTTGATACCAATCCTGTATTAATAAATATATTACTATAGCTTTGCATATTTAGTCACAAATTAAATAATATAGATAAAGTTTATTTCAAAAGTTTAAAATTAAAATTAAAATCATGGCTGTAATTTGCAAAGGAAAAAATGTTTTAAAAGTCTAATAATTAATATTTAATAGGTGTTTACCAAAATTTCCAGAATAAAATCTAATTCATCGTAAAAAAAAGGCTCACCTATCATGGCATTCATATTGGCTTTACCTTTTTAAACTATTAAGTGAAGGTACTAAAAGTGGCAAATAATTTAATATTCCATTTCCACTGGCACTTATATGTATCCATCATATTTTAGTGTTAAAATATAAATGTATACTAAATTTTAAACCAAATTATTGAAAACAAACGGAGAAGTTTAACTTTACATTTTCACTAAAATATATTACTCTATTACCATAAATAAAATATTTTCTTAAACTAATATGGTCATTCCCACTTCATTTAGTCCAGTAAGAATCGAGTATTGAGGAATCGAGGTAAAAATTTAAGAATTGGAATCGAAAAAACTGGTATTGTCCCATTCATTGGAATTTCACCTTAAAATTACAATCTTGTATTGTATATTTGGCAGCATAGCAGCCCTCCCAAATCCCCACATTCCATCACTTACTCAGCCTTAAATTATGAGTGAAGAATGACCCCGGGCATGCAACAAATCCTGGATAGCTGATTGGTAGAGCAGTTCAATTCCAGTTAATTTAGATTAATTAAATAATCAGAGAGTCGTTATTTTTATCTTTCCCATTTTTATAAAATAAATAGTCTATTTGTTAAGTCTAGAAGGATATTTTTATTTTCAAACATCTTAATTATACACTATTTCCTAATGTTTCCCAGTGTGTCATTGGTGTGTTTGGCTACATCAAACCAGCACTAGATTATTTGTATATTTACATCTGTCCAATTGGAGAAGAGGAAAAAAAAAAGTCCAAAACTAGTTTGAAGATTTTTTACCATTTTATAGAATAGGAAATAACATTTTAGCTTTTAGTTAAAACAAATAAAAATAGTGTATATAGTTTTATAAATATTTAATTACTTTTTTTCAAATATTATATTTAACAGTGTGGTCATTAAATCAGTAACTGAATTTAAGGATGAGCACTGCTTGCCTTTGCTTGAATAAAAGTAATTATTATTTTCTTTTTCTAATATTCTTCAAACACTCATGTGTTTGAAAGAAATTTTCCCACACATGCCATCGAGCTTAAATCTAGTAACTACACAACAACCAGCCCCCAGCCGTAAATTCAAAGTGAAAGGGTAAAACTACAGTTCACCAATGAAACATTTGTTGTCCATTTCAGGAATCAAACCCAGGATACTTATTTCAGTAGAGAGGCATGCTACCGATTGAGCTAAGGTGTCAGACCTTATGAATAATCTTTAGTCTCTAAAGATATACATGTATGAAAAATATTGAAGAAAATCGTGAAACTTCAATTCAGATTCTCTTTTCATTGAACAATTGGTCTTGGCTTGGCACACCCCTATCGCTTTGAATCGAAAGAGGGGTCTTGTCACACCACTAGTCATTAAGATTGTTGCCAATAACTACCTTCAACTGTTATGGTTGTGGAGCTTGTAGACGTTCCATACTGGTTGAAGGCTTCACATCTGTATTCCCCTGTATCATTCGAGTTTGATCGAATGATCAGTAAACGATGACTTTCTGTAATTATGTTAGAAAAAACAAAATTGTTTTAACAAACCATTGGCATTATTATTTGTAGTGCTTATTATAAACTTAATGGTTTGTTGCAAGATTCTAAGCATTGAAGCAGTCAAAAAGCACACTATTTATTTATTCAAAATAAAAATCGAGGCAAAACAGAAATCATTCTAAGGAAAGCTAAAATCTTATGCTTACCATACTTTCTAACATTCTTTTGGGTGGTAAATTAAGATTCAAATTTATTATAATAAAAGTGAATTTAATCCATTTCTAAATGTATAATGTGTTCACCTGAAATTTGTAACCTATCCTCTGACTGAAGAGGTTGACCATCCTTATACCATGTGACTCGAGGTATGGGGTAGCCATCCACGTCACAGGGTATGGATATATCACTTCCTACTGGGAACACAGTCTGGCTCATCGAAACATTGGCTTGCACTGGGACTGTTGAGTGAATAAACCATCTTGTTATTATATAAATTTCAAATGTTTGTATGCATGCCAACATGTTAATTACAAACTAATCTAACAGTAACAAATACTACACATACAAATATAGTGCCAGAAATTATAATATCTTGGTAACAAAACAAATAAAAATAATATAATATTTTAGGTAAATACTGGCATTTAACAAGGAATTTGAAGAGTATTTCTTTTTAAAACTAAAGATACCTAACCAAGCAATAAAGTTGTCCTTAAGACTTTAACAAAAATTGGAACATTTCTTCCTTTTGTCTTTCCTATAACAATGAATATATGAATTAGGAGAGTAATTAATATAGTCACATTTGATTTTTGTAATGCTTGTTATCATGGGAATTGAGCTCCAAGTTTAACAGACTTCTACAAATCTTTCCGCCCATTAAAAATAATCTATTTTTGGCTATGAAATTTCTCAAAATATTTGTTCACCTGTGAGGTTTGAAATTAATTTATTGTGTTTGATAGTAAATATTTTAATATGGCGTTTTTGGTGAGCTTGACAATTATTTATGATTGAATTGAAAAATCACAGTGGAATTGAGACAAAATTGTATTAATTTTTTTATACAATATTTAACAAGATATTTTAACATAAACATATAATGCTATTTAGTTATTAAGTTACACTTTTTGGGGTTCTTTTGTTTGATAGAGTTGGAAATATAACTGATTATGCTGTTGATTTGGTATATTTATTGTAAGAAGGAAGAAGTTGTTACTTATTTCAGTTTTATTTTCTGTGATTTTTTTGGTTGGTGTTCAGACCTTGCCCTCCTATCTTATTTTTTTTAACCTAAACTGAGCATTATGGCTATTTATTGAGTGAAATTTTTTGAATATTGAAGATTTAAACAGGGCCTCCTCATTGTTAAACATTTAACAGGACTTAAAATTGCATGCAAGTAAATTTCCAACACCTTTTATAAGAATCATGCTCGAAGTTCAATGTTAGTTTAACATCTTTATGTAGTTAAAAAAAACTTGTATGATTTTGATTAAATTATCTTATTAGGAGAATGTTTTAATACTTATTTGTTCAATAATTAGTATTGTTCATGTAACTTTCTCAAAAAGGAACTCGGTTGCAAGTATGGCTGACGCCTAAACCTCTCATAGTAAGAGCTTCAATATAATTATGTCAGTTAATGTTACATTACACAACTTATTGCCACTAACTTTCCAAATAGTTTTTTTTTTGTTTATAATATATTTTCAAAACTAAGATTAATAATTTCTTGACATTATTAGAGAGTGATGGCTCATAAAGTGTTGTTGAGAAAGGTAGTGCTTGACGACACTCGATTTTTAAATTGTTTCCTTCTCTTCAAATGTCCTGAAAATCCCATGGTTTCAGGCGTCAAGCAAGCAATACTGTAGACTGGATTGCTTGTAACGGGGAGGTTGATGCTCTCAAATCAGTTTGGAGCACTAAGGTGGTTATACCATTCCCTCACCAAGCTTAACTAACTACCCTCGCGATCCCTTTACAACAGCCATGTCAATCTTGCCAACATTATGATAAACAAACCCTATTATCCTTCCTGCACTCCCAACACACTAAGAACCAATAAAATATCACTCAATATGACTCATATTTATATATTTTATTTAATGATCCTGAAACACTTTAAGATTATTTTATTTACTAAAAATGGCAATTTCAATCAATTCAATAAACAATTTTTTTTTTCGCACTTTGATTATAGCCTTATTTAAAATGCAAGAAAATATACAAATCTTTTCATAAAACCCTGTAAATATGTGCTTACCTATATACACCCTGGGGGTTTCTGGTGGGGAATCAGGCTGAACCTGAGGTTGTGTTGGTATAGGGGTAGTTTCTGGAACTGGTAAGGGTGGGGGAGGTCTTGGGCGAGGTGTTT
The DNA here is from genome assembly GCA_039000515.1 of Timema cristinae. NCBI lineage: Eukaryota > Metazoa > Arthropoda > Insecta > Phasmatodea > Timematidae > Timema > Timema cristinae. Next base: position 25,409,729 of record JBCFYV010000012.1, on the reverse strand, counting down.
CAGGTTGGGGAGGTCGGGCTGGCCTGTAGGGGTAGGTCGGCCTCTCTGGAGCTGTTACAATGGGTGTTTCTGGTCTCTGTGGGGGATGCACCAAGTACTTGGTATACTCAACATCCTCAGGATTCTCAGAATAAACCGGCCCGACAGCTTGGACAGTGACAGTCCAAGAAGCGGCTCTACCCAGCCCATTGTAGGCCTGGCAGGTATAAGGACCCAGGTTTCTCAATGTGACGGAATGGATTAGTAGGGAATAGTCACGGCGCTGTTCAAACAGTTCCGAGCTGAAAGGTAGCATACGGTCTCCACGCCACCAGGTGACAGATGGCCTGGGCCAGCCAATGGCGTAGCACTGCAGTACGGTGGGGGCCCCCAAAGCCACCACAACATATGTGCTGTCCTCACCAATCACCTCAGCCGGGCGAGACGTGGGCTCTACAAGCATTGTGTTAGTGTTGTTTACACCGCAACCCGTGCACCATGCAAAACTCACCCACCACAAACGAACAATATCAAATCAAAACAGTGTTAGTTACATCACAACAAATAGTATTAATAACTGTTATACCATACCACATTCCAGCTCAAGAATACATTTGTCAGCATTTAATCAATTACACTTTATTGTCAAATTTAAGAACCTTGGTCTCTCAATTTAAAAATTGTGTACTTGCACTTGAAAGTGAAATAAGAATGTTCTATGCCCCTCAAACTGCTTGCTAAAACAAAATGTAATTTGTCTTATACTGATTGACACAAAATTTATCAGTAAGAGAAATCAAAACAAAAATGACAATTTACTAAATATGTTAGAATAGGTGGCATAACCAACACTGGGTGATGCTGGGGTGGAAATTTTTAAGATAAAACACAAATAAACAAAAACAAACACATTTTTTTAAACCATCCATTACTGGCACAGACAGTTTGTTCAGGTGCAATGAGATAACATTTTATAGCTTTGAAAGTGTTATGGCCTACATATTTACTTGAAACAGATCATCCATTGACATTACTTTTGTTGATGTATGCATCAAGTTCTGAGACATTTGAAAACTACCGTGCACGCCAAGGAAACTAACTCATACAAATACATGTGTGATTCCATGCATATTTTCTTACTAACTGGGGTGAGATGTAGGACTGCAGAAATGTCCCAAACTCACTCTCTCTTTCATTTGATTACTTACTTTGCAACTCAAAAGTTCATTGTCACACTAATAAAGTAATGCAACTTATCCCTATTTTGAGCTAGTTTTATCCAGTCCACCTCATTACACCCTATCCCTATTTTTAGCTGGTTCTATCCAGTCCACCTCATTACACCATATCCCTATCTTGAGCTGGTTCTATACAGTCCACCTCATTACATTTTATCCCTAGCTTGAGTTAGTTTTATCCAGTCCACCTCGTTACATGTTATCCCTATTTGAGTTAGTTTTATCCAGTACACCTCATTACACCCTATCCCTATATTGAGCTGGTTCTATACAGTCCACCTCATTACATTTTATCCCTATTTTGAGTTAGTTTTATCCAGTACACCTCATTACACCCTATATCTATCTTGAATTAGTCTATCCAGGTCACCTCATTACACCCTATCCTCATCTTTAGCTAGTTCTATCCAGTCCACCTCATTACACCCGGTTTCTTTCAGGCCAATTCTAATGTTATCCTCCTATCTGCATCTAGTCTTCCCAATGGTTTCTTACCATTGGGTTTACCAATCAATACTTTTTTAAGCTCTACAACTTATACCTGTTCAGATTATTAACATAGGTGCTCTTTAAGCGAATGAGTTAAGTATGAAGAAAATTTAATTTTAGAGAAAGTGTATCCAAATTTGTGTGGAGGGAAAATGGAAACCCATTTTGGAAAAACCACTCTCAGTACACCTGACCTGGATTCAAACCTCGATCTTACTGTCATTGGTAGTCTTATCTAATATTATAGTGACACCTTAGACCATGTCACTACCAAAATAGGTAATCAATATCTTGAACATGGTTATAGATTCTCCCAGTCCTGCTGGATGTCCTGCCCACTCAAGTCTGCGAGAGATGATTATTACAGGTTATATAACTCATAGCTATGTAACCTCATTCATTCCTTTCTTGGAACAAAATTCTTCCTAAGCAGCTTGTTTTCGAACACCCTAAATTTATTTTCGTCATGTAAGGTAAGAGATCGCGTTTTATACCTATAAAGAACAAACAGCCTGATTATTGTTTCATATATTCTAAGTTTTACATTCCTGGACAGCGGGTGAGATGACAAAATCTTACTGACTGAGTAATAACATGCATTTCCCGACTCTATTATTTTCCTACTCTCCGCTCTAATGTTGTTATTATTAGTTAAACCTGTTACTAAATATTTAAATTCATTAACTGTCAAATGATATGTTTTTCAAAGTATTCTCTAAACTATCGACCCCAATCTGTGTTCTCTATGTAATCATTTACTTAGTCATTCCAGAATTCACTTTTATACCTATTTCCTTACTAGCCTCTAGTAAAAGTTCGGCATTTCTTGCAACAGTTTCCTACTATTGCTATTCCATTACTTACCTAAATATCCTGTATAGCAGGATTTTCTTACCAAGAACCCTTTGGGATACCTTTGAATCGGTAGGTAAATTATTTACCTCAGAGGTTAAAAGAGATTCCCTTAAAAGTTTCAATAGAATGGCAGCTAGATTAAGTGACTGGTGGTAACTGCTGATTTTCTTTTAAGAAACAGTCTTTCTGACTTTGTCCAATTTTGACAGTGTAACTAAAGTGTGAAGTGTGAACCACTTTGTTCAGTAGCAGCAGTATAATGTGTTAACTGTGTGTCATTTGATTTTAATTTTCATTTAATGCAATTATGTAAAAAAGTCAACGATCAGACTTCCTCAATGTAAAGCAAAACAGTGATTAGTAAACTTAGTTTGTTATAGAGTCCATCATATTAAAAGCTGCATTGTAGTTTTCATGACATGCCTTTAAGTATATTTTAAAAGTACCTCTAAATAAAATCCAACCCCGGTTCATGCTCTAGTAGTAATTATAAAAGATCATGCTTATTGTAATATTCGCCCAGATACAAGGCAATATATTTATTTTACTTATTTCCCTTATCTAAATACAATTTAAAAACTGAGCCCCATTTAGTGAAGTAATGCAAAAACTTTTGATTCAAATTCAAGAACCTCAGGAGTTCAATTTGAGGAAGGCATGTTAAGCTTAGGTTTATATGGGAAATTAGGTAAATGATGATGATGGATTTTGGTTTCAAAGTACTATTTACATAATAGTGTTGTATTTTAAAAAAAATCATAAGTGGGAAACCAAAACAGTTTTCCCTAAAGGCAAAATTAGATATTTAAAGTAAGTAGACAAGGCAAAAGAAAAATAATAAATTAAAGAAGCAATTTATTATTGCAACATAAACGTGTCCCACAATATAGGTGGCTAAACAATCATTCGCTTTGGTGATTGATTAAAATATATTTACAGAGATATGCAGTGCCATGTATCAACTTTAGAGTCAAGTTTTTAATTAGAAAATACTTTCTTCAGTGAAATTATATAGTGTAATAAAGTAGTTTAATAAAAAAAATAGTTTCAGTCTGTGAAAGGATTATAAGTTTTTGTATATAATATAAATTTACTATTAAAACGCAAAATGAGTTATTCATTATTTATTTATTTTACTAATGAAACAAAACACCCTATGGTTCTGTAATAGATTTCAAGGGATTTTCCTTTGCTGGAGTAGATCCCTAGATCCAAAAGTTTGGCCATTCTTTTCATACAATATTATGTAGCTTTCCTATGGTAAGTATTTTCTCCAAACTATGCCCATTAAAACCTGAGCCAATTTAAATTCAAAGTAGTCTTGTATCTGGGTAAATAGTTATAGGAATGTCTGTTAAAAAATGTCTGCAAAACACAATATTTAAACATCATTTTAAATATGACTGAACATCTGTGTCTCTCAGCTTTACCCGTGATATCAAGTGTAATCTCCTTGTAAGATGGTTGACCAACGCCATTGTCTGCAAAGCAGATGTACACTCCGGCGTCACTACGCTGTAGACCAATGATCTGAAGCGAACCATCGAGGAGGATCTTTGTTCTACCGTTGGAGCCAGTAATCTGAAAACACAAGCTGGTGTGATTAAACTTAATGTTGTGTCATGCAGTGATGCATCCGAGGAGTGGGTGTGGGTATTAGGGTGCTAGAGGGTAGCCTTATAAGAGCTTAAAACTAAGGCTGGATGGGAAACATTTTTACTATGGGACGCGAAATTTGTCATAATATCGAGACAGGAATGAGAAATTAAATTATAATAGTTTTAGGTTAAAAATATATTTTGATTTCAAACTAATATGGCAAGACTTTTAACTGTTATAACATTAATAAATGTAATATAAATAATAAAATATTACATTAGTATCAAACAAACATAAGATAGATTGGGTTGTGGGAATAGCATTTTCTATCAAATTTAATAGCAAAATATTTAACAAATATGAAATAGTCAAAATAAAATAGTTTATATTAAAGTTTATCATTCCTAAACTTGATCTAGTTGATAAGAAGTATATTTCCAAGCAATGACTAAACCAAAGAAAATAATTCAAGGATTTACACTACAAACCATTCTTAATAAAGTGATCTAAATCTGGATCCTTACAAATGTATTTATAGGCCAAAGGAAAGGTGATATCCATAGGAGTGGATCCACATTTGCATGGAGGGAGAGTAGAAAACCATCTTTAGTACACCCGGCCAAGAGTTGAAAATCGACCTCCCCATCATTGGCAGTCTAGTCTAGTGCGAGAGTAGCACCTTAGATCTTGCGGCCACCGAAACAGGTGCACAGGAAAAGTTGCTTCTGATTTTTGTGTCGAAGAAACTTATTTTTGAACTTTTCTGTTATTCAAATCTTCATTATTATATGTTCATTAACTTCACTCCTCAAAATGGTTGTTGATGGAATGGTTAGTCCTCCTCTGGTTTGATTATTGAAATAGTTAGTATTTGAATCCTGCCCAACTAAAAAGTCAATGGATTAGCTATGTTCTAAAAGAACATACCATTTGTAGTAAGTATATTCCGTTCACGATAGGTTTTTACCTGGATGACGGTTCGAAAATCATATGTTTAGGTTTTGGGTTGCCAACACTTGTATATATCACAGTTTTGTTATAAATGTAAATATCTTTAATTACCTGTTATATATTACATTTAAAATAACGTAAACTTAAGTTTTCTCATACTATTTCATTTTTTTAAATAATTTATTTTTATCCAAATCAAAACAATATTTTAAACATAATTAAAAGTACTTATTTTTCATTTTGGAACGTTAATGATTTTGTGTAATATAGTGCACACATCAATATATTTTATTAGAGGCATCGAATTTACTTGGAAAAGAGAAAGTTGTTGTCATTTTTTTTACATACAATAAATGATTTTATGATTATTTTATCATATTTTGAAATATTGAACTGAATAAAATATTTTCATCAACTGCGTGTCTGCATCATTGTAAAAATCTTGTTTACCGTTATGTTCAATCATATGGTCTAGATTCATAAGCCGCCATTTTGAAGCTATGTTCGTTAGAAGTTTTTGTGAAAGTGGTGTTAGTATATATTTTTAAGGGAATAAAACTATAAATAAACTTTGTGTCCGACCTCAAATAAATATATAAATAATATTGGCCTAAATTACTGTGGCTAACTCTCACATTAATATATTACCATCTGTTTTCATTACAGTGATCCAAAGTGATAGATGTCAGCTGTTGGCGTAGTGATATATTAGGGATTACTTCTAGTAACATTTCGAGCTGTCATCCAGTTAAACTTAGCTCGTGAATGCCTTATATGACCACAAATGTATAAAACTGAGTATTCTGGAATCACTTCAGATGTTTGTTGAATATCACTAAACATATCCACATAATTTGCATCTATTCTGTGTTTTGATAAATGACCAACACCTAATGCATTAGAAGAATAAACACGTAAAATTTCAACTCAAGTAAATTACACAAGAAACAAACATCTCCCACAGTTAAACAAACTGAACATGGCTGTTCTGTCAACCGTCCTCAACACAGGGTTTCCAAACTTCGATATTCAGGCCTGTAACTAAAGACAGGCGTGGATGGGCCCAATGACTATTAAAACTAAGGATATTTGAGAATTCTTAGAATTTTTCAGATTCATAATTTGCAATTTCTTTTTAAATTTTGAGCCATTTTTTTAAAGCTACTAATATGCTTACTAGAGGTTTAGCACAACATATTAAGTGGACAAACCTAACATCCAGACCCCAGATGATTAATTTATCACTCAATCTGAACAATATCTGAATCGAAGAAAATAAATCATACGGCTGTGGGAAAGCTAAACTTTTTTTAGCATCGCATCATACAACATGTTCAGGTTATATGCCTATGTGTTAATTACACTAATATGTTTGGGATTAGGAAGGTTGAATTTAGAGGAAGTGTACCCGCATCTGTGTGACGAGAGAAAGTAGAAAACCATTTAGGGAAAACTACCTTCAGTACACTTGACCAAGGGTGGATCTAGGATTTAAGTAAGGGGGGAGGGGTATGACCAGGATTATCATTGGGAGAGGGGGGGGGTGCTTTCCCGAGACTGGGCCAGGAGGTTCCTCCTTGGGTAAATCTGACGGAAAAATCCTTCAAAATTTTATAGTTCAAAAATTAACTAGAAAATAAATTCATACAAGTTCAAAATTTATTTATGGTTTTTGTTAATTTTTGTTAGTTATATTATGTTTTAAAAATGTAAATCAATAATTAATTACAGTGATTTACATATGAAGCAACTGGCTAGTGAGACATTACATGAAAGTACAACCAGCAGTGATTATAACATAGATTTAATTGGTTTAATTTTTAAATTATTACTGTTAGCACTAACTAAAACCTTCTTTAGTGTTCGCATGGTCTAAGGTGCTACTCTCGCAAAAGACTAGACTGCTGATGACTGGGATATCGAGGTTCAAATCTTGGTCGGATGTACTGAGGCTTGTTTTTCCACTCTCTGTGCATGCAAATGGGGGTACATTATAACCATCCTCATCCCTAAAACCATTAGAGTCATTAGTACATAGGCATATAACCCAAATGAGTAGTAAGACGTGATGCTGAACAAAAAATACTGACTAAAAATTTATTGAGGGGAGAAGGGATGGTACATACCCCCCCCCCCCCACGTTACCCCAGCCACAACCAGGATTGAACCCCGTTCTCCCCACCTGGGATAGTCTAGTCTATTGCGAGAGTAATGCCTTAGACAAAGCGGCTACTGAAGTGGGTCCTAAACATTAATGCATGTATATCATGATTTATCAAACTCAGATATTATGGATTTATTGGAAAAATGAAGATTTATATTCAATAAAAAGTGGATTAATCCCTCCTCTAAAACAAACATTATATGTTTTCATAATTATGTTAGTATTTACTTAATTTAAATTTAAATTTCAGATGCTTTGGATACATTGATAAATCTTTAACTGTAAGTGTTTTATAAATATTTCTATGAATGCTATTTTAACATTTTAAAATGGGACATGTAGGGGTAGGAAGGTAAGGGGAGAGGGGTTAAAACACAGAGGAAAAAAAAAATCTATTCTCTAATATCAGTTGTATGAATGTGGACCTACTGTTAGTCTATCTTTCCTCCACGAGATAGAAGGGGTCGGACTGCCAGTTGCTATACAACGTAGTGTAGCTTGACTACCTTCTTCAGCAGTTAGAACGGGCTCAGTGTCGACAATTGATGGAGGCACCTCTGAAATATAGCATCAGGTTAGGCTACTGGCCAGTCTTACAATAACATGAAAGTTCATATTTCCATTGATGATTATAAAAATATGTTAAAACTATTTTTTTACATGTTTTTAAAAATGTATATGTGATTTACTTTTGTTTTACACGTATTAATGCCAACTAATACCAACGTGCACTAATTTAAGTATAAAGGATGAAGGTGAATTTTAAGAAATAATTACCTATAGACCATACATAAATAATACCTCAATTAATGGACTCCGCTTACAAAGTCAAAGGCAGAAAGACCAATAGAACCGTTTAGTGCTGAGCTAAAACCACGGATTATTTTTTTTTAATAAATATGTTTAGTTAAGAGAATAACATATACATTAAAATTTTATTATTAAAAAAATTGTTCATTTTGGGAAAGTAAATTTAAAAAATAGAAACTAATTTGCACAAAAAAAAAGTAATGGTTATGAATGACTTAAACATCTTTTTACGTTTAAGAATACCTGTTTAAAGTGTAAATCAGTAAATAAGTCTATAATCATAATAAAACTTTGAGCAGTTAATTATGTTGTACGCTTAAAGTTAGTCAGTAATTAAGTTTATAAACATACTAAAACTTTGAGCAGTTAATTATGTTGTACACTTAAAGTTAGTCAGTAATTAAGTTTATAAACATACTAAAACTTTGAACAGTTAATTATGTTGTACACTTATAATTTAATCAGTAATTAAGTTTATAAACATACTAAAACTTTGAGCAGTTAATTATGTTGTATGCTTAAAGTTAGACTAAGTTAACTAATCAACACGAGATATAGATATTTAAACTAGTGATGAATCTGACCTCCTCGTGCCAATGTCTGTGTTTGTGCCTCAGTCGGCTGTGATGTTGATGGAAACGTTGTCAGTATCTGAGCCTCGGGAGCTAAGGAGTGCACGCACGAGGAGCCGCAACCATTGAAACAGCACTTGAAATCTTCCACACAGTCAGCATCTGTCGTGCACTCTTCAATACAGTTCCCGGTGATCGGGGTCAGCCGAGGACACACTCCAGGTTTGTTCACTGGCAACAAGAACATCAATGGAGAGTTTTCAAGTTTTGTTTTGTTACGAAACAATCTTTTTTTTAGGTACTAGTGATATGACCCTTTAGGTTGTATTTCACCTAACTATTATGCAGCATAATAGCTTTGATATGCTGATTTATTGCAAGAAGATTCTCAATGCAACATCTTGACTAATCAAGGGTGGAGAGAGATAGTTTATATAGTGAGCCCACTAGAAAGTTAATGTAATAAGTTAATATTAATATTGCGGAGGGGAGGAGTGTGGAAACATTAATCAGTTTAGTAATATAACTTTTGAATAACGAGTCATAAGCCTGGTCTTAAAATCTAGGTTGTCTATGCCTCTGCTTACCTTCAAGAATGCAAATATTTTTAATAAACGTTTATAACTTATTAAGGAGAACTAAAACAATATACCAAATACATACTGAATCAAGCATGACCTTTGAATATTAAAAATAAGGTTAAATAGAGTTAATAATTATTGATATATAGTCAAATTCAAGTATGATTTTCAACCAAAACTTTTTATTCTATTGAGTAATATGTTAAGAGTCTATGATAAAGTAAAAAAAACACCTTTCCTAAGCTACCTACTAATAAAATATATAACTTTCTTGACATATTACTATACAAACAACTACACACATCTTATAATTGGTTTTAATCTATAAAATGTTAATGTGGGTAAAACTATGAACTAAAGCTGGAGTGCTTAACTTAATTGGTGTGTCAAATAATGGGTTGATTCTCAATTGATAGAATTTATCATCTTTAATCAACTTAAATAAATCCTTCAAAAAAACTTTATGCAATAATATTTGATCAGAATTTTATAATAATTGTGTTTTAGAGTTTGTAACAAGCAAACCCACAATGACAAGGGGCTTGAGGTATTAGAACCAACTCAGTGCATTGGGAGTGATTTTATGCGTTTAAGTTTCTCTGTGAATTTCTCATCCTACTACTATGCTACTTTATTTTCCATCCGGCATTTAAGTTTATTTACTTTTAGTGTTTGTTTGGTTTCAGATACCAGCTTATTAAGGGCGTCAATATCCCTGAAATAGTCGCCATACATCAAATTCACTTTAAGGTGATTAATTATAATACCTTGATGTTTACTGACTTTTCCCCACCCCCTTGATTGACGATATTGAACTCAAGATGGCTAAGGACATACAAAGGGAGAGGTCTATGTTGTTGGATCCTGTGGAGGTTATCTTGGCCAAAACTTGCTTTGCGTAGTTTAACTGACAGCTATTGGCAGTGTGTAGGTAGGAAGCTTATAGACAATATTTGCATTAACATTGGTCCCAACTTTTTTTGCTTGCATTGAACCTTTTTTGTTTTTTTAGCAGCTTGTGAGATAAATAAAACAATATAGTCATATTCTGGTTGAAAGAAACCCTTTTTTAGAAAAAACAAACTTTTTTTCGCTGTCATTAAAGAAAATATTTTACTAATAGATTAGTATTGATATTATTATCTGAATTTAATTAATCAGTTTATTCATACGTAGTGAAGAGTTAGTTTCTCAGAACAAACCGTGATAAAAGTGTAGATGTAGCACAAGTAAAATGAAATTTTCATGTACATAAATTTGCGTTTTGAACAATTATATGTTCCATAATTTATGAATGTGAACCAAAAAAATATGAAATATTATAATTTATTCATTCAACTTTGAAATAATTTTCCAGTTACCATATAACCGTAAGTGCTGCAGCTGAGGGGACATGGGCACATGGTTCCCCCCTGTTTTAGAAATGAAAATAGGGAGTGGGGGCAGGATTTAGGAAAGGTTTTGCCATTATATACTTCTTTATTTGTGTATTCAGGGACAGTTAAATTTGCAGAGTGCAGTGTTTTAGCTTAACCAAACAATATTTTGATATAATTTATGCAAGTTCATCATGTTATGAAAACAATGTCTAGTTTAAAATGGCAAAGTAGTACTAAAGTTATGTTATCAGTTTAGTAACGTTGTGTTATGAAACGCCAAGACGGCCATTTTGGGACTGACTGAGCTAAAAAACAGCTAAACAAAAGAAGCACGCTATACATAGAGATAGGTAGGCCTACATCACAATAGAGGTATGAAAATACATTACTATTCTAACACCAGCCCATAATTGAATGCCTCTAGCAATCAACAAACACAATAATGTCCATTAATCTTATGATTGATATGCAAAAAAAAATCAATTAACTATTCCTAGCTCTTTTACACAGCTTTCATGTTTAACCTTAGAGAGAGGTTTTGTTAAGACATCTGCTAACATGTTTTCAGTAGGAACATATTTGATATTAATTACTCCTGAGTTTACATGCTCTCTTAAAAAATGGTATTTAATGTCAATATGTTTTGACCTCTGATTAGTAACAGAGTTTTTTGCCAAATGTATGGCTCCTCTGTTGTCACAAAATACATCAGTAGGATTTACGGTTCTTTCAGGATCTATTTCAGAAATTAAAGTTCGCAGCCACAATGATTCCTGAACCGTGAAGGACATGGCCATGTACTCTGCTTCACAAGTAGACAACGCAATTGTTTTTTTGTTTTTTACTGCACCATGAAATGAGGCCATTTTGTAACTTGAAACAAGAGCCAGTTACTGAGTACCTGTTATTGATTTTGTTACCCCAGTCTGAGTCACTAAAGCCCATTAAATTTCTATTTCCCGATTTACTGAATTCTAATTTAAAATCCATTGTTCCTTTAAGATATCTGAAAATTCTCTTGACACATAACCAGTGAACCCCTTTGTAAGATTGATTGTACCTACTAAGTAAGTTAACAGCAAAGCAAATGTCTGGCCTGGAAATTTGTGATAAATACAACAGACTACCAATAGCTTCTTGATACGGGACACTTGGATCCTGTACTTCTGCCGAGTCTTCATCTTGAAAGTCCAGTCCAGGGTCAAGCGGAGTTGACACTGATTTCGCTTCAATCATGTTAAACCGGGTCAGTATTTTCTTGGTGTATTCTTCTTGTGAAATCCAAATCTTGCCTACTTTTCGGTCTCTGTGATTTCCATTCCAAGGCAGTTTCTTACTGCACCGAGGTCTTTCATCTCGAATTTCTTGTTGAGTGCTTGCTTCACCTTTTCTTTCAATTTCTTATTGTTTGAAAATAACAGCAAATCATCGACATACATAGCAATAATTAAAATATATTTACCATTTCGTTGGTAATAAACACATTGGTCAGCATTTGATCTAGTGAATCCTAGTTCTGTTAAGACCTGATGAATTTTATTATTCCAATTTCTTCCGCTTTGCTTAAGTCCATATACTGACTTTTTTAACTTCCACACTTTGCCTTTGGTGGTCAGTTCTTCAGGTGGCTTCACATAGATGTCTTCTTGTAAATCTCCATACAGGTATGCTGTTGTGACATCCAAATGATCTTATGTCTAGATCTTCCCTTGCTGCCAGTGACGTCAAGTATCGTAAAGACGTATATTTGACTACAGGCGAGAATGTTTCATCGTAATCGAGTCCTTTTCTTTGACTGCATCCTTTGATTACAAGTCTGGCTTTATATGTTGGAGGTTTTGTTTTATCGCTAGGTTTTACCTTAAGTACCCACTTGCTGTTAAGGGGTTTAACATTTTCCGGAAGATCAACTACTTCAAATGAATCGTTTTTTACTAATGATTCATGTTCCTTAGACATGGCTTCCTTCCACTTTTCATGGTTGATTCCCTCCAGGGCTTCATCAACATTTATTGAGCCATCTAAAACATTTTGTTCCTTAACATAACAACTTATATGATCAGGCCATATCTTAGGTTTGGGTTGTCTTGAAGAACGTCTGAGAATAGATTTTTGCTGTTCTTCATGTACTTGTTCTTCGTCTTCATTTTCTGTGTCAGAAAAACCTTGAAAAATCTCTCCATCACCATCGTCTTCGTTTTGTAGGCTTAGATAATCATTTGGTACGTTGTTGATAACCTCATCTTCCCGGGTCTTTCATTTGGAAAAAATTGTGGAGATGGGCTTGGTTTCACTTCTGGAACTTCGTGCTTGACTTTGCTCTCAAGAAACACCACATCTCGACTAATTGTGATCTTCTTGCTTTTGGGGTCAATAAGCCTGTACCCTTTGGTGTTTTCACAATGCCCTAAGAATGTTAATTTTTGTGACTTAGGATCCCATTTCTTCCGCAATGCTTTAGGTATGTTGTAATGCAATAGATTGACCCTAAGGAGTATTTGAAAGCATTGACCATTTATCATTCTAATTATTCATATATTCAAAAATATTTTACATATAATTAAACATATTTTACTTTATTTCAATTGTACAACCTATTACGTGGCGCTTAAATCACGTCTTCCTCTAAATTATTTACTAGTTAGTTCACGCCTCGTGGTAAGATGGCAGCATCTACTGGAGCTAAATTTAAGAAATGTTAAGTATTTCTTCGAGAAGCTTCCAAAAGCAATAGGTATTTTTGTTCTGGGTTTGTAGGTGTGTAATTTACCGTTAGGAAGATTCCTTCGAGAAGCTTCTATTGAACTCAGATATATGTGACTTTTTGAAGCTCCGTATTTTTACTGTGCAATCGGTCGTGGTCTTGAATGGACGTGCTTTAAGCGATCAGTGATTATAATTGTTAGGCCCTCGACATGATCGTGTTTCGATTAGAAAATATTAATAACAATATGATTTAAATTTAAAGAATAAACAGATATCAAACTTTATGTGATATATTATCATTTATTAAAGTCTAATGATAAGGAACGAGGCATAATAAGTAAAGCACATAGTTGCGTAATAGAAATAATGATTTACGGAGTGACTTATAAATGACTCTGTTATGTAATATAGCAAATAGCGACACAACGTGGGAGATTTATAATAAAAAATATTACGAAGTGTAACAAATGGCGTCCAACGAGGGGCGGAACGCGAAAAGTGTAACAAATAGCATTCCAACAAGGGGCTGAAGAAACGTAAGTGTAACAAATGGCGACACAACGTGGGGGTTAATAGGCGACTATTAACGCTCGCCAAGAAACGTAAGTGTAACAATGTGTACCATGGCTTCACATCCAAAAATTCTTAGATGTGACAAATTAGGTTTCCTCCCACTCCATACTTCATGAGGAGTTTTGTCTTTCAGAATGGTCGCAGGCGATAAATTTGTGAGATAAGCTGCTGTTGATACAGCTTCGGCCCAATAGGACTTTTGGAGTCCCGCATCCAGGATCATTGTCCTTGCCTTTTCAACCAGTGTCCTGTTTGTCCTTTCTGCCAGCCCATTTTGTGCAGGACTGTAGCTAACAGTTAGCTGATGGACGATGCCAGCGGAGCTCAGTGTTCGTTTCATTTTCTCATTTACATATTCACCCCCGTTGTCAGAGCGAATCTTCTTGATTTTTAGACCTGTTTGTGTCTCAACCATTGCCTTGAATTTTAAGAATACACTATGAACTTCAGACTTATCTTGTATAAAGTATACAAATATTTTCCGGAGTAATCGTCAATAAATGTAAGAAAGTATTTACTGCCACCGATTGAAGTTGTTTCCATAGGACCACACAAGTCTGAATGCACTAGCTCTAAAATTGATTGACTATACATTTTGCTTCTCTTGAACGGAAGTCTGGCCTGCTTACCTATGATGCACAGTTCACAAGGTTCGTCAGCTAGAAAGTTAAGGTCCATACCATCTGACATTTGGCTTAGTTTCTTCATTCCTTTCCGGTTTAAGTGACCAAGTCGCCGATGCCACAAAAAATCCTTAGATTGTGTATAAAAACTGGTTTCTTTTGTTTGAGGTGTGTCCAAACAGTATATCCCATTTTTAAAATGGGCTTTTGCGACTAGTATACCATCACTGTCATGAACATAACCTCCTGTTTGATTAAATGTTACAATGTGGCCTTTCTGCACTATTTTACTCACTGATAGTAAATTTACTGCTGAATTTGGAATATGCAACACATTACTCACTTCTACTTTAGAAGTAGTGTTATTAACAACACATTCTAAATTAATGGTCCCTGACACATCTGCGACTAAATCAGTGTTGTCTGCAGCTGTCACTTTAGTTTCATTTGGGGTTATGTCGGAAAGTTTATTTGTATCATTTGTAATATGGGTCGATGCACAAGAGTCCAGAAACCAACAATCTTCATCTTTAACCTTGTCCTTATAGGCCAAAAAAGCTTTCTTACTTTGGGGAGTAGAAGGCTTTTCGCTAGGGTGATCGCTGTGCCTAAACACACTTTGATGATTCCTGCCATCAGTCCTTTGTCTACAATGTTTGGCAATATGGCCAGGCTTGCCACAACTAAAACACTTCATAGAGGCTGTTTTCTTCTTGAACTTACTTTTTGAAGTGAACAAGGCTGTTTCGTTGGTTAGGGTTGAATCATCCATTTTCACATCTTGTAATAACTTCACTTTAATAGCATCACCTGTAATTTTTGTGCCAGAATTTTCTAGGGCCATTATCATTGGTTTATAACTTTCAGGTAAACCAGCAAGAAGTAGTGTTCCTGCCCATTCGTCACTTACAGGAAATCCTATCTCGTTTAATTTGTATGCAGTTGATACAATCGTGTCACAATACTCATCCACAGACTTACAGTTACTGAGGTTGGTAGTGACTAGTATTCTTAGTAGCCCCACTCTCCTAGTCAAGCCGGAGTCTTCGAATGCTCTTTCCAACGCATTCCATGCTTCAGCCGCGGTCTTAGCATTTTTTATATGAGAATAATTTGTTTTTTCCACGAACAAAATTATTCTAGATAGAGCTTTCCTCTCTTTATTCTTCCAAGAACACACCTTAGCTTCGTCTTCTATCGCGGGAGGTCTTTCTCTATCACTTCAAACAAATCATCGTGCTCCAGATAAGCTTTCATTGCAAATTTCCAACTGGAATAGTTTTCTCTACCAATTAGTTTTTCTACTATCGGCAATCCAGATGTAGACGCACTCATGTTTACAATTTGTAGTGTAAAACTTTTGTTAGTGAACACGCTGCCGCCTAAAACTAACCGCTGAAAAACGAACGCAATTTTATTTCTCTTTATTTCACTTCACCATATCACTCGCGCACTGTAATGCGTTGCCTGGGCCCATAACCTTTGTTATGAAAACAATGTCTAGTTTAAAATGGCAAAGTAGTACTAAAGTTATGTTATCAGTTTAGTAACGTTGTGTTATGAAACGCCAAGACGGCCATTTTGGGACTGACTGAGCTAAAAAACAGCTAAACAAAAGAAGCACGCTATACATAGAGATAGGTAGGCCTACATCACAATAGAGGTATGAAAATACATTACTATTCTAACACATCAAAGTTATATTGTCATATCACAAAAGTATTGTTGTAAACTATTAAACCATATAACATAGATGTATTTAATATATGTTTATGTGCACATCTTTTTATTTTAATTATGTTGAAAGTTCATCAATGTTAACAAGTAGACAACTGCAAAATCAATTTCTATGCAGTGTTCACAGAATTTGGCACAACAAGGAATAGAAGGCATTTCAAGATTTTTCTATCTTGTAATATCACGTGCTGAAAATAAAAGGTAGAAAATATTTCCCTTCCATTCTTGCAATGTGTCATTCTTTCATTTATGTACCCTCAGGTTACTTAACCTGCAAATAATGGCATTTTCTATTTTCCCTCCTTTCTTTGAAACAAAAACGTTCCAGCACTTGTGATAAAGTTACTTTTTACTTTCTCATGTCAATAAAAGTATTGTAATTGTGTCGGCAGGCCTATAAACTCCAATAATAAAATTGCAATCATGAAAATTTTTAACATCGAGATATTTTCGAATCTTTACGTTGCATGTGCCCCAAACCCTAAAGAATGTATTTTACAATTATTTTGTCTATCCCTGACCACAGATCTGAAATGGTTTGATGGATTTTGTTAAAATTTGAAATCCAAATGTTATAGGGCAATCAATACCTCAAGACAACTTTTTTCTTTTTTATTCTAGCCCTTAAATTAAAGGTAGTTTACTGATGAGTGATTTCATTGAATTCCAATTTCTTCAAACGGTGATCAAACGATCCTGTTTAGAATGGATATCTGGAGAGTATTTTACCACTTAAATAATATTGTATATTTGATTTTTTGGTTAAATTTTTCAGGGCAATTTACTGACAAGTGATTTTCGAACATTCAAAATATTTGAGAATAGCTACAACAATTTTGTTTAAAATGTAAATCTGGGAATTGTTTGACAAATAAAACTACATTTTTTTTTGTAGAAAATTAATGAGAGTAATTTATTGTTGGCTTTTTTAAAAATATAATTTGAATATTTAAAAATAATGGCTCTAACAATTTGATTTAAAATGGGTATTTTTTTAAGTTTTTACATTAGTAATTAATTATTTATATTTGTTTTTCTGAACGAAATTAAAGTAGTTTGCTGCTAGCTGATTTTGGTAAAATTTGAACTTATTTGAAAATGACTTTAACGATTTTGTTCAAAATTGGTATCGAAGGACTATTTTAAATGATTAATAATATTGTATGCATATTTTTTTAAATTAAATTAATTTAAGGGTAGTTTACTTACTGCAGTACTGCAAACTATAGAAAAACATAATTGAAATTGGCATTGAAGATTGAGTTTAAAATGTGTGTCTAGGAATAGCTTTTCATTATAAATAAGAATACATTCTTATTTTTACAAATTATTGGATTTATAGTTTACTGAAAACCCATTTTAGAAAATTTTCTTCCAAATAATATACAATATCAGAAAATCTGAACTAAACAATTGTATGGGACCATTGATTTTATACAAAATCTGTCAAAGTAATACTTTTTTTAATTTCCAGAAACCCATTTCAGTTGATGCATAGTCTTTAAGGTGCTACTCTTTCAATAGACTAGACTGCCGACGAATGAGAGATCATGGTTTGATCCCGGTCGAGTGTACTGAGGGTGGTGTTTCCTAAATGTTTTTTCACTCTCTCCCCACATAAATGTGGAAACACTTCCTCTAAATTCGACCTTCCTCACCCTTAACTTATTAGTGTAGTTAGTACATAGTACATTAGTAACTAGTAAGACGCAGTGCTAAAAAAACTTCAGCCCTGACTGCATCCTTACTAATTCATGACAAGATTGTATTCCTTTCAAAATTCTTCAGGTACTAACAACAGATTAAAAAGTTAGGGGGGGGGGGAAAGGTTGCTACTAGGGGAAACTGCCCATTTAAACTTGGTTATTTTCATACTTTAAGGGATGCTACAACTTCACTCCACTACTATAGGTTGTTTTGCGACATGATTTCGTTCATAAAAGATCTGCATACTAGGCTAGCCATCTATTAATAATTAAATAAGTGGTATGGGGCAATGTACAGACTTACTTTTTTATCTTAAAAGAGAGAGAGTTAGTAAAAACTCTTAAGCTTGTATGTGTGGAATGCCAGGTCGCCACCGTGGTTCGGATTCCATGTTAAACTGTAGGACCTTCATTTCATCTCACAATCACCCTACCATTACACATTAGCGTAAGTGCGTATAACCCGAACGGGTAGTAAGACGCGGTGATGATAATAATAATAATAATAATAATAATAATAATAATAATAATCTTAAGGTTTGTGAAATGAAATACTGTGCATTCTTGCAGAAACACTCCACCAGAGCATAAATGAAATAATGTTCACTGTTACAGAACAATTGAGACAAGAGGAGCATCCCTGTCCACCAAAGATCATAAAAATTAATTTAATATTTCAAAGCCCCACCCTTCACCCCTAAATTAAAAATACATGTATACATTCTTATATATCCGAAACTATTGATTCTATATTTGATAAGACTACAACTTTACAATGATAAGTTATTTATTATCTCAAAGAGTTGTGGAGAGATTATAAAAAGTGAATATTTCGACTATTAGAGCACACAGATACTATGGTTTATGAAATGTAGAACACAATCACATTAAAATAATATATTTGTTAGGAATTTCTTCATTGAAATCCAGACTCACTAACTAGTTAAATAAGCTGTCCTTGCTAAAGACTGGTTTTAAATAATTGTGTTGCAAATGGAGATGGGTCAAATCCACTTTACCTTAAGTCTGAATCTCTATTTTACCTACAAATCCCAAATCTTGAACAGGAATCTTATAAAACCAAACACAAAAAAGAGAATAACATTTACACATTGGTATGATTGTTTTCCCCTTTGACACTAATTTTGTCCTCATTCATTTTTTATTTGCTATAGAAAATAGAAATCATAGCCTAAACAGTACCGGTATTAATTTTTATTATGGGAATTTACATCTAGATAAGTGGGAAGTTTATGCTCTTGGGATTGGTTGTTATGTTTGTCCCATAAATATTTTAAGCCAAACCATAAATAAGTTGCATTAACATTCTTAAAATAAATTAAATAATGAAAAAAATCTCAAATATTTTGAGAGATTTGAAGGACCTATATTGTTAGTTTCACGTTCGCTCCTTCTCAAACTTAAATCAATGAATTAAGTTAATTTATTTTGAACTCCACTAAACAATAATCTAGTTCAATGCTCTTATATTAGTAAACTTTTTATGTTATACCTAAGAATTCGGGCAAATCCCCTACCATACAAATTTGAATCTATAAATCGAATCTACCAATTACCAATTATCTACAAATACCACATCTTGTAAAAAAGTATGAACATAAGAGGAAATTACTTAAAAATCACAAATCTTGTAAAAAAATATGAACAAAGGAGGAAATAGAAATATAGTATAATAGAAAACAGAAACAGTAGCTAAATGTTTAATTTTCCACTATAATGCATTAATTATACAATTTACAAATTCAGTTAAGTGTTAAAATTAGTAGTCTGGGGCCTGGTCGCCAAGCTTATCATGTGGTTATGTTTGAACTTAACCCGTAATAGAGCTGTAAAACAGATTCCAATATGAATTTAAATATACCTTTTTTATTTCGAAGCTTTAATATCGTCAAGGATTTGAGCATTTTATACCAAGTCTCAGAGGTAAGACTCACCTTGTCTGCAGATAGCCCTGAACTCTGTCCGCGAGGTCTCATCATTGTGATACAAGTCAACAGCACACAGCGTGTCCTCGGGACAATACTGATCCCTGCATGGGTCATGGCAGCGACACCTCTCACAGTCGCTGGAGTCGACAAATTTCTCAACTCTGTACGGGCAGTGCAGTTTGTTGCATTCCTCTCTTGCCTCCGCACACAAGCCATCTGCTTTCTCCCGAGGCGAGTCCACATCTATCTCGTTAGCTGCAGGAACAACATCTCTTATAGTTCATATTTATTATGTTGTATCTTTTTAATACAAATGTACAAGGCTTTTGAATTTTATTGAATCTAATTAGTATAAATAAACAAAAACTAAAAAAGAACAGAAATATTTTAATGATTTAATGTGAATGCTAGTGCAGGTTAAAATTTAAAGCTTTGAGTGATTGAAAAAAAAAAAGGCTATTGCAGATATAACCGATAAACTCTTAAAGAGTATACAGCAACTCCTGTCCTTTCAAGTGTTAGACTCAAAAAAACACTTTTTTTGAAATCAGATGAAAATTCCTTTAATTATACACATTTCCATCAGTAGTTTTAGGAAAAATAAGGAACACATTTTTTATTTACTAACACATTATAATTTTATATCAAGGAATTATATTTTTATGGACTATCAGCCATTTTAACAGTAATATATGTCATCTTGGATTATAAAATCACCTGGTTTTACAGTCAGAAAAGTTCAAGGAGAATTTTCATGTTAAAATTAGCACAAGAACAAAAAAGCAAATTAGTGTCAAATATTTTTTGAAATACTTAGTATAATTATTGCAAATTGTAATTTAAAAAGTTAACTCCAAAAACAATTTCCCCTCCCTATTTTTTGGGAAGGTAGTACACGGACAATATCAGTCTTGTCAAATGAACAAATGAATCATCCTTCAAAGTTGTGAACCCACCGTTTGTCGACAAATTTCCCAAGTACTTCATGATAGTATCCTCTTCTTCAATTTACAAGATTTCACCTACAAAGTAATTCACAGACCTTTTGTCCATGAATTTCACTATGGCCCAAATGTCGACGTCCAACTTTTCAGTAGTTTGAAGTCCTATTCCCGCTCTTTCAGCATGATTTACATGAATGAATTGTAATCTTTATCCTTATCTTCAGAATTTCTGACAGTGAACTGATCCCCATCACTCTCTGATGAGCTTTCAATTATCAACATCTTTCTTTTCTTTGCTTCCTTATGATCTGTGAGCTTGGTCTTCTTTTTGTTTGTTTCTTTCTATAATTTTTTAATTTCCTCCTATGTTTTTTTTTTGTTCCTATTTTTCTCAATTTTTATTAATTAGCAATCTATTTACCTCAACTGAAACTAGAGCTTCTGATCCACGTACTACCTGGGTCTTTTTTTTTTTAATATATTTTGTTTTGTGACTTCAGATAGTCTCAAATAGCTATTGCTGAAATGTTTTCCCATTCTCGAAGGTACTACTGATAGAAAAGTAAGATACAGAAGTTGCCTCCCATGGTCTGCAGTCGCCCCACTATGTACTTACGCACCTACCCCAACATGTAACTTGTGTGGGGAAAGTGCAGACTAGGGCTTGGTTCTTGAAATCTCAAAAATAGAATAAAAATAAACTAAATTATATGTAGAGTAAGTAGCTTAAAAGGTTTAAGTCCAACACACAAAAAGTACTGAAAAAAGATGCACCTAGGGTGGATGACGAGGATGGCCTTAACACCACTGATCTCAGAACACCGAGGGAAATCAACATGTGAGGAATTACAAACTTCACTGAAGGTATCTTTTGCACCAATTACTCTAGTGGCTATCAATTGAAAGAGCAAGTTGTTTACTGTATTCTCATTAGATGGCAACATCAAATTACCATTTTCTCGAAAGCTGTGATGCACCTATGCACTTGGTCTGATTCATCTTAAAAAACATTTCATTTTGTAGAAAAAATTGCATATGAAAACAAGAATCCATTCCTCGGCCATTGGTTTTGTATGACACAAGCATTTTAATTCTACATTTTGTATTTTACTTTTACACTGTCTAAGAGTCATTCCTCTCGATAATGAAATAAAAATCTACATGCAAAATTTATATGGTTTTAATTCATTACTCCACATTTTTATTTGTAGTTTTATGATACAATCTGTATGCCTCATTGTGCTAAAAAATAAAATAAAATTGATCAGCTCTCCCTTATGCCCCCTAAAATTATTCTTTATTAAAATATAATTTTAAAAAAAGTTTATAAACAGAGTACAACTAATTCTTATAAGAAATCTATCTCTTCTCACAGAACAGTTAAGTTTCCTGAATGATTTAGATTGATATGCAGTGAAATGCATTTGAATTCTAAAAACAAACATATGCATGGTAATCAAAATCTAACTTCAAATATTGTGTTAGTCTTCCAAAAACAGTAAATTTATGCAAGCACTTACTTGTAAAACCTAAGAGCAAAGCTGAGACGTAAGCCTTGGGCCCATTACAATTTTAATAACATCTATACTGTCCGTATCTTTATTCATGTGACCATGCCAACCAATTAGAAAGTTAAACACTTCATCCAATAAAACACTTTGAAAGAATCTTGTCTACAGCAAGGAGCAAGCAGAAAATGCTCAGTTAATCAATCAAAGAATCAAAATTAGAACCTTTTTATAGAAAATGTCCTGGCTATACTTTAAATGTATGTTAAATGTAATCACATTAACCTCATGGGTAGGAGAATGTAGACAAAGCTTTAATCAGGTAGCTCCCAAATTAACTGAACATAATATTATTACGTACTTACCAATTAACAGAATATAATTTAATGTACCTACCAACATTTTTTTTTTTTAAGTTCGATTGAATGACTATACATATTGATGTTGGTATAAACTAAAACAACCATATAGTGGATTATACAAGAAAAGCCTCAAAGAATGTTATAAATATAAAACAATGTACACATAAGAAAGATAAGAAAGTAGAAATGTTCACAACAAAACCAAGCGAGCAAAGTTAGAAGCGTTCATGCAGTACAACAGGGCAGTTGTTGGATTAAGAGCTCACCCAAAGAAATGTAGGATGAAAAAGTAAAAATCAGACTGTAGACATGAAGGAGACTCAATATCCCAACATACATTTTTCTAATCTAATCTTTTGATTGCTAATGTCACAGATTTATTTATGATCTATCTTGTACATAAATAATCTCACAAAAATCCCATAAAAATTAGTATTTTTAATTTATTAATAGCTTTGGTTTGCTTCCTAGATTACTGTTGGAGGGTGGTTACCAACAAAGGGTTCCAAAGCTGTTTCAACAACAAAGTTCCAAATTGATTATCACATTTATTTTGTACATAATAAGGAAGTGATTAGCTTGTATCGAAACCTGTTAAAGATTTTAAAAGTGAAAGTGGGTATTATCATTATTTAATCATATAGAAAGTCATAAAATAAAATAATTTGTTTGAATTAATTAAAATTTAAATAATACAATAGGTGTACCAATGGGGATACTGATCAATTGTAATAAAGCTATTATTATTACATTGCCAATGATTTGTAACCACTAATCAATCACCAATTATCATGCCTATTAATATATTCTTTTTTTAATATTCACATTTAGCAACACAAGAAATGTATTTTAATATTGTAAATATGGTTGATTCAGTTTGTGTCAATGAGTGAACAAGATTCAAACGTAATATCAGTTATTAATTAATGATTATACATATCATAGGTATACAATCAGCATTTTACAAAAATTTGTCAAGTAATTTTGGTTGGTTTTGGTCACTGGCTTACTTAGCCTGAACTTAAGTGCAACTTAAGTATAAAATGTTTGAGCTTTAAATGAAATCCTTTATGAATTACAGTAATGTTATAATAATCTTAATCATTTATTTCACAATTTATATCAACTTTCAATTTCAATAAATAATTGGTAATCAAGGTTAATAGGGCAAATAATTGAATCATGAACAATTAATTTCCATGATCAGTAAATGGTTTTGTTGAATTGGTACACCTCTAGATAATATACATCAAATGTTGCAGCACCTTTACATTGCAGGGTTAAAACTCAAAATATCAAAATACACAGTCAATACCACATGAGGGTTAATTTTTAGTGTTCCGAGGGTATGCCAGGAACACACCCTCTAACAATCCGTGGAGCCTAATCTCCTCAAAACAAATGTTAACTTTAAGCATTGGTAGGACTCATTACCTTCTATGAACAGTTTATGCCTAACACGGCTATCTTTAAGCCACTCCATTGGCTGCTAGACAGACAGGCCCATTGGCAGTGGGCGGCAAACCACGAAGACGCTCTGTCTCCAGGCAGTGAAGGAGCTACACAAGCCATAGGACTAGCCCCCTATGACCCCAACTGACAATTTATTTTGTCATGTGACGCGTCCCCAAATGGAGAGGGGGGGCGGGGGCGGTATTGGCACATAAAAATTAAGATGGCACTAGTCACATTTGCCTCCCATACCCCTTCCACAGCAGAAATGAACTATACTCAAATTGACTAAGAAATGTTAGCAATTATGTTTGCATTGTCAAAATATCATCAATATGTGTATGGTAGACATTTCACCTTGTTTACAGAGAATATTATTATATGGAACGACATGCTTGAAAATTTTGAAATATAACTCTTCAAGTATGTAGTACCATATAATATCTTTCTTTGTGTTTTATGCATTTTGTATCACTTCATATGAAAAAGGAACATTTCCAAAAATTAAAACAATGTGTATCTGTGGAAGTGTGAAGAAGATGAGAGTGTTAAAAGTGTAAGATGAAATAAAGAAAGAATTGTGTTTGTTCTTACCTAGGCCTAATCTAACTATTCTTTCAGGTTGGCTTCCTTTACTATCACTTACTTTACATTATTGTACAGTAAATTTATCTTAAATAAAGGCAATTGTATTGGCACTTATTGTAAAAGCAGCTAAGGACCCAAGAACATTACATTGAGTTTGTGAGTAAAGTTAAGCTTTTCTGACACTGACAGAACATTGAGAACAAGTGTAGAGCTAATGTAACTATAGCGGTGCGTAGCAGTTTGAAGTGTGCAGTGCTTAGCACAGACAAACCATCAGAGACCACCCTCTCTGTGCACTTACGTTGACCTTGAGTATCATCGGGCTCCCCACTACCACCCTCTTGTAACATAACAGAACAGAAGTTTAGACAGGTTTGGAAGTTCTTGAACCGGTTGAGGTTACCAGCGCAGCCACTGTAGATGAACGGTATGCAGGTGCGGTGGTCTTGGTTGAAATACCACCTCTTATAGTAGCCACCCTCGCAAGGACCAGTTTCTACGGGTAGCCGACACACGGCTACAAGAAACCAGGTGGGGAAGGTTTTGGGTTTGTTAGTAGTTGGAGGAGAGTAAAGTGTTAATAGTGCTTTGCCTGCCTTAAGACATAATGAGACAGACAATTTCTTTCAAGGATTGTTGAACAAGGCATCTTTAATGAGCATGTTTTTGGAATTTGGCACCCACACCTCTTGCTTCGTCTGCACCACTTGCTTTTGTTCATTAACACAGGACAGTGCTTAAGTTGTGATTGTTAAAACTCTACCTGTGATATATTATCACCCCCACTTTGTCCCATTTGACCAATCAAATATAGTATCTGTTCTATATAGCTCACAGTGTCACACCACACCAATGATATTTAGTGTTAGTGAATGGTCCCTTACTTATTTAAGCTAGGTGTGCATGTAAATTAAATAAAATAATTGTGTATTTAACCTCTAGTTTAGTTGCACTTCCTTAGAATATTATATCAAATACCTGATAAATCTGGCTCTACAAGATGACATGACTAAAGTAAACAGAACAAAACTGGAAGGAAGGTCTTTAAAGTTACTATGTTTATTTATAAATGCTGCCAATACTTTGCTTCAACATTTATTTTACATGTTGGATTGAATAACAAAAAACATGCTCACCCCCAAGATTTCTTGTTCAACTTTTTCTTTTTAATATCTGGTAAACATTAATCAACTCAAACAATAGATAGGTCAATTATGTGGAAATAGAAATAAACAGCTGATTTGTGCTTCGTTACAAATAGTTTAAATTTACAGTTAATGTTTTCAATCTATTTAAAAATATACAAATATGCTAAGCAAAGTTTATTCCAAAATATGAATGGTCAAATTAGGTTAAGGCAGACAGGTTAAATTATATTCATCAATAAGATTAACGAAGAAGTAAACAACTAAAACTAGCCAACATGGTTTCTTATTTAAAAAGTTTAAATTAAATTTTCATTAAAAAAACTACTAAAAAATTTAAACTATTCCATTTGTAGTTCTATTATTATTATTCCTTAAGACAAAATCTGAAATAAAAAAATAAATATAAAATATACCTTTTATTTGTAGTTAATTATGATTTTACAATAGATGAGAAAACGGATTAAATACAGTAACTATTGCAAAATTAAATAAGATTGTGTTGGATTGATTGATCTTAAAACTCCTTAAACATATACTAATGATATGGTTAAGCCAATATTATTGTTATTTAATAAGATTTGATTTTAACATGCTTGGTTTTAAATGTGGTAGAAAAGTGAGGCTAGTTAGTAATTCCAAGTTTGTTTACTTAATAATAGCAGATTATGACACTAGGTTTTTGTTGTGAATTTTAATTTTGCTCATTTTCATCTGAATACATTTTGTTTGCAAAAAGTGACCTAGGAGCATTGGGTAGTAGCGGTCAATTATTTTATTCAAGAGAGAGCCATTCCTCTTGGTCCAATAGAAGCAATGTAAAGTGTGAACTGTGTTCTTCTATTCTTTATAAAAGTCATATATTTCTATCAAGTTCCTTATAAATATTAAGTGGTATATGGATAAATAAATATGGCTAAATTTCTCATTCTTAAATTTAAAATATTTATCTTTGGTCAAAATAGTATTGTCATATCATGACTACATAAAAGCCAGATCAAAAACATATTTTACTAATCTACCAATGGTTTTTAGTTGAGGGAAATAATTTTTTTTAGAATGGGAATTTTGATTAGTCATAGAAATATATACAAATTCTAATTGTGCAGTTGGTAAACCTTTTCCTGTCCATTTCAGGCAAGAACGGCAAAGAACGATGACATCTCCTATTTAATAAAAATATGTATAGTTTTAAAAAGCTTAATTATCATTAAAATTGAACTAATTGACCATTATTTACATATAAAATCCCAAGTAGGTAGTCAATTTCACGAAAATATCTAATTTATTTTTATTTTTCTTCTGTAAAATAACATTAATATTAATAATGCTACAGTGAACTTTAAAAATATTTTGATCCTAATTTTAATGAGCTAGTAAAAGTTTGTAAAAACACGTCTTGCGATATTTTGGTGTGTCCATGATTGATCCTGTGGACAAATATCACATATTTTATTTGTGATGCATAGGAATTAAATATAATCTTATGACCTTTACAATTAAGAGAGGAACGAACACAGTACACATTTTAACATTGTTGAAAATGGACAAAGAGGTAATGGCTGCCTATTGAAAAAAAAAAAAGATCTTCACAACTTAATCCCTTAGCTCGGTTTTGTTTTGTCAAAACGTTTCAGGGAGGAGTGTGAAACATGTAACACAACTTCTAAAAAATTATGGGAAAAAAACATATAAAAAGGGAGGGAAAGGATTTAGTAAATAATTCTAGGAAAAATAAATAGGAACATATAGAAGTAGCGAGTAATATAAAATAACTAATAGAGATAACGTAATTTAGAGAATGTGCATATGTTATAAATTACACTTCAAGGAAGACCTTTAATTCTTTGGTATTATAATCATCAACTGTTGCCTGTGACAAGGTCAGTTAAGTAAAAATGCCTCCATCTTCCGCTTAATATGTTTCTTCCTCCTTTATTTGCTTCTATTATTCTCCTCTAACTCACACAATTGCTGTTATCTTCTCCTCCCATCTACTTATTGGTCTCCCTTGTGGTACTTTTCCTAAATAGTACTTCATTTCCTTCATTCTCCTTGGGATTATTTCCTTTCCCATCCTTATTATATGACCATATTAGCTCATCCTTGTTTTCTATACTATCTCATGTACTCCAACATCCTATTTACATGTTCATACTATCTCAGTCTTGCTTCCTACACTATCTGCTGTAATCCAACATTCCCATTACATGTCAATACTACCTCACCCTTGCTTCCTACACTATCTGCTGTATTCCAACATTCCCATTACATGTCAATACTACCTTAACCTTGCTTCCTACACTATCTGCTGTATTCCAACATTCCCATTACATGTCAATACTACCCTAACCTTGCTTCCTACACTATCTGCTGTATTCCAACATTCCCATTACATTTCAATACTACCTCACCCTTGCTTCCTACACTACCTGTTATATTTTAACATTCCCATTACATGTCAATACTACCTCACCCTTGCTTCCTACACTACCTGTTATATTTTAACATTCCCATTACATGTCAATACTACCTCACCCTTGCTTCCTACACTATCTGTTGTATTTTAACATTCCCATTACATGTCAATACTACCTCACCCTTGCTTCTTACACTATCTGTTGTATTTAACATTCCCATTACATGTCAATACTACCTCACCCTTGCTTCCTACACTATCTGCTTATTACAACATTCTCATTACATTTCAATACTACCTCACCCTTGCTTCCTACACTATCTGCTGTATTCCAACATTCCCATTACATGTCAATACTACCTCACCCTTGCTTCCTACACTATCTGCTGTATTTTAACATTCCCATTACATGTCAATACTACCTCACCCTTGCTTCCTACACTATCTGCTGTATTCCAACATTCCCATTACATGTCAATACTACCTCAGACTTGCTTCCTACACTGTCTGCTGTATTCCAACATTCCCATTACATGTCAATACTACCTCACCCTTGCTTCCTACACTACCTGTTATATTTTAACATTCCCATTACATGTCAATACTACCTCACCCTTGCTTCCTACACTACCTGTTATATTTTAACATTCCCATTACATGTCAATACTACCTCACCCTTGCTTCCTACACTATCTGTTGTATTTTAACATTCCCATTACATGTCAATACTACCTCCCCCTTGCTTCTTACACTATCTGTTGTATTTTAACATTCCCATTACATGTCAATACTACCTCACCCTTGCTTCCTACACTATCTGCTTATTACAACATTCTCATTACATTTCAATACTACCTCACCCTTGCTTCCTACACTATCTGCTGTATTCCAACATTCCCATTACATGTCAATACTACCTCACCCTTGCTTCCTACACTATCTGCTGTATTCCAACATTCCCATTACATGTAAATACTACCTCACCCTTGCTTCCTACACTATCTGCTGTATTTTAACATTCCCATTACATGTCAATACTACCTCACCCTTGCTTCCTACACTATCTGCTGTATTCCAACATTCCCATTAGATGTAAATACTACCTCACCCTTGCTTCCTACACTACCTGTTATATTTTAACATTCCCATTACATGTCAATACTACCTCACCCTTGCTTCCTACACTATCTGTTGTATTTTAACATTCCCATTACATGTCAATACTACCTCACCCTTGCTTCCTACACTACCTGTTATATTTTAACATTCCCATTACATGTCAATACTACCTCACCCTTGCTTCCTACACTACCTGTTATATTTTAACATTCCCATTACATGTCAATACTACCTCACCCTTGCTTCCTACACTATCTGTTGTATTTTAACATTCCCATTAGATGTAAATACTACCTCACCCTTGCTTCTTACACTCTCTGTTGTATTTTAACATTCCCATTACCTGCCAATACTATCTCATCCTTGCTTCCTACAATATCTGCTTATTACAACATTCTCATTACATGTCCATACTATCTCAGTCTTGCATCCTATAGTATATTTTGTACTCCAACATTCTCATTACATATCCATACCATCTCAATCTTTCTTCCTCTACTATTTCATGTACTCCTACATCCTCATTACATGCCTATACTATCATACCCTTACTTACTTCTTCTACAACCTCATGTACTACAACATCCTCATTATCTGCCTATACCACCTCAGTATTGTTCCCTCTACTATCTCATGTTCTACCTGCATCCCCACTCTTGATCATACAACCTCATTCCTTATCCGGTTTCTCCTTGTGACAGCTATCATGCTTCTCAAAAACTTTATTCACACAGCCTCCACTATTCTGGTTTATATTATAATGGAAGAATGTTTTAACTAGGGCTAGACCGATGCCAATTTCCGGTCTAATCATCAGCCAATTGTGGCACAGATGTAAAAAGTTGCCTTTAATTTACTGTTCAATGGCAGAAGGGACCTTCTTCCTGTTATAACAGTATGCAGTTCCAAGAGTGAAAAGAGATGTTTTTCAAAAATACTGTCTAGGTTCTATTTGTTCTTATCACTCAAAAATCACTCAAATCAAACCTAGTATCATTTAATCAGTATTTTCTTTATTGATTATTTATATTAGTTTAAAATAACTTGATGTTAAATAGTTAGAAGAACAATATCATAAAGAAAATTATAATAAAATGTAAAAGTGTAGTGTGTATGCATTATACACTTGTTTAAATTAAAAGGTTAGTAAATATAAGTATTAATAAAATTAATTTCAAACAAATTAAAAAGCCAAGTCAATACATGCACATTTGGTCAGTTATTGGTTTAGTATCATAAATAAATTGTTGCATGTTTCAAAATAAAATACAATTTACTGTAAATACAAGCTAATATTTTTTCAAACTTTCATGCAGATGTATTTGGAACTGAAAAGATAATTGTTTTATTATTTATACAAATTAATAAACATCTAAAAATATGGTTTGTTTATAATTCATCTTTAATTCACAACGAATATTAATAAAGAATAATGGATCTTTATAATGCTATGTAATTGCCTGAATTGTAAAAGTCTTGAATTTATTTTTGCCATTAATTTAAGTTTTTATTGCGTCTTACTACCCATTTGGGTTATACGCTTATGTACTAATTACGCTAATGGTTTTAGGATTGAGGAAGGTTATATTTATAAGTTCACCCGCATTTACTTGTAGGAAAAGTGGAAAACTATTTTGTAAAAACCACCCTTAGTACACCCGACCGAGATTCAAACCTTGATCTCCCTATCATCAGATGTCCAGTCTATTACGAGAGTAGCGCCTTAAACTATGCAGTCACCAAAACAGTTAAAATTGAAGTTAAATATAAAATTGACCTCAAAGATTATTCTAATAATACAATTATAGTAACATTTGGAAGTTAGAATCTACACAAATTTTAGAAAATATGGTAGACACAGACCCACTAAAAAAAAGAGTATTGTGATAAAGAACAAAAGACAATTAAATTAGTTCCATAAATTTTGCTGAAATGTGTGTGTTTTAACTGAATCGATGGGGCCTGCCTGCAGTGTATTCTAGTAAGATTCCTAAGTCTGCCTCCTTAATTCTATTTTAAGTTTATATAAATTTCAGCCATTGGGTTAATTTATAAACTAATTTCTAGTAAAACTATTTATAAATGAAAACATTATATTTTGGCGCTGTAACAATAGTAACACAAGTTCCAGCTCTGGTCGGCTTACAATGATAGAATGAAACATACCTTGATGAGACAATGAAGTGTCATCGCCAGTAGGTAAAAGCTCCTCCCGGTGCAAACAAATAGATTCACACTCTGAAATAGAACTGAACCTATTGCCATTCCCAGAACAACCTCCATAGTCAAATTCTTGACAGTGTCCTGATGTGGAGTCAAAGTACCATTTCCTGAACAAGCCGCGACAGGGGCCAATTTCATAGGGGATGGTGCAGACATCTGTCAAATGGTTAAACAAACACTTCAATATAACATACACAAATTAATTATTAGTACATTTGGATTATTTATTATTGGGTGTTTGATTAAAAGCTTAATATTATATTTCTTCATATTCAATAGTACAGGTACTAGTGTGTCATTTTAATTTCTCATGTAGATAAAGTGTTGTAATTATTACAATGTTTGATCTTTAGATAATGATGTATCTATTTTATGTTCCCTAAAACTCCACAAAGTGGATTTTAAAATTTCTAATCCTACCATGAGGCAAAATTGTGATTTTAATTCTAGCTTGAAGTCAAGAGTAGTCTACTGAGAAGTGAGTTTTGAAAATTATT
This sequence comes from Timema cristinae, assembly GCA_039000515.1. Lineage (NCBI taxonomy): Eukaryota > Metazoa > Arthropoda > Insecta > Phasmatodea > Timematidae > Timema > Timema cristinae. The sequence continues at coordinate 25,377,561 of JBCFYV010000012.1, read as the reverse complement.
ATTATTTTTGTTGTTATTTTCATAGTTGGTCACAACAGTCCTGTTCCAAATGTGTATCTAAAGTGTGAAAAATGTTTATGTTTATGAGGAAAACTTATTTAAGGGTAAGCTACTGATAGCCAATCTATTATTTTTGATCTTCCTAATTGTGATTTACTGTTTAGTATTTGAGGAAGTATGTACAATGGTGGAATACTGTTTATTTATATATGATAATGTTACTTATTTCCAGGTTGGATTGAAATGGATGATCCAAAATTAAACTTATTTGTTTTAGAGTACACCACGCTTTAATTATACTATATTCATATTAATCTATACTAGGTATTGAGGTAGGGATAAGGAATTTAGTATTTTAGAGGGGATGTACACATATTTGCATTGAGTCATGATGTAAACCACTTTCTCCACCCATGGCTGGAATTCAAACCCTGACCTACAAACCAGATCAGATGGGATTTACTCCTTAGGTCATTCTCATATTAATTCAGATTATTTGTTTAATGTAACTTTGACTGTTATGACTATAAATAATATTTTGACTTAACTAGACCAGGTTTAATGGATGTAGAAGATTTTCCACAGTGTAGTTTCAAAAGACTTGATCTTTACCAATTGACAGCTGATGGAAAGAAGGTATGAATATGGGAAAGACTTAGTAATGGTATTTATGGATGTCGAGATGGCATAATTATGATAGTGTGGATATAAATAAAGTTTGGAAAGCAATGGAGACCAAAGTGGAAAGAGGAGTTGTAGTGAGAGTGAAAAGCATGTATGAGGATAACAGGAGGTGTGATAAGACAAAGAGGGGAATTACAGAGTGATTCCATAAAAAATGGAATGAAGCAAGTGAGTGTCCTTCACTATTTGTAATTGTCATGAATAAAATGGCAGGAAACTCAGGTAGGAAAGAATGAAAGACACGATGTTTGCTGATGACTTGATGTTGTGGGGGGATAAGGAAGAGGAAGCATAGGAACAACTACAAGAATGGAATGAGGAAGTGAATGACTGTGAAGTAAAATTTAGCATGGCGAAGTGTGGAGTGATGTTCCTGACAAGGAAGAGTAGGCTTATAAGGCCTAGTAAAGCTAAGTTGGATGGAGTAGAGCTTAAAAAGTACAGAACATAAAATATCTTGGAAGCATGATTGAGGCAAAAGATGAAATTAGAGAGGATCTAATGATAAGAGGCGACGGTGATAGTGATGATATGTTTCAAGAATTGGCCTACAGAGGGTAGGCACCTAGATGAAGTAAGGGTTACTTCATATAGTCCTTGTAGCCCAACTCTTGGTCTGAGATTATAATTATGGTCATGTATTGAGGATGGAAATAGAAAGAATCTAAAAGTGAATGATAAATATGAAGTAGGCTATGTAGGAAAAAAAGGTCACAAGGGAGACCAAAAAATAGCTGGGAGGAGAAGGATGGTTGAAGGATAGAACAAGATTGAGGCATTTTACTTAAAAGACTCAGCCAATATTTGGAAAGAGTTTAGAGGTGTATAAAGATCTTATTTTTCAAATTTTAATACAAATAATGATTGGTTTTATCTACTGTTTACTTGTGAATGTATAAATATAGGCAGACATAAGGAAAGTTATTAGTATGAAAAACAAGTATATTTGGTAGTATGTGTCCGAACACTGTATTTAACTGTATAACATGTTAATAAACCCTTTGTATTATTCCATTTGTATACCATAAAATTAAAAACACTCTAGCATTATTTGAAAAAAATATGTTACCCTAATTCATGAATGTTTAATAAATGTATGAAGCAAATTGTGGGTAACGAGGTTTAAACTAGTAGTTGTAGAGTTTTTTTTTCTCTTTTTTTTAAAGTTGAGCACCTATTCTGATGTCACATCCTTTTTCCAAGTCAATAGTTCATATACTTAAAAATATACACTCTTTATCCTGTTATAGGAAACTAGATGATTTAAGTCACCGGGGCATATAACAGTTTGTACAAGAGACTGAGCTGAGAGACAAGGGTTCAAAATTAAATAGGTGCATTGGTGTGTTTATTTCCCATCAGTCATTTGTCTTTTTACCTCAAAACCAATGCTGGTGTATCTACTTAATTATTCACACTCATCATTCTATACCTTAGATTAGTTAGTAATTTATTATTACTATAACCAAGTTGAGCCATGCTATGATGCAGATGTTGCCAGTCAAATGGATGGATTACAATCATAAAGGGGTGTGTGAAGTTGCAAAATCTTCAACTCTGACTTCACTACAGGGAAAAAATTCGGATTCTACCTTTGAGAAGTTTCACCAATACAAATACGTAAAGCTAAAGCGCACACTAATGTAAAATTATTGGCATTTTGTGGTGTTAAGTAAATTACAAATTAATGTTGATACTATGAAAAATATAAACCAATAATTGAATTGCATGTTGTGATATTAACTTGATTAATCATCTGAAGCTTAAATAATTTTTGCAATAAAACATTTTTCAAATGATATATTTGTATGAATATACAGGAAGAAGGGATAGGAACACATAAAATGGAACAAACACAATATGGCTTTTACAATTAAAAAAATAAAACCAGTTAAAACTTCATTGTTGCCACTGGACCAAGATGGTTAAACCTACACAGGATCTAACTAAATAGATGTCCGGCAGCCTCTGTGCTTGTCAAATTATCATTAACTTAATGTTAATTCTAGTCAAAATCAGAACAACGAGTGAAGTTGACAGTGAATTATTGAGTTAATTTGTGGAGATGCGACCAGCATTGTGGGATAGAAGTATGGAAAATACAAAGACCGGTAGGAAATTAGCAAGGTGTGGAAAGAAGTATGTGATGGCCTAAAAATGTATTTTAAAGAGTAAAGGGAAAGTTATAGAAATGAATTTGGTAAGATTATTATTTAAATTATTTTGTTATATTTTATATTGAGTGAATAATAGTTAACAAGATATAATTTATATTTTTTTCGATCTGTCCTCAATGAAGTCATATGTTTAAATGTGATTATTCTTATGCGAATCATGTTGTTTAGATCGTGTGAAAAGCCGTTTGAGCACTGATCATCCAATCACACTCGTATGGCCAAAACTCATTTGACAGAAACTGTATAGTGTGAAAGGGCTCTTATTCCATTGAACCTCATCAGGAAGGAGCGTTAAATGTGCAATACAACTCCATAACAACAAACTGTGTTCTTCTTTTCTTTTAAAAGTAATATTGTATTAGTTTCTTTTATATGTTTACATCCTTCTTTCCTGCACCTCCATTCATATATAAAAAACATACCTCAAAAAATAAATAGAGGTTTTCCTTAAAGAGTTAAATGATATTTAGTATAAAATAAATAAATTTTTCAACATAAAAATTTTAAAAATATCTAAGTTTAAATTTGGTTTTTGTAATATTTCATAATATTTTATTCAGCTTTGTATCGAATAGGTAGACTTTGCACACCTCTACAGTCTTGTTTGTGTATATAGCTGCCACGATTGAGAGTGTTGAAGGGCATTAACAAAACATCAAGCATAATGGTTGTTGTCAACCTATCATTATTACCTTTACCATGTATGATAGCTATTGATAATCTGAATGAACACTAAGACACTTGGAACAGACACAACTGTTGGTATAACCTACTATTAGTGATAGCTGATAGGTCATACAAACTTAAAATAGTTTACCTTGTCCCTTGAAGATACCGCACTGCCTCTCACATTGTTCCTCCGACTCGAACCTATTAGCGTTACCGCCACACCCTCCATACACGAATGCTTGACAAGAGAGTGAAGAGTAGTCGAAATACCAGGCTGAGTTCTGTCCTCTGCAAGGACCTGGGTCCACGTGTGTCAGGCAAATATCTACAGGCTGGAACTGTGGTCAATAGGAAACACACGTCAATGGTACATTACGCTGGAAATAATCACTTTCTCGATTAAAAAGTAAGACACTCTTTAATCTGGTAAGTAATTTAAAGGTGAAATGTTCCAAGGGGAAAAATAAAAACGTGAAAGAAAGGAAGATATCTGACAGTTATATACAATATTGAAACTATTTTCATCCATTCATACATCAAAACATGTAACTTGCAGCTATCACTTTTGGTAGTTAATATAAAGACAATGATTATAGAATGATAATAACTATATGGTAGCATTTTATAAATGTTGGCATAAAAATGTTTGTATTTTAAAATACTTCCTTCCCACCATGTTAAAAAAAATGTTTACAAATAAAAAGTATTCCTAAGAAATAAAACAAGGTAAAGGGGTATATTAGCATATTTTTAAAAATAAAATATAGTTAAGGGTATTTTAAGTTTTAGTTTCCCATCCATTAGTAGAGCCTGAGCAAAGCTACAAGTAAACAACTTGCATAAAAAAATCCGTTATAAATCCACTGCACCAATGAAAATAATTATAATATTTGTGAGATCTTTATTTTAGATAACAAATTAAAAGCTAATATAAGATGGATAACAGCTAATTAGTAGCTCAAATAACATCTAACAATTATGAACACCATAGATTGGTCAGAGCAACAATTTTACAAGCTTTATCTTTAAGGGATTCTAGATTAAGTGACCAGTATTGTATATCCATATCTATTAATACTAAATCTATCATCAATAAGTGTTATTTTTAATAGTGAGGGTTTACTTACTCACACTATGTAATTAGGAACTCAAAATATCATTTCCAAACTTACAAAAGTACACCAACCATCCCTATCTTGAGCTTGTTTTATCCAGTCCACCTCAATACATCCTATCAATTTAAGCTCCTTTCTAATGTTATCCTCCCATCTACATCTAGGTCTTCCCAATTATCTCTTTCTATTGGGTTTGTCAGCCAGTACCCTGAACAAGCTTCTAGAATTTCCCATTCTCGCTGCATGTCCTGCCCACCTTAATCTACAATACTTGAATAACCTAACAATGTCTTGTGATTAGGACAGTGTATGTAACTCATAATTATGTAATCTACTCCGCTCCCCAGTAGCCTCATCCACTTTTGGACAAAATATCTTCCTGAGCACCTTGTTTTCAAACACTTCCCATTTGTTTTCATTGTGTAAAGTAAGAGACCACGTTTCAAACCCGATGACAACTACCAGAATTATTGTTTTGTATATTCTGAATTTTACATTCCCGGACAATCTAATATTGTTAATGATAGTTGAAATTGTTCCTAAATATTTAAACTCATTAACCCTGTCAAATGGTATGGTGTTTTCAGCCATCTCTAAATTATCATCTCCAACTGTGTTATCAGTGTGATTATATGCTTAAGTTTTTTTAGCATTCACTTCTAAACCTAATTCCTTACTAGCCTCTGTAGAATGTCTTCATTTCTTGCAAAAGCTTCCTTACTATTGCCCAAAAAGCTAAAACATCTGCATATTCTAAAAGCCGCATTATACTATTTAATGTCAACCCCTTCCTACTTTCCTTGCATTACCTTAATAAGGCTAGATTAAAAAGTACCTAATGGGATAGTGCATCTCCTTGTTTCAATCCATTTTGTATTTTGAAAGGGTATTGAAAGGAGGGTTAGGGAAAGAGCAGTATAGCTTCAGAACAGATAGGTCCAAAGTAACCTTAATATTTGCCGTGAGTCAGTTGCAGGAACACCATTATGAGTTCAGGAAAAATATGCTGATTGCGATTCTGGACATGGAAAAAGATTATGACAGTGTGTGTGTGCAGAAATAATATGTAAGAAGCATTGAAAAATAAAGGAGTGGAAGGTGGAATAATGGGGAGAGTGAGATAAATGTACAAGGGAAACATGAACTGTGTGAAAGTGGGAGGGTAGTAGACAGAATGGTTTGAAACACCGAATCACGCTCTCGCCATTGTTGTATGTGGTATTAATGGATATAATAATGAGAGATGGTGGCAGGAAACTGTGCATGATGATGATGTATTTCTAAAGTATCCGATAAGGGACATTCAACCCGTACCCTACCACATGCATCAGTCAAACATACCTCAATCAGCTTGAAAAGTTGTTTGTGTATCTCAAACTTAACTAATATTTAATTTGATTAATTTATTTTAGCTTAATCAATTGTAGGCCTTTTTAAAATCTATGTTTAATTGATGACCCGTCATGTTTTAATCTCACTTTTTTCTATTATTTGCGGAATAGTACAAATTTGATTTGTTGTTGATTTATTTTGTCAAAATCCACGCTGATGGGCCCCAATTATTTTCCCCACATATAGTGTCAATCTCATTAAAATTGTGTTGGATAAAATTTTATAGTATGTTGGTAGTAGTGAGATACCTACCTCTATAGTTACTACACGCGGTTTTGTTCCCCCTTTTGAAAATGGGTATTATAATACCTTCATCCCATTCTTGTGGTAATACCTCACCAAGCAGTTTATGAATTTCTATTGCTAGCATTTCACTACCTCCCTTTATTAACTCTGCTGGAAATTGAATCTATACCTGGAGATATATGGTTCTTTAACTTCCTAATAGCTTATTTGACTTAACTAACACTTGGTTCTATGACTAGTGGTCATTATATATTTCAACACCCTCATTCAATTCAGATCCTTCATGAACATTCAAAATATAATTGAAGTGGTCTTTTTAAGCAGAATAAATACAAATCTTATTAATGGCCAGGAATGGTGATACAGTAAACTTCTGATTATCTGTATGCAGGTTATTTGGATTGCAGAATTTCTGTGTATCCATTTAAAAGTTTTAATCCTTGTCATCTTACAGCTGAGCCTCTGTTGATTTTGTAGTTCAACAAACATCACAAAACTATTATTTTTTTTCTCTATGAACTTATTGGTTGAGGTAGTGCTAATAAGGGACGTGAGGCAAAATTAAATTTACTACTAAATTACATTATCTGTGTTTTTAGAATATCCGTTCAAGTTCTTCCTTTCATTAACTTGGATAATTGAGAGTCTACTGTAATGTTGTGTAAGGATAATATTTATCCAAATACTGGATAACCCTGAATTTCCAAATACACCTCTCCATCCACTTGGACAAGGAGACAAGCATCTGCCATTGAACTCACCACAGAAAGAGAGTTGTCAGTCTTGGGTTCAAGGATCCTTGGTCCGGCTGTGGTGATTTCTGGGACTCCTCTTTTGCAACTCTCTTCACACTCTTGCCTGTCATTGAAACGGTTGGCGTTACCTTGGCAACCACCATAGTCAAACTCCTCACAGTTGTTCGAGCGTTGCTCGTAATACCACTGCTGGATACTACCACTGCATGGCCCAACTACTCGAGGCAAGATGCACTTGTCTGCATAACACATGTTAGAAAAATTAACTTCGGTTGAATAAATATATGATCATAAAAAAGAATTCTGTAGTTAAATAACAAATATGTACTCATTTTTTAATAAAATCAAGACTCAAATATTTAAAACAAAATAATGTATACATTTGAAATAACAATAATATTAATTCAAATATTTTTAAACAAAATAATTTATTGCATTTGAATAACAACTATATTAATATTTTTACAGTGAAAAAAACTTTTTTAAATGAGCTTGTTTTTAAACAGTTAAAAATTCAAGCCATTGTAAATCATAGGATTAATTTTATATATAATTGCAAAAGTGCCTGAAATATTAGTTATGATCTAATTTAAAATTCCTTAAGTACAATTTTAAAATCTATTAGTAGTTAAGACATACATTCTGTCTACCCTTAAAGTTAGCAGTCATTCCTTGATGTCCTTATAGGCTATTGCATAGTGGAAACCTGCAAGATATACTCATTATGGTTTGTGGTAAACAAGTATATGTAGTAAGCCTTTTCACCAAGGTGTATTTTATAGTGTCCTGGACTAGTCTATTTGTGTTATTTCGGTCCAAAAAAAGAGATGTTTTTTGATATATTCTTTATACATGCCTCCTACCTCATCCCTTCGACAAACAGTTTGCTCACTTGGTGGCCTTGGCATTCTAATGGCCATCTACACACTACCCTCTTTATTTAATTATTTCCTCACTTGCCCTTAATCAGCACATTTCACCAACTATATTCAATCAAGTAGAGAGAAAAATAAACATGTAATTCATCCTCAAAGACACAATAATAGGCAATAAGATTGTCTTTTACACGGAGCTCGAAAATGCCAAACTTAAATATCTGTCGATCTCAATCTCAAGTATCTATTTAAAGCTTGGCTTGAACCTCAAAATTAGAATATTTGCAGACCCCTGCTATTTCTTTCAAATTCCAACCATATAAACTATTGCAATATAAAGTAAACAGCTCAACAAAATTTTATGTAATGAATCTCACCTTGCACATTGCCACAGCTCTGCTCACAATCCTGACGGGAAGCAAAACGGTTCTGGTTGCCCTGACATCCTCCATACAAAAACTGTTTGCAGACGCCATCTCGACTGTCATAGAACCAGTGCGCAACAGACTCAGAACATGGACCATGATCATCAGGAAGGAAACAATACTCTGAAGAGAGGGACAGAAACATAGCATTCGGTGATGTTAAATTATATTTACATCTGTAGAGTTTACTGACGGTTAGCGCACATGTTGTTATATCATGTCTTTGTTGGCAACATGGTAAAGGAATAAATAAGGGACTTTATAAAATAATATAGCTACATTTCAAAGATCTTTACACGTTTTTAAAGATAAACAACCAGCAAATTACAAAAGAAATCATATTAAAGAAATAGTTATAAAAGAATGACTGAATAGTTTTAAAAATAATAAAGAAGAATTTACAAACATGGTACCAATGTAAAACAAACTCTATCAGCAAAAGAATATATTAAAACTAGGGTGACCGGGCGGTCTAGGTGTAAGGTGTTGGACTTCTGCGCTGGGGTCCGGGGTTCAATCCTCGGTCCCGGCACAAATTTATCTGATTACCAAACCCTTCCTTCACCTCTGACAAGACATCTTGTGAATGTGGGGAATGCCAGGCCTCCACCGTGGCTCGGATTCCACGTTAAACTGTAGGTCCTCCATTTCATCTCACAATCACCCTACCATTACACATTAGCGTAAGTGCATATAACCCGAACGGGTATTAGACGCGGTGCTGCTAATAATAATAATAATAATAATAATAATAATAATAATATTAAAACTACAGTACAGTAAACAAACTAAGAGTCGACTTTTAGCAATGTGAATTTTAATCATTAATGTTATATATGTATGGGAAAAGTGCCTTAGGCATATTATAGTAGGTATGTCATTAAATAAACATGATTTAATTATTGCAGTGTTGGGATGCTTGGTCTAACTCCACTGCTTTGTTGAATATCAACAATCGTACATCCTCTGCAAACAAGTTTTCCTTAATTTGATCTTTTTTGCAATCCCGTCATAAAATTGTCCCTCAAGAGCATTTATAAATGTGTAGGAAAATAACACCCAGTAACTAAGTGACAAACCCTGGCTTCCCAATCGGCAATAGATTCACATATCTTGATTTCAGTGCTATAAAATCAGTGTTTCTCAGTAAATCCAATAGATTTAAATTTAAAGTGTGCATCAAGGACATCAACAACTGCTTATATGTTGTGTCTTCCAGCTCATTAGGAATATATAGATCAATAAGCAATTTTAATGTATCTTTGTGCATGCTAAGCAAAAAAGCCTTTTGCTTTTCTTTATCCTTAACATAGAAAAATTTCACTAAACTTATTTTGTAGACATCCCTATCTACTGTGGGAATAAATATATCCACTGACCCTACCAGGCCTTTACTCACTGTTCCTCTGTTCAACTCTTCTTGTTATTTATTTGTATCATTAATAATTACAGTATGTCCAGTGTTCATTATTCGTAGTGCTATATTAAATAACCAATAAATTAACACATATTTCTGTTTTTATTCATGTTGACTCTACAATATGTGTATAAGTAGATGAATACAAGTATTATCCATTGTGAGTGACTCTCAGTCAGCTTCAGCTGTTGTAGACATCGTCCTGTTCAGTTGCACCAACATTCCAATATTCAATATCATTGCCGTGATGAGTTTAGATAACATTAAAATTATAAAAAAAATAAGGCCAAAATAACAACAGAAACACTAACAAACACAAAAGATTTTGATATTTTATTGATATATGTCATCTTTCTAAAGAAGTATACAATGAGGAAGATGTTATGTAGCATAAAAATATTCAAATGTTTATAAATGTGTGTGTTTATTTGTGTTTTCTTAGGTTTAATCATATTTATATAAGGACACAATTGAGAGATAAATATACTAATTATTGTATTAATGTGGCCAAAAATACAGAAGTTGTATAGTTGTCTAGTCAATCTGTAGCTTGTCTGGCTACTGAGCTAAGGGGCTCAAATTTGATTCTCAGAATGGCTGAAAAATGTATCTTGAGTGAAATTGGTGTTTTCTCTTTAACAGTGATGAATTAACAGTGGGGGCCGGGTATTATGTCCCGTTCTAGAATATTTTTTAGCACCACATCTTACTACCTGTTAAGGTTATATGCATATGTACTGGTCGCACTATGCGTTAAGGATGAAGAAGGTTGAATTTAAAGGAAGTGTACCCGAATTTGCGTGGAGGTAGAGTGGAAAACTATTTTGGAAAAACCAGTTTCCCCAAACGAGATTCGAATCCTGACCTCCATGTTATCACCAGTCTAGTCTAACTTGAGAGTGACCCCTTAGAAAATGTTGCCACCAAAGCAGGTTGTTCCAGAATTAAGTTAGTTTTTAATTCATGTGCTTATCTTAATTTGTTCGTTCAGAAAATGCAAGTTAAATATCTCAAATAATAATAATAATAAAATAGCTGTATAGGTTTTAGTTTTGAGATTCCAACCTGTCTTAAACTGCTCTGGGGGCTCTGGTGTGTTGTAGCCAGCCTCACAGCGCTGTTGGCAGTCTTGCATGTTGTGGAAGTTGTTGTGATTCCCGCCACATCCACCATAGTAGAAGGGTCGACAGCGTACCTCGAAGGAGTCATAATACCATCGCTCGGTATAGTTATGGCATTCTCCCACCATGGCAGGGAGTGTGCATGTGTCCTGCTCTGTTCATAGAAACCAGGTATATAACTACTTGGTGCCAGAGGGTAGGTTGATTGGGAATAAAAACAGGGTTTAATAAGCTATCACATACTCTGAATATACATTTGTATGTAGTGAATCTTAGCTAGAACAAATTTGTTGTACTTCAGTGTTGATTTAAGAAAGAGCAAATAAATATATAATGCAGACTTTATTCAAGTGTGTTTACGATTCACAAAGATGAAGTGCAAAACATAACTATTGAAACTATTCATAAGGTTACATACAAACAATAATTTAAAATATAGGTTTTAAAGTAAAGAGGAAATAATATAAAATTACAATAGTAAGGCACTTACTAAAACATTTAAAAGATAGTTCAAACATCTTCTGAGGTTGGACATTATAGAAAACTGTTGGGATTATCTTGAAATTGAAACACACACACTGTTGCCAACCAAAAAAATATCTTAAAGGCTTAGCCTAATAAACTAGCAATATTTCTTGGCCCCTACTTACTATCTGTTCAGGTTGTACTCATATTTATTAATTAAGATTATGTGTTAGGAATGAGAAAGATTGAATTTAGATGAAGTGTGCTTGCATTTGTGTGTAAGGAAAGTAGAATACTATTTAGAAAAAAAACACCTCAGTATACCCAACCAGGACTCGAACCCTAACCTCTCCTTCATCGGCAGTCCAGTCTCTTGTGGGTGTGGCACCTTAGACCATTTAACTATAAGAGCAGGTAAATTTGTAATCAAATATTGAATAGTAAAAAAATCATGTTTTAAAAATTATTTTGATAACAACAGTAAAAATAACTCATTCCTGTATACAGGCATAATTTTGCAATCATATTTAGTTTAATAAATTTGTCTGTGAAATAATTATGATTACAAATACGTCTTTTCAGATGACATTCTGATGTAGTATTTGTGTGGATATAGACACCGGGTCAGAGATTTAAAACCTGGCCATCTGGCTTTACATGCCAAACACCCTACTGAGCCTTTGTATTATTTGAGATGCAGATCTATGGTTTGTTACAGACTGATGATCAAATACAAGCATCAAATCTCAGAGTATAGCAACAATTCCCTTACTCCTCGTGTTGTAGCAAGTATATTTCAAATTCATGTTAGATAGTTTTTTTCTGTAATGACCAAAACCAGAAGATGTTATATTTTTTTTTTGTCAACCATGATCTCGTTATAATTTAATTTAAATAGGGTTTACAGCCATGCTATGATATTCAAACCAATCATTAATCATGCTTGTCACTTCCACCACATTATGACTCATCATTTCTCAATGTTCGCTAGTTCTCAAACAGTCAAATACTTTTAATGAAATATATTAATAGTTTTAGACTCTTGCTATGGAATGACAAATATTTTAAATATATTTATTTGTATAAATTACAAGGCTAAAATTACATTTCAAATCATGTAAACTAAGATCAACATGAAAAGATAAACTAATAAGTTAAAATAAGAGATAAAAGTCCAGTGATGAAAATCATCTTCCCTTTTTATTTAAATCTTTGAAGAATAAGTCACACACAATTAAGTTATAAGTGGGAAATTAATCAAACACAAAGAGCACTATAATTACCAGTGATTTTCCCCTACTTTAGACAGAGGTCAAAAATAAATATATCAATCAATCTTTTGACAATTCTTCCTATTAATAAATTTATTTATGTTATAGGTTTTCAACTAGATAGCTTGCATAAGTTTAGTAATACTTGTCTGCGAGTAAGCTTTTTTTCAACTAGAGTAAAGTATAAATATAAGAGAAATGCAATAGTGTTGAGAATGTTTGTTTTTGGAGGTGCTGAAAGACAATGTTAGGAAAGTGAAAAGAACTGCACAAAAGTCGTGGGTAACAACATAAATTCTTCAGAAATTGGAAGAAAGAAGGAAATGGAAAAATGTCAACAAAGAGAAATATATGAGGCTAAACAACGAGTTAAGGAGAAAAAAAAACATTAGAATTTGGGAAAGATATGTTGAAAAACTGTACGACAGGGAAAATTGAGCAGAGAACCTGGAGATTTAAACATAAATCAAGGTAGGGGAAGACGAAAAAGGACCCACCATTTTAAAGAGGGAAGTAGAGAGATCCATAAAGGACATAAAAAGAAGGAACGCTGCTGGAGATGACCACATGTCAGCTGACCTGCTGAAAGAACTGGGAAACAACAGAGTTATGGCTCGAGCAAAACCTACAAATAAGATATAAGGAAAAATATAATGGCCTAAGAACTTTCTAGACATAGCCATGGTGGCCCTAAATAAAAATAAACAAACCAAAAAATTCAGTGACCACAGGCTCATTAGCTCAGTACTTAAGTGTGGAAGATCATGGCAAGAATACTCAACAAGCAACTGGAACAGAAAATATAAAGTTTGATGGAAGAAAACGAATTTGGATTTGTAAAAGGAAAAGGAACCAGAGATGTCGAAAATAATTTCACAGAGTGTGCTGGATGGAAGTCAAGGAATACGTCTACATTGGTTTCATCGACTGGCAAAAGGCGTTCGATTTAGTGAAGTCGAAGAAACTGATGGAAGTTCTCAAGAAGATCGGCATAAACTGGAGGCACAGAAGGCTGAGTGAAAACCTGTACCTGGGACAGTGGGTGAAGGTGAGACTGAACGAGGGAGAGACCAACAGCGTTGAGATAAGAAGAGGAATGAGTTAGGGGTGCTGTGTGTCACCCAGTCTGTTCAAATTGTATGAAAGTGTCTGATCAGAGCAGCCTAAAAGTACATGGAAATTTCAGAATAGGAGGACATGTCGTCAACATGGTAAAACACGCAGATGATCTAGCATTGCTAGCCAAAAGTGAAAAATAGTTGCAAGAAAAGATAGACCAACTGGTGGAAACAAGGAGAAGATATGGCATGTAAATCAACATTGTAAAGTGAAAAGTGATGGGGAGTTCAAAAAATGAAGAGCTGCTAACAAGTAAAATGGAAAACCAGGAGTTGGAAAGCAAAAAAAGTTCAATTACCTGGAAATCTGCTGACAAAGGATGCCTAATGCACAGGAGAAATTAGGTCAAGGATCACTATGGCCTAAGAAGCTTTCAACAAGAAGAGGTTACTGCTGACCAACAAGTTAAGTTGGAACTGATGAAATACTACATTTGAAGCATGGACCATGGAGCAGAACCTTGGACTTTCAGGAAGATGAAAAAAAAAAACTTGGGAGAGCTTTGAAGACTTGAGAAGATCAGGTCGACAGACGAGGCGACAAATGAAGAAGTCATAAGATTGATGGGTGAGAAGCGAATGTGATTCTTAATTTACAAACAGACTGGATTGGATATATCCTTAGGAGCAATTGTCTTCTACGCGACGTTAGAAGGCTTGGTTGAGGGGAAAATGAGCCTAGGTGAAGAGGATTTAAATATAAGATGACTTTAATAGAATAAAAAAAACTTTGGGAGCTAAAGGAGGAGGCAGAGAACAGGGTGCATTGGCAGTCTAAGGTCACTAACAAAAAGAATGGACCTGCCGTAAGACAAAGCACTTAATAATTATAATAATGGCAACAATAATTATGATACTGATGATAATAATGATAATATTAATAATAATGATGATGATGATGATGATAATAATAATAATAATAAGAATGAAAATGATAATAGATGATGATGATGATGATGATGATGATGATGATGATGATGATGATGATGATGATGATGATGATGATGATGATGAATTCTAGATAAATATTTGTATTAAAAATTATTATTTCAAGTTGAAATACTGTAATTTTTTTAGCAGTGCATCTTACTACTTGTTTGGGATATACAATGTACTAATTACACTAAAATGTTCAAGGATGAGATAGATTGAATTTAGAGGGGGTGAACCCATTTTTTATAGGAAGAGTAGAAAAACCACCCTCAGTACACTTCACCAGTATTTGTAACCCAATCTCTTTGTCATCAGCACTTTATTATATTGTGAGAGTGATGACTTGGATCATTCAACCACCGAAGCAGGTAACAAATATTGTAATATCCATGCATAATCCATAAACACAAATATAACTAATATATAATATATAAACAAATTATAATCATAAATGATTCTTATCTATTACTAAATTGAATATAATTCTACAAGTCATAATTCTTCTGGTCAAACAAAAGGAAATATTTAGGGTCTATTTTCTATGATATATATCTTAAAATTGAATAAAATTTATTGAATTTTTTTTTTTTTTGTAAAATCGAAACTTTGGAGCAAGATACTTTTTTGTGATTTGAAAAAAATTTTCCTATCAAATATGAACAACCACCAAAACTTGAATCAAATTCTTATTTCAGACACTTACGCACACATAGTTGGTATATTTCATACTTCCCTTTTAACAATGAGTTACTTATGGTCATGTCCCATCTTATTTTTATTTGTGACTTTGTATTGATATATTTAATGAAGAGCTATGATTGAGAAATGATGTTTTAAATCATAATCATAATTAGATCCACCTAAATTGCTGATAAAAACATCAATTCATCCCCAGCAAACTTACCCACTTTAGGTGGGCAGTCAGTTTCACATGCTTCTTGCGTCTCGAACCTATTAGCATTGCCCTCACACCCAGTGTAATAGAATGGCATGCACCTGTTTTCCTCAGCATCGAAGAACCATCGAGGTAAGCGTTCCGTGCAGTTACCCTGTGCCCGTGGCAGAGCGCAGTGATCTGTCAGTCAGTACAGGGTTAGTCAACTAAACTAACAAGGGATGTTAGTGAGGGTTTCATACAAAACATTGTTCAAGCATTTAAAACAATTATAATTTAGTTGTTTGATTTGGTCACAGTGTCTCACTTCCTGTTCAAGTTATACACATATGAACTAATTAGTAATTACACTAATGCAATAAAGATGAGGAAGGTGGAATTTAGAGGACGTGTGCCCAGATTTTCATGGATGGCAAGTGTAAAACCATTTAAGAAAAATTACACTCAATACACCTTACCAGAATTCAAATCCCAAACTCTCTGACATTGGCAGTCCAGTCTATTGTTAGCGTGATGCCCTAGTCCATAATACCACTGAATTGGGTCTCAATAATTACTGTAAAGTAGGGTAACGTAAGTGATAAGACAGAAAGTCAGTCTGAAAGGTTAGCTAGGTTAGACCTTGATTAAAAACCAATACACTTCTCTCTTATATTTTGTTTTTATTTATTTGTTTTCTACCAAGGTCTAGTCTATTTCTACATTTAAAAATAATGAATAGTGACAACAAATAATGGACAAACTAATTTCAAATTAAAATTGGGATTCATGTAGCATTGCACTTTAATCAATTAATTTTTCAAGCCATGCTAAGTATTTTTTAGTACATAGATATGTCCATATTCAAGACAACAAATTAATGCATTATAAAATGTGTTAGACATGCAGTGACATAAACTACGAGTAATTGTAATTTCAATGTAGTACCAAATTAAGTGGTGAAAAGAAATTACAAAATTAATTAAATCTGAATTAATTTAGAATGGTGTTTTCAACCAATTAAATTGACATTATAATCATGCTTTAAAATGTTAAAATATTAATATTAATGGTTTTCTAATTTTTCTTATCTTAGATCAAATGCAATTTATATAGTTAGAATTATAACATGTTTAATAATAAATATCCCATCAAATCTTAAATAAAATACATTCTATATTAGCTATTATTCTGACATAGACAACTAATTATTATTTACATTACCTGATAAAATTTGGTGGACAAATGGGTACCTTACAAATACATTACCGTTTTGATGACATGAACAACTATTGAAAATGTACATTTTTATTAGAGCAGTAAATTATTAGAATGCCAAATATAAATACACCATGTAAAATTTAATCATACCAACACCTGACGCACTATTTTGTGTAAAACAAACTTAATAAAGCGACAAAAGAAGATTTATAAGATTCCAGTTCCAACAAAGACCTCACGAAAGCATAGACAACTGAAGAATTTGACCCACCCAACATAATACACAAGTGTGGCTAGTTCTGGTAAGTGAAATGTTGAGAATAGAAATGGACATGCAATATTGAAACAACAGTATGCAACATATATCTACAAAGAAATAGACAGGTAGTACCAACATCGAGAATTGAAAAAGAGAAGAAAAACAGATTTGCTGAATATTATTAAGAGAAGTTAACACTTTAGCAGCGGAGTCAAGAAGTTTATATTCAATATATATATATATTTTTTTTTAGATGTTCAACAAACTCACTACAAGCCAAGATTAAATAAAATACATCTCTACTACAAAACAGTGCTAAATAAGGGTTTCCTATGTGTGGCATTCAAATCTATCACAAATCAAAAGTATTTTGAATCATACAGTTATTTGGATCATAGCAGACAAAAACAAATTAAGATTTAGATCATAGAAAAAAAATATTCATTATATTTGTGAATTTTAATTATGAAAGAAAATTGAAGTATAAATAGAAAAGGTAAGTAATAAAAGAAACAAAATACAATTCATAGTTTATCTCCCAAAGTAATAGTCCAACAAGAAAGTAGTGAACCTTACAAAATCTACAGTGGCATTACACACTAATCCCAACATAATAACCAGACGAGAAAGAAGAGTAATTTTTACAGCAGCAATGAGTGAATACCTCTCGTAGTTGCCGACACATGGCACTTTGTTCTACAATCTTCCTCTGTTCTGAACCTATTGCCGTTGCCCTGACAACCACCATACACAAACTGTTTGCATGTCTGCTGAATGGCATCATAGTGCCACCGTAGTATTGCCCCAGGGCATGGTCCCATGTCTTTAGGGAGTGCACACACATCCATTACTGCTAGAACAAGTCATATTGTACAGAAAGATGGACAACACATGAAACAGTTGAAATTACAGTTTGCAGGTGATATATATTTGTCCAACTGTGGATCCTACCAGTGTTGGTTTGTGCTCATAGCTATGAAGTCTTGGTAGTTGTTTGTATAAGGAATGTGTATAAAACTATGACAAGCCCTTGAGTAATTCAGCTGGCATTTTAATTCAAAGGTATGGGATTCAAATCCTTGTCTCAGCACATTTTTATAAACATACTATTTTAATACTGTTCTAGATACTATTATGTTTAATATGCATTAAAAGGAAGAAAAAAGTGCTAGGCCCATAAACATCCAGATACTAGAACAATGTAGCTTCAAAAGTTCACATAAAAGCATATCACATTACCGCAATTTGCAATTTTGATGCACCTCAAAAGACACCATGATGGTTCATATTTTGAATATGAACGTTCAAGTCTACAATGGCTGGTAAATGTAAGAACATTTACCTTATTTCCTCTTTTCAATATTAAATGAATACAACTGTTTGGTTCCATTCTTATCTTTGTTTATATTGTTATTTGAATTTTGTAATTTAAAATAAAATAAATTAACATTAACATGGCATTTGACTCAACCAAAATAATTAGTATATAGATTCACTGTGCTTAAACAATTAATTTAAGCTCACCATTTATTAATCTATTTATTTATTTATTTATTTTAACACTTTTAGTGCCACAAGCAGATCTGATCGGCTATGCCTGCTACTGACAAAAAGTGCCAGAGCCAATGAGGTCGGCTCTCTAAATTTGAGCTAGTTCTCGCTTTATCTGATAAATAGTGTAGTAGTGTCATATATCACTGGAAATATAATATTTCCCGCTGTTATTTTATATAAGGCTGGCAACAAAAATCAACAGTAAATAGTTGTTATTGGAACTGAGAGTTTAGTACATTTACAATGGTGGATGGTCACGTACTCAATGTGCTAAGTGCAACACCAGTTTATGTACAAGCTGCATGGAAAACATAAATGTAGGCCCAAATATTTATTCGTGAGGTAAGCAATATAATAACCCTTTCTGTAAGCTAGGCAATAACGGCCCAAAATATCTAATGTAGGATATCAAATAAAAATTTCTGTAATTATTATTTATAATCATATATATTAAAACTTTATTTTCTTGTATAAAACTAAATGCACTAGAACAAAAAATATTGAAATCTATATTTATATATTTTTTTTAAATATGCTAGTTAGCATTAGTTTTGAAATTAATAAAAAATAAAAAAAATAACCTCAAATTCAAAATTTATAAATCAGATAACTTTAATTAAATTGTATTAATATATTATTATTAAAATACAGTAGATATGGATTCAAATGATAGAAAAAACAAAATAATCATGCAATAAAAATTTTGGTGAATTTTCTTGCAAACCCTTACAAAAATGAGGAAATAGCTATGGCATTCTTTGCAAACAAAACCTCACAGGCCTCTGGCATTCTTCACGCTCATATTTTGGTAAAGGCGTGGCACTAAAAGGGTTAAACACAAAATAATGAAATCTTTAAACTACCTAATAATGTATATTTTATTTTTATGACAGCCTTCCAAGTTATTATATCTACTTTAATGTTTTCATAGACATGAGAGAATTACTATTTATAGGATAGTGTTTCATAGAAAAACTTCTTCAATATTAATATTTTACTTTTACTAGTCAGTATTTATTTAATGTTAATACTGTGAAAACTTTGCAGTTAATTTAAAAGATAAAATATTGTTACAGATTGATACTATAATTTATTGGTTTATTTTCTTAAATATTTAATGTAAAATTAGGAGAATGCCTTTATCAGTCAGTTTAATGTGTTTGAATATATATTTATGAAGAATGAATTTAGGTAATGTTACAAGAGATATTAAAGTAGTTTGCGTGAAAATGTTGCCCAGTATAAATGTCAACTTGTGTCATAGTAAATATTTTAAATAAAAGTAGCGAAACATAATAAAATTATAATGTTTCAATCACAAACCTCGACTTCTCCCAGGCTGCAAGCATTGTTGATGGCATGCAGACTCAGTGTAGAAGTTGTTGCCATTTCCTTTGCAGCCTCCATACGAGAACTCACTGCATATACCGCTCTCCTTGTCAAAATACCAGCGGGAGAAATTACCACGGCATGGACCTTCAAATTTAGGCTGGTCGCAAGCATCTAAACAGGTTCAAACCATTGAGTAATCAACTAACAGACAATTAAAAAGTAAAGACTAAGATATACTTAAAATATAGTTTAATTTATTGAATCAAAATGTTTGAAATCTTTTTTTAGAGTATTAAATTCATTATTTAAAATAAAATGTGTTTGTTTTTAAAAGAATGTTGACTATTTATTAGCAATTATTTATTACCAACTATGGAAATTAATTCCTCATACCTCAAAAGATTGTTTGCACTGATTAGTTCCAAAAGATTATTTAATTCCTTAAGCATGAAACCCCTGACAAATTCCTAGCCACAATTTTTACTTTTTTAAATTGTTTTTTAAGTTGTGTAGTTGGTTCAATAAATTGTCTTATGAGACAAACGTATATCATAGAGATCATATTTTTCAAAGTCTGCTCCACTATCACTGGTATGGTATGATTTTTTTTAATACACTGTATTTATGATTGTGATAATAAAAAAGTTATAATTAATTGATATGATGATCAGCAATAATGATTCATTGCCAATGCACTAATAACTGCTTGATATCTGAATTCATACACCTTAATTACATTTTTTAATTTTTAAATCTTTAATATAATCATATTTTAATGTTATAAAATATCTTAACACACCACTCTAGTGGGTTTGGGTCTTATTATATCTCTGTCTGGTTGTAACCCAGCCTTTTGAGATTAACCATTTAAGTCACGTGTCCCACATTTGTCATCGAGTGAGGTAGGATATCTTCAAGGACATAAGATACTTTCTTGGTTTCAATTACAACATTGTTAAATTAGGGAAAGTTTAGGTCTTTCTTTATGTAGTTAGAATTCCTTAACTTAGTTTTTAGATGTCATGTCAGTGGGTTTACCTGCACCCTCAAATACTCCGCTCCAGTGGTGCACGCAAAAGGAGAGGAAGAAACAGGAATTTTTCCATACCAAATCACAAATAAGTTTAACAAAAGCTTCAAACATATGAATTATAACTTTAACTCAGATAAATGAGGCTGTGACAAATCAATAGGCTTTTTAAGACCAGGTTTACGACTTGGTGCTCAAAGAATATAGCATATACCTTCATACATATTAAAAGTACCCCTTATAATTCCCAATCGGAAACAAAGTACAGAAATAATAGCTATGGTTAAATCTTCTCCAATCCCAAGTAAATTTCTTGGTGTACCAGTGGCTTGCTCTCCCAGGAGTTGTGTCGGTTCATGTCACGTCTTTCAAATCCTTTCAGTCTCTTGAGAGTCCTGTGAACTGGACTACTCTTCATACTTCCCTCAAATCTTTGCAGCCTTACAAGAGTCGTATTAATGATATTATTTGTTCGACTATACCTCCAAATTGTTGCACTTGTTCAGTAACTGTTTTAGTAAAATTACTCTCTTCATTTCCCTAAAATCTCAACAACCTTCCAAGAGCTGTGTTTGTGAGATTATTCACCTTGTTAGCCTTGGTTGTGCTTATTAATACAAAACCTCTATAACATTTTTGCAACACTTTGTACATGATATTTAGTGTGTAGTGTAAAAATACAAAAGATATATCTCTTCATTTTTTTAAAGTGCTCATTTCTTTATTTTTTTTACGCACTCAAACTTTGATTCGGATCCGAGAATATTTCACATGTTCAATTTGAATTTGCTTTGAATATAATAAATGTGGAATTCGCACATACTTAATTCACTTGGAAATTAATATGTGAATTGAGAGCTCAAAATTAAATTAAGGATACCAAGTTAACAAAAAAATGTGAGAAATGAAAATTATTTCATATTACCAATAGTATCAGGGGTGACACAAAGCTCGTCACATTCTTCCCTTGTTTGGAACTTGTTGTTGTTTCCAAGACAACCACCATAGATGAACTGGCGGCACTGCTTCCTCTCAGCATCGTAATGCCAAGTGGGATAGTAGCCTTCACATGGGCCCTCAATCTTCGGCAAGAAACACGCCTCTGCAAGAAAAACAAACACATTTATAGTTTATAACAATTATTTTTATCTTTGAAATTATAAGGAATAGAATACTGTTCTTTAGAAGTGTGTGAAGCTTCAAAGTCTTCGACTTCGCTTTGAATAATTGTCACCTTCAACTTCAATTTGAAAGTAAAATTCCTGATTCAAAAATTACGAACCATCACCAATAAAATTATGTACAGCTAAATTACACATTTATGTGAATTTGTAATACTGTGCTGTTATCAAAACACGATGAGAAAGTAATTTACCGATTTAAGATGACATTTGTTAGTTATTCTTGCACTATAGCATTTTATAAATTTATATATATATATAATACCTAGAGCAAAGTAGTAATTCAATATTTCATATTTTCTTTCCAACAATTAACTTTTTTTTTAATATTTGGACTCCAATATATTTTATAATATTTGATTCAACTTCACTTCAAAATGAAAAAGTGAATTTCACACATCCCTACTGCTCTATATCATTGTTAAAAGTAGAAGAGATAACAAGAACACTTATATGGTCAATGCTGTATTAGAAAATGTTAAGCTAGGACACTGAAATAAACAAACACTATTTTAAACACTACAAGCTAGCGAATTCTGTAATACAGATTACTGATATGTCTTATTATATTGTGTAGGCCTTTCTCTTCTCTCCTTCATTTAATGTTTAATTCAGTACGGCCATTTGGCACAATTTTTCCTTAGATACTTATTTTAGAAAATTAATGTTCATAATTGTTTGGATAAATTAATCTTAATTACTATCAATCATGAATACCAGTATTTATTAATAATGATTGTTTGGACAGATTAATCTTAATTACTGATCAATCATGAATACAGTATTTATTAATAATGATTGTTACAGCCTAATTTCCCCAACCTGGGTTTAATTCTATCAGAGCTCATCAAAAGGGAGTGTGAAACAACGCAACACAACTTCCTAACAGAGATAATAAAAAATTACAAAAGGAATTAAAAAGGGCATTGGTAAAGCTGAGTGAAAAAAGAAACATAAATTTCATTCAAGAGGCAGCCACTACCTTTCTATAATGTGGCAGCAATGTTGAGTGGGAATTGGGTTTATATTTTCATTGTAACAACCATATTGTGTTTGTTACTTTTACTTGTTTCCATACCTCTTTACTATGTCTTCTTCATTAAAAACAAAGTGCACCTCAAAATATTATTATAGCAATTAATATTCTTAATAGCACAGGTAATAGATTTTATTTCAAAATTATATTACATCAATAAACCAGGTGCAGTGAATAAATAAATGTTTGCTGCCAATCTATACAATAAGTTCCCATCAACAAAATTTTCCTTTGCACTTTTTTTTTAATATGTGTTTTTCTAAATTTTGTCTATAAAAATATAATTATTTTCAGAGATAAAACATTATCATACATTTTACAGCATAAATGAATCCTTTTTTAAAGTGTTTATTCTTTGTTGTGTTACTAAGAGTGAGCACCTATAGGAAAACCCTCAATTAATGCTATGGTAATAAATGATTACAATTCATGGCTGATGTAATAATAACTACATTATGATTCATCAACATCTCATCATCAGTAAACCTCTATCTAAAACCATCGTTCACCATTCACAGATGATTTCTTCAGTCCTTGAGTACATATTGTTGAATAATTATTTCTAAGAATATAAACTAATTAGAAAAAATCAAGGAGCTAACATGAGCATTGGATGTAAAAAATATTAGGAAAGTGTAAGTCATGGGAATGAAGTTTTTGAGGAGAAAGCTATATGTCGCGAGTAAAAATCAATATTTTGGATGAAGATGTCCGGCCAAGAGTGGGGTACAGAGAGTACATGAGATAGAAGAAGAAACAAGGGTGATATGGTATGGTCATGTAATGAAGATGGAGAAAGAAGTAATCCCAAGGAGAATGATGGAGATAAAGTATGAAGGAAAAAAGACCGCAAGGGAGACTATGGTATAGATGGGGGAAGCAAGTGGGAGTGAGAAGAGAAGAATGGAATCAAATAAAGAAAGAAGAATATATGGACAGAGGAATATGCAGGAATTTTACTAAACTGACCTTAGCACAGTACTGTTGATGATAATGATGGTGATGACCAAGCTATATCCTGGTTTGAATTAAAATGGATAGCCAGCACACTTACCTGAGTGATACCAGCTTATAAATTGTTTAAACACATTTTAAGGACAAGCTTTCACTGCCACAAACGGTTTCATGTTTTTTTTAGTGTTTTGTTTAAACTATTTTTACTCCAGTATCACTGCCTATTCCTCTTAGTTTAAATCGCGAATCTAAAGCTTGATTCATGTGAACGTTTGGCGAAAAATAGAAAGCAGAATCTGTGCAGTAATTCACACACTCTAAGTTGACCCTTGATGCATTGTAACGCTTTAAAACAGCTAATTATAAAAAAAAATTATAGTGGATAAACATAAATTTTAGTTCATTCTCCCAACGAATGTTTTCAAATTATAACGCGGTGATCATTGTCCCGATTGTTGTTTACAAATTGTAACGCATGTCGTGGCACAATCCAATACATCGATACACACTTTTACATTAACGAGTTATTTCAAATCTCCTCACAACGGCCAATGAAGCTGTCTGCTATCTTCTGGCTGTAGAGTAGAGCGCATGTGTTGACAAATGCACATACACACTAATTCGAGATGGTTGGTGTTGAGATTTGATTGGTTCTCCTGTGATGAATATCTTGAGCAGAGTGGACAAAGTAGAGAATAGTTTAATTTCAGTAGAACAGCTCTCACCAATTAAACGAAAATCTTGTTATTGGCTTAGAGCTTGTTACATGACCACGTTTATGTTCTGCACTGTTTTTCGTCGAATGTGTGAATCCACAGTAAGTAGGTAGTAAAGGTAGTTGCTCGGGTTTGAAAGCTCATTAATATGTCGCAATAAAGGCTGCTTAAAATGGAATTTGGCATTTCTATATTTTTCGACTCAATATAATTGCTACCCTGTAACATAACTCAAATAAGTGAGCTGGTTATATTTCCTACTTTTAGGTATCATTGTAGTGTTTTCAATAGCTTTCATGTTAGTTCTCTTAGTAATTACATTACCATTTTTTATGTTGAATAAGTATGAAAACAAATTACTAGAATTTACAGGCCATAAGAAAACATTATTGATTACCAATTAATCAATTAAAGTTCTGGAGCAAACCCTTATTAATTTATGTACAGCTACAAGTGACTTATAGAGACTTAAAGAGATTATCCTCACAGAAAATAAAGCTAATCCATTACATGGCCCAGTGTGTGGGCAATTTGCCTCACAATGGTTTGAGATCAGAACTCACCTGTAATGATGTAACAAATTATTGAGCCATCAGTGTTGTTTACACCAAAGTTGGAAAAATTAAGAATAAAGGTAAGCCTGTGTGAATCTTCTAATAAGATTCTTGGTAAGATTCAAATTCAATTCAAAATTTTAAATCTAAATAAATCCTAGATTCCGATTTGATGGGCTTAGTTCACATTCAAATTTATGATTCGTATTTACTTTTGTTCCCTTTTATATGTTTTCTATCCACCTTTCTTGTACCTTCTTCCAAATATAAACGTACTTAAGAAATTGATATAATAAAGCCGGAAACCAGTTATGTGGTATGGTGATTACATAAATTAACTTGAGTTACAATTGATTCGGTGGTCTGGGGTAAAGTGCTCGCCTAAGGACCTGATGTTTGTTGGTTAAAACCCAGCCGAGGTCAACGCATTTTTCTTGAGCGATAAAAATCCAAAGTACAACTTCTTTGGAGGGGAAAAATGTCTGTTGGCTTGATTCCAATTCAATTCAGAATTTAAAAAATATGGATTCTCACAGGCTTAAGGAAATCAATATATTTGACAGTAATTAAAAATATAATTGATAGTAATTGTAACCATGGAAACCTAAAATTCTTAGGGATAATCGATTTTCAGAAGTGGATTTAAGCTTTTGATCCAAGATTCAGAGTTTTATAATATTGAATTAAACCAGCTTTAATTGAAAACTAACTTAAATAACTTTAAAAAGTGTGTTCACAGTTGAGGCCACAGAAGGTCTTTGTGTCCACTACATTCATGACTTGTGCAGTGCACAATCAGCGACCAGCCCATGCCCTTACCTCTGCCTGGAGGCTCGATGCACACTGCCTTACAATCTTCTTGACTCTTGAACCTGTTGTTGTTCCCATCACAGCCGCCATACCAGAACCTAGAGCAGCCGCCATATTCTGTGTCGAAGAACCATTTGACTGTGAAGTCTCGACAGGACCCCCTGTCCTTCTCTTGTGTACAGGCATCTGCAAACAAGAACAAATTGTTGTTATTATATATTATTATTATTATTATTATTATATTATTATTATTAGTTATTGTATTGTTATATTGTTATTATTATTTTATTGTTGTTATTATTTTTTATTTATTTTTTATTATTTTTTATTATTTATTGTTATTATTATTATTATTATTATTATTATTATTATTATTATTATTATTATTATTATAAAATCCCTTGTCTTTACCAGGTTTCCCAGAAACATTAACAACAACCAAGACCTAACCTTTTTACATTTTATCTTGGTAAATGGAAATATTTTAGTTTATTACAATGATCACATTTTCTGAAAAATCCCTTGAAGGTAGAGTGATTGCTGCCATATAACTATAAAAATCTAAAATTAGTAAATTTCAGCCCACACACTGTCTAGGAATACAAACTGAGGCCCTTAGCTAACTTCAAGTTAAACAGACTTTTAGTAGATTAATGAAATTTTATGTTAAATGTAAAGAAAAAAACCAAGGAGCCATAATAGTTTGAACATTTTAAATTTAAATTGGGTTGTGATAAATGTTGAGGGCCGTAAACTTTCATAACTAAATTTATCAGCAAAACTTTTTAAGCTTTTAAATTAAAAATTGAAGGAATGGTGGTGGAATAAGGATTCAGAAGAAATTTCAAGACTTATAGAAAACACCATCCTTCATTATGGTAGGAAATATAAATTTTGTATTTATCAAATGAGTATGAATTTAAAAAAAAATCAAATCAAGGTCTATGTTAAATGAGAACTAGGAATTAAAAAAGCTATAGAAAAAACTTTTCTGAGTGTGTTACAAAATTTAAATACTTTCATGAGTTAAGACAAAAAAAAAAAATATAGGACTTCAAAATTGGTTTAAAGAAATGAGGGCTCACAATTTATTAAGCTAATAGAAAAAGAAACATTTTCGATGTGGTTGAAAATTAAAATTTCAAAGGGCACTTAAAAGAACCATATTAGATAAGCAAATACATCTTAAAATTTCAATTTTGGAATGTGGGAATTGAAAAGGGATGGTGGCAGGGTTTAGAGTAGTTAAAATTCCTCCAAACCCATTAAAAAATCTACCTTTCAATGTGGAAGAAAATTTATATTTGGCAATTTAGTAAAAAGATCACCCAAGATAACAAACAAATTGGAAGTGTTTAATTCAACACTAGGGGTCCAAGAAATGTATAAAGATGGTGGAGGGGAGCAGGAGGGAGGGATGGCCTATAAATTGTTAAACTAATAAAAACAACTTTATCATGACTAAGTAAACATTGTGTTCATTTGTGCAATCAGTTTGGATGTTAGTTGAGATTTTTTAAAAAGATTAATTTATTTTATTTTATTGATTGCAATAATTGCCTTGGCATTGCCATAGTTAATTTAAGATTGTAAAAAAATAAACTTTATAAATGTTGGTCACCGGATGTTGAACGTTCTAATTTGATACAGATTTGATGTGGTTTACCTGCTTAGTGCGAAGAATGGATCAAACAACTATTGTGTTATAAAACAAAAACTGTACAACCATCTCATGTTAAGATTACATATCTAGGCAATGCATTTTGTTAACGTCAAGAAACAAAATCTCTCACTTTTGTTAAAATTTGTAGATGCAGAATCAGTCGCTTATTGAAATTCACTGAATTTTCCTTATTTTCGATTAAATTTCCTGACATTTCACTGTTTTCCCTGATATCAAAGTATTCCCAGATATTTCCATGTTTTCCTTATCTGTATATTCACAAAAGAACAGTAATTTTTATCAATCAAGTCGAACAATCTTGATTGTTTTGAGGTGAACGTGAATATTTGCAAAAATAAACTTAGTCATAATATGGACGAAAAATCTATGTTTGGATAATGGGACTGAATTTTGTAACAAAGGATTTTAAGATTTCCTATTGAGTCATGGAATTCAACATGAGACGACTGCTCCATACATAGCAGATTAAAATGCCAGAGATATGTAAACAATTGTGGAAAGTGCACGTTTTATGCTTTACGAGAACGATGTGCCACTATATATGTGGTCTGAACACAGTAGTTTACATATTAAACAGGACTCCCACAATTCAAACTCCGAATTAAACACCATTCGAAATTTGACATGGCAGGAAGCCGACACTTGAGTACATCAAGGTGTTTGGCAGTGAAGCATTTATGCTTATACCAAAAGAAAGACGTACCAAGTTGGAGCCAAAAGGGAAAATCTTATCCTGTTTCGGTATGATGAATGGAGACTTAAAAATTAAGTATGGGTTGACCCAGTGATGAAGAAAATTACAATTTCTCGGAACGCATTTTTAATGAAGGTGCTGATGTACATTTTCCCAGAAGAACTAGAGTTTTGGTTCTTCAAGAAAGCCATAACATGAATACCTGTGATGAACCAGAGCAGAACGAGGATCTTCAATATGTCAAAAAAACGTTGTGACCGCCCAGGTGCTATGAAGTTAACCTTGTTGAAGCTGATGCAATGGGTAGTTCTGATGCAAATAAATTGAAAATGGCATTTGATGAAGAACTGGATGCCCCAAAGAAAAATAACACATGAGAGTTATTACCCCTACGACCTAATAAGAAGAGTATTGGATCAAGATGGGTGTTTGATTTGAAAATGCATCCTGGTGGGCAAATCCAATTTACTGTCAAGGGATTTTTACAAATTGAAGGAGTTGATTACTCAGAAAATTATGTTCAAACGACAAGATTTGTTATAAACCACATTTCTTCACCGTGAATTGGAAGAAGAGGTATATAAGGCGTTTCCTAATGGAATGAGGGAATCCACAAACAAACGTGCCAAATGAAGAAATATCTCTATGTGCTTAAACGTATTCCAAACCATTGGAACAGGAAGTTCAACAACATCATGTAGGAAAGTGGTTTCCAGCCATTTCAATCTGACGAATGTGTTTATAGCGGCGAGTTTGAGAACAACTTAGTTCTTATCATAATTTATATACGTGGAAGTTTAATTTTAGGAGAAGATAAGAAGACCCTAATGAAGGTGATAAATGAAATATAACTTGCCTTCGAAGTAACTTTCAGTGAGCCAGAATATTATTTTGTAATAGATATAAGACAAAATTCAAAAAATGGATCAATCTCCATTCAGTGTAAAAGCTTCATAGAATGATTACTCAAGAAATTTAACATGAAAGATGAGAAAATAATTAGTATACCAGCTGATACACAGATTGTACTGAGAGCTGAAGTAACAGATGACAGTCTAGAAGAGAAGGTGCCATAACGTGAAGCAATCGCTCACTAATATTTGCAGCAATCACTATACGTCCAGACATCATGTTTGCTTTCAATCTTCTCAGCAGATTTCAAACAAGCTTTGATGACAGCCACTGGGATGCAGTAAGACGTGTGTTTAAGTACTTAAGAAAAAATGCGTGACTTTAGAATTAAGTACAGAAAGAAAGATGTTAACATTGCCTTAGTTGATTTCTCTTATATTGATTACACAATGATCAGAATATCAGATGATCAGTGACTGGCTATGTATTAAAAATTTGTGGGGGTACAGCTACCTGGATGTTTCACTGCCAAAGATTTGTCTCCATCTCAACAATTGAGGCAACATTCCCTTCTGTTGAGTGCTCGATCTCAGATCTTGTTGATACTGTTATTAATTATCATTAATATTATAGTACCAATTTATCAACTTGGTCTAATTAGGTGACTTATCCAATGTAATATTTTTATAGATTTTTTTTACATAATATGGTGATATAAGGTTTACAATTTAAAATGTCTTTGCCTGCCATGGGTTGTCCTCTTCTGTGTTAGACATTTCATTACAATTTGTTGGCTTAGAGGATATTTCTGTGTTATATTGCGTGTTTGGCGTTGGATGTCTTATTGTTTTGTCTTCTCTCTACAAATCTGGATGTTATTTGTGGAATATGCAATTAGCATATGTTATTTTCATAGTTAAACTATTTGAAAATATTAAAAAAAATTAATATTATTTTCATTTTAAAATATGTTTTAATCATTTTAACAATCATTTTAATAATCATTGTAATTTCAAAGATAATTTTTTATTTAAAAAAGGTAATCTTATTTTCATTTTAAAATATGTTTTTAATGTTTTTAATAATCATTTTATTTTTTAAAATCTAGAAAATATATATTTTTATTGAATTCCAAGTTTGGCTTGACTATGCTCATTACTCAAGAGCTTTCTGAGCAGCTTGTTTCAGATTTACTCAGAGTGAAAACACTCAACCTCGCAGACTCTTCATGGTGGAGAGATACCAACAAGGGTTGTAGTAGATAATAGCAGTAGGTAGAGAAAGAGAGAGTAGAAGCAGGTTTGATATTTGTTTCAGAGGCCTCATGTGTGTGGCCCTTAAACCTTGGAAACCGGGAATACCCATAAACTATATTCATAGCAAGTTAACATACCCAAATAGTTGAAGTAGAAAATGAAACTTTTAAAGTTTTATATTGTATAAACGAGGAAACTCAATTCATAGCAGATTAAATATTATTATTTTGGGATATTAAATTTCTGAACCTATTGATAACATTGATGAAACATGACACTTACAAACTAACTTGATTTCAAAACAGACACAATACTTGGCACTTCAGCTATTAGTTCAGCACTATGATAAGTTTTTGAGCCCTGCCAAGATTCAAACCTAGGTTCATACATTAACTCTGTAGAAAGAAATGTTACTGATTGAGATAAAGTGTAGGACAGTTAAATATTAATATTGTGCTTATTTCATGAAGCCTGCACTGGCTAGTTTAGTTCCATACCTGCAGCAATGAGAGGAACATCGTCACAGCCCTCGAACTTGTCTCCTTGGGCCTCCACCACACCATCGGGGCAGCAGCCAAACTTGGACGCTTCACATCCACAGCCTTCTAGCTCGGGTCCACTGGCTGGGGTCCTATCATCAGAACAGCAGCCGAACTGTGTGTTCTCACACCCACATCCTGCAAACAAGGACCTCAATATGTCAAGACCTTTGAGAGATTATAGTGTGTTTCCTAGCAAGCTGATAGTGTTTGTTGTGAGATTCTCTTTGACATCCCAAAATAAAACCTTCTTTTGGTTGTTGAGGTATATAATTTTATTCAATGAAGAAGGTTAAAGAGGGTCAAGACCAAATAAAAGAACTTCTCATAATGTCACTTTTATAGTGTTTAAGAGGAAAG
The DNA here is from genome assembly GCA_039000515.1 of Timema cristinae. Taxonomy (NCBI): domain Eukaryota; kingdom Metazoa; phylum Arthropoda; class Insecta; order Phasmatodea; family Timematidae; genus Timema; species Timema cristinae. Next base: position 25,345,992 of record JBCFYV010000012.1, on the reverse strand, counting down.
CATACTCTTTTTTTGTCCTGTGGCAGCAACGTAATTGTGAACTATCCCGCTCTTTTCATTGTCAAAGATATCTAGTGTTTGTCTCACTTATTATTTATCATCCTTCTTTCATGTACATTTTACATGAAAACAATTTTTGTTTCTTTCAAATAGTGGAAAAATTTATGAAAAAATTAGAGTCTCTACTGCCCATGGTAAGTCTATAGCTGATAGTAAACCAAGGAGAATTGAATGACATATGAATAGAACTTTCAACACTTACTAGAGAATCTTCTGGCCCATGGATTATTATATCATAAAACAAATATTTAAAATTCCTACTGTCACCAAAGCCATCCTCCAGAACAGCTATTTCATAGAAAATCTTTAATGAGTTATAAATATACATCATTAGCATTTCCTTATAGGCATCATGCAGTTGATGCATATTGCGCTGGTGGCAACAGAATCTTTAAACATATAAAAGTGAAATCAATTTCCACTGCAAGAAGTTAATTGGTGTTCCACACATGTTTAAAAATCGTTTTATTGTTTTAATTTTGAAACACTGAATCAGTAAAAAGAGGAATGCACATGTAAAAGGTCTTACCAACATTGTGGATAGAAAGATTCTACACTAATAAGGACCAAATTTTACATTATAAGGTGTTAAACTACAAACGTCTGTCTTACAATTTTATAGGTGATAAAAGTTGAGTTTCCTATCTCTAACTTTTGTCAAATTTGTTTTGTGGCTCACTTTAAATAAACCTATTCCTTCCATTTAAATTATTGATGAGAATTAATAATCAAGCTTAACTCTTTGAAAAATATATAAATAATATTATTATATATGCTCTATATTTAATGTATTCCATTACTAGTCTACTTTTATACTATTCTACTTACTCTATTTTAATCACCCGTTTTTATTGAGCATAAATGTATTTAATATTGCTTTGATGCATTACAAAAAACTTTTGATATTTTCCGCTTAGATAAAATTATAACTTTTATTACACGTCATTATATAAATATGATAAAATCATAGAAAAATAAAGCACTAATTAAAGTAAAAACATTAGCAAGTTGACTATTAACATACATAACAATATTTTGATGCCACATGGAATCTTCCTCGGGAGGTAGTATACTGAACTGGAAAATGGCTTCAGTAATGTCAACTCAGTTGTTGAAGGATGAAAACTTCTCACTGAACCAACTTCCTGTTAAAGCTACTATCTCCTGAAGAGTGGGATCAAAATATTAAAGTGTCTGTAAATACTCTTTGTGTTAGTATTTTTAGTTTTATTCGTGCTACATTTCAATATAAAACTAACATTTTCATACACTTTATTTCATATAAATTATGTCTTTGTAAATTATTTTATTTTCACACTTTAGGGTCATTTATGCCTAAGAGTGAGTTAAACTGTTCTGCCTAATCTTAGAAACAGGATAAAGATGGATCATTTTAAGAAGCTGCATTATAATTTATTTTGGAAAAGAAAAGAAAACTACCACACTTAAAACATCTCCAGTGCAGCCAATTGGGTTAAAATCCCAACCAGCGAGGTTAAAGTCGGCGATACCAACCAATGGGTTAGCCGTTTAATCTCAATAACATAATTATTCACACTACAACAAGAAGGAAAACTTCTCCACCTCCTCACAAAGTCTACCTTGGTTTTGAGGCCCCCGTGCGATGGTGATCCCATCAGGACAGCATCCAAATTGGAAGGTATAGCATGGACATCCCTGGAAGCTGGGCCCCGCTGCAGGGTGTAACCATTGGGACAACACCCATGAGGAGTGTACTGACAGCCGCACCCCTCATTGTTAGGTCCTCGAGCTGCCGTAACATTGTCGGGACAGCAGCGATAGGTACTGTACTGGCAGCCACAGCCTGGTGAGAATACAACTCTGGTTAATAAAGAGTGTACATTCTGTTCTGATGAACCATATACCCTTGGGAAAGGTATGTTTAACTGCCTTACACAGCATTCATATGGGGGGGAAAGGATCTATAAATATTATAAAGGTTTTTTTCACTAGAATAAAGTGTAAACCTATATGCTGGCTTTAGTATGGGCCTACACATTTATATAAAAAGTCTTAAAAGAGTCATTTTATGTTGTTTAATTTTTTGATTAATTTTGCAAAGACTTTAATTGATTCTTATGTTTTAGAAGTTGATAATTTAAATTATATTTATGAATTTAACTCCCGCCTTTTTTTCAAATGAATTGTTCTAAATAGATGGCCAAAACCTCCATGGTTGTATTTATAAGTTAATGTTTAAGTGTTTCTTATATTCGTTTTGATAAGAATGTTTTAAAAGTTAAAAATAAGGCTATCATTTTATAGATGTTTTAAGCAAAAGTCTAATAGTAGGACATAGAAAATATTCGTATGTTACTAAATGGTTTATATTTTATGTTCTTGGATTTTAAATAATAATGCTCGTATGTATAGTATACTTTATTTAAAAGAATAAGTTTAAAGTATTTGTACTTCACCAATGGGGTATTTGTACTGCTTGCCTTCAAGATTTAATATGCAAAAATTTCATTTTTCACAAATCAAATAGATATTAGTACTGCAGTTATTTTTTACCTAAAAAAACAAACTTAAACATAATTTGATTAAGAACAAATCAAATTGTTTACATTCAATAAACATGTCCCCAAATTGTGTGCACACACTACCAGTGAGTGAAGCATGCGTGTCCTGACCCAAAGCAACCGTCACTTTAACATTTACCTTCGAGGTTGGCTCCCTGTGCCGGGAGAATGTTATCAGGGCAGCAACCGTATGGTGTGTTAAGACAGCAGCCTTCTTGACTAGGTCCATGAGCCGGTGTGACACGGTCGGCACAACAACCGTAAACCTCATCCTCACAGGGCATGCGGCAACCTTCATATTGTGGGCCCAGAGCTACAAAGAACATCACAAAGCTAGCACCGCAACTAAGAAGCCTTGAACCCAACTAATGAAGGGACTGTTGAGTGACTCTCACATAGACAAGTTTATTTTACTTGTGATGGGGAGGTTGTGGTTTGAATCCTTACTAAGGTGCTTTGTCTTAAATTGTTTCCTATTTACCCTCTAAACAAATGTGAGTAAACATGCTCTAAGTTATACCTTTCCTGTTGGTGCAAATATGTGGCTAGCCCAGATAAGAGGTAAGATGCACTGCACGAAAAATTAAGTGAAGAGTTTTAAAATATAATTTATAATATTCTGCTAATGTCATTGAAATATAAAATAACTGCACAAAATTAATTGCTAGAGTACACAGCAGTATAAAACAGGATTACTCAACTTCTTTTTGTGTCCAGGGGCACACTTAAGATTTTAGAATAATATTCAAGGCAGAAACATTTTCTTTTAAGGAAAATTTATGTCTGAACATTAAAAAAAACACAATATTATTGTAAAGAGGAAAAAAAGTTAGTTATAATTTTAAACGTTATTAATTCAATTATATGGCAGTAACTATGACATTAACAATGTGGGTGTTTACTCTCCCCTATCAATATTTGGATTGAAAAACTAAATAGTTTAGAAAAATTAATAACTATCATAAAGTGGGTTTCATATGATTTATTTAAAGAGTTAAACATATTTTAATATGTGCAAATTATCACTCAAATGTATTCAATTAAGTGAGACCTTTGGAATTGCATTTTATTGGCCATTTACTCATAGATTGGGGAGTAGGATGATATTCTTAATCATTAATATGTAATATATTTCTATAAGGAAAACCTCTTTTCACTTTATGGGGTAATTCTATTATATTTGGAAAAAGGTATATGAAAGGTGGATAGAAACATGTAAAAGGGGCAAACAAAATAAGGCTTTCACACTTTCCATTGCTGCCAATTAAACCCAGAGTGAAACCTATGTCAGGGGATTGGGCGGTAAGGATAGACTTTCTTCAAGAGGCAGCCATTACCTCTTTGTCCAATGGCAGCAATGTAAAGTGTGAGCTGTGTTCTTCTTTTCATTGTAAAAGCCATATTTTGTTTGTGACTTTTATATGTTTCTATCCACCTTTACTGTGCCTTCTTCCAAATATAATTCTTTATCATTAACAATTGTCAAAGTTTGCATCACTATGTAAAGATGTGTATTTTAGTTTCATGAATAAGTGGAAACGAAATAATTTTTATCTTCTATGCACACTTGTTAGGAAAGCCACAAATGTCTCAATGGGTGGGTGGGTGGCTGCCTGTGGGCATCGTTTAGAAGACAAGTGCTATAAGGCTTTCCACTTGAAACAACCTGTGATAATACAAAGCATAAATACTGTGATCTCAACTAATTATGCATGAACAGGGCTTTATGTTGTTACAGAGGGTCCAAAGCTTACAATAGTTTTATATTCTCAAAATAAATGTACAAGAATGTACAAGGATGGAAACATATTAAAGGGAATTGGCACAATATGGCTATTAAAATGAAAAGAAAAACAAAGTTCACATTATACAGTGCTTCCACTGGAAAGTTAGTGATTAACTGTGTTACTCTTTTTAGTGTAAGAGCCCTTTTGTGTTTGTTATTTAATTTGCGCCTATTCCTCTTTACTGTACGTCCTTCCAAATATAATATCATTTTTAATTCACAAATTATTTGCATTTTTTATGTCTACTGGTCCCCTGGATGATGAATTTTCTAACTTGTTTAAAAATGAGGTGGCCCAATGGCTAGATAATTTCAAAGTAAAAGAAATTGATAAAACTAAAGAAAAAAGGAAAAATAAACTACTAAGAGTAAATTTGATGAAGAAAGCCCACCAAGGGAAAGAGGAAAAATGTGGGAAGAATCCAATGCACAAAGGTAACACCTTCTTCCTTTCTTCTGTCCTCAGGAAGTCCTGAGGAAGATGCTATAATAGCATCGAAATATTGAAGTGTGTGTAAATGTGTGTTAGTGTTTTTACTTTTATTTGTGCTCTACCATTTTCCTAATATTTTATCATTTTATTTATTACAAAATGTTTTTGCTCAATACACTTTTTTCATACATGTTAGCGTTAGCTATTAATGTAGCTGTAGTATGTTGAATGGTTATCAACATATGTATATTGTTTTATTATATTAGGTTTTTGTTGTTGCTTATACTTGAGATTCTTTATGACCAAATCAAGTCCTTAGCACAGATGATATGGGTCAAACAAATTAAATCAACCACCAACCTTTACAATTACTCCTATGACAACTATATAAAAAAAAAATGATTAAAAGAAGAAATATTACCATTGACAATGCTTGCAAATCATTAAAATAGGTGAGGTGAAATACAAACTAAGGTGAATTTATATAAAAGCTAAAGGTGTGCTAAGCTAGAAAAACATTGTCCATTCTGTGTTGTAATTACTAATTAGGCTGAGTGCATGAATAACAACTACCTCATAGAGAGCAGTGTAGACATGCTTGTTATCATAATCATTCTTTCTTTTAAAACTAATAACTATTCCTTCTTAAAAAAAATTGCATTAATAATTTAACTCTTTTCTATAATTTCATAACACTCCATTGGCATTTATAGGCTATATTATGCATTGTGTTTCTATCATGATTTGTGTTATTTTCTTAAAGGCATGAAGATGTTGGGTATTATATAAAATTTAATTATTTAACCTTCAAATATAATACATGCTTTTTGTCTTGATTATGTTATGTTAGGTTGTCTGAAATACATTTTATGTCAAGAGAATTGTGGAGCTAACAAGCTGGCAATCTTGGCATGGTTAGTCTTGTACAATGTTCTTGTGATTGTGTACTAGTAGAATAAAGTGAAAGATCAAGTAGCCAGTACAACCTATGTAAAAACAGTGCTACAACTACATCCTACAAACAAAAATGTAAATATTGTGGGCGCTCTAACCATAATCAAAAAAATTGTATGGTAAATCTTAACCGTTGGATTTGTTTCAGTTATGGTAAAGGCCATATTGCTAAAATGTGTCATCTTAAACAAGTGGATATTGAAGGTGACAGGGCAGAAGTTAGTTGTATAGAGACTGTTGGACAATGTGAAGCATCTGAGAGTAGTAAACCAGATGTTATGCGTATAACTGTAAATTCTAAGAAGATCAAATTTGAAATAGACTTTGGAGCTTCAGTTTATATATTACCTTGGAGACTAAACACAAAATAGTATTGTAGTGTGCCTATAGAAAAATGTATGATTAGATTTAAATCTGCAAATGGGGATTTATTACAATTAGTGATCAGCTATATGTTTCTGTAGTTTTCAATAATTGTGGATTATAACTGCTGTTTAATTGTCACAGATAATTCAATGTCTATGGCCTTGCTAGGGCAAGATTGGTTGTGCCAGCTTAACCCAAATTGGAGAGATGAGCTTTTACCTAGAGTAGAAAGTGTTAAGTCTCTGAAGAGAGAAACTGAAAATAATAATTTTGTAGTGCAGGAAATTAAGCAGATTTTTCCCAATGTGTTTCCTGATAATAATGGGTTGCCTATAAAACATTTTTCTGTAGATATTTCCCTAAAGGATAACAGAATTTTTTTTTCCATAGAGCTTGCACTATACCCTATGCATTGTGCAAGTTTGTGGAGGAGGAATTATGTAGTTTGGAGAATCAGGTTATTATAAAACCAGTTTGTTCATTTGATTGGGCTAGTCCCATAGTAATAATTCCACAAAAAAAATAAAAAAATGTTCCTTGTGTTTGTGTGTGCACTTAAAAACTACAGTACACCCAGCTGTTAAGGTGGTCTACTACCCCTTACCCTTAATTGAGGATGTGTTCAACTCCTTAACAAATTGCAAAGTTTTTTGTAAAATTGATTTAGGTAAGGCATATTTGCAACTGTCTGTAAACGAAGCCAGTAAACTGTTACTTACAGTTAATACGCATATAGGCCTCTATCAGTTCCAAAGTCTGTGTTTTGGCTTAAATTCTGAATAGAGCATTTCTCAATTTGTAATTGACAGAGTTCTTCAGGGAATAGATAAAGTTGCAGCTTACCTTGACGACATAATATTGGGAGGTAGGAATGAATTAGAATATAAGAAGGGTTCAATGGTTAGTAACGCCGATGGAATGTCGCGGTTGCCCCTTCCGGATTATATAGAGTATGATAATTTTGTAAATGTTGTTGATGACGAAGTACCGTTAAATTACAGAGAAGTAGGACTGCGTGCAACAGAGGACCTGGTTTTATCAATGGTCTTACAGTACTTGAGAAGGAAGTGGCCAAATATGATCACTAATCTGGCAGTAAATAAATTTTTTCACTTACGGGATGGTCTTAGTAGTATTTTAGATGTTTGTATATTGTATGGGTGTAGGGCGGTATCTCTGAAAGTTTGCAGAATGAGGTACTAAATTTTCTTCATCAGGATCATCCAGGGGTAGTAAGGAGCAAACTCTTAGCCTGTTCCTACATTTATTGGTTAGGGATAGACAATAGTCTAGAGAAGAAAATAGCTTTGTGTCTAATTTGTCAATCCACTAGAAATAATGAAAAGAAAATATATTTAGAATGGCCCAAGTCATTTTGTACCATGGCACTGTCGCCATGCAGATTTTCTAGAGTTTCATGGGACAAAAATGTTCCTGTTAGAGGACGAATACAGTAAATGGGTGGAGACATGGGTGATGTGTTACACTAGAGCCTCAGATTTAATTGAAAAGCTAGACAAATGTTTAGCCGTTTTGGCCCACCAGAAATCCTAGTAAGGGATAATGATTAATAATCCTCAATTTCCAGTCCTCTGAGATACAACACTTTTGCAACAGTAATAATATTAAACTAATGTATTGTCCATCCTACACACCATATTCCAACGGGCTGGCAGAGCATTCGGTCCAACAAATGAAAAAGTATTTAGTAAGGTCGTTAATTTATGCTGACAAATCATTACCTATACAAAGTCAGTTGAATAAGACACTTTTTGCAATTCATTCTCTACCGAGCACTGTTAACAAACTGTCCCCTGTAGAGGTTATGTTTAAATATCCAGTGAAGACCCAATTATCACTTCTCAATTCTAACTTAAGTACTAAGCTCAGTAGTGAAACAGTATGAGTGTCAGATAATAAAACACCTTCCGTAAATGATCAGGTCTTAGCTTACAATTTTTGAAATCAAATGATTAAATGGGTTCCAGCTTGAATAACCTTTAAAGTAAGTCCTGCTGTTTACATTGTCAAAATGTTAGATGGCACTACTAAGAAAGTTGGCATAGACAATAATAAAACTAGTAAACCAGATAGCTCAGATCATCCCCCTATGATCACTTACAAATGGATGTTGAGATACCAGGTTCTAATACACCTGTCAAGGATCCAGTTTGTGTCCATGACAGTCTGCCAATTGCATAAAGAAAACCAACCAGAACTATTGTACCCCCTAGAAGATACTTAGATTGAAAAGTGTCAAGTATAATGTAATTAAAGGGATAATATTGTATTGTTACATGCTGTAGTTTTAAGGTTATTTTTTATTTTTATAGTGCTATTTGTTTTGAATTAAACATTTTGGACAGTCTTTTCTATAAAGGGAGAAGTGTTATGTTGGGTTGTCTGAAATACATTTTATGTCAAGAGAATCGTGGAGCTAACAAGTTGGCAATCCTGGCATGGCTAGTCTTGTACAGTGTTCTTGTGATTGTGTACTAGTAAAATAAATTAAACCATTCCTGGTATACTCATGTGTTGTTAATGTCTTGTTTAGCAAATGGTTCATAAACTGATTACTACCATACATACATAACAGATTAATTCTTTAAATTATAATACATCATCTTCATTTCTTAATAATTTATTTTTTGTCTATTTATATTATTATTATTATTATTATTATTAATTATTAGCACCGCATCTTACTACCCATTCGGGTTGTATGCATTTTGTCTATTAATGTGTTATAATAAAGTTCTGTTTTTAGTGGTCTTTTGAGATTTCATTTTCAAAAAATATTTTTTAAAGGGTGTTAAATGTATAAAGCTTTCATTACTAAACTATCTCAATTTATGAGTTTTTAAATATAGTTTTAGTATGTTTATTTTATCAACAAAGGTTGATTCACCTACATGTTATGTTCTATGTTACCTCCACAGTACTCATAATTTGCACTACTGTGAATTACATTTACTAAATAATATATCATTTAGAGGTATACATTAAAAAAAAGTTATATACTAAAAAATCACCCTTCCTGATTTTGTGTTCATTAAAGAAAATGTGGATTGTGAAAGTTTGTTGCTGTGGAAAATAGGGTCACGGTTCTAAAATATTTTTTATAAACACTGGTCTATATTATATACATAATACCCCTAAAATTTCTAATATATAAAAGGTTCATAAATAATAACATGAATACAAGCCATAGCCAATCTTCCTCTCAAAGTTATTTTCTGTGTATGCCACTGCTAATATCTATTCAATACTGTAATGTTAAGACCACAACACTATTATTTACATCACTGTCCCAAAATACACAGATGTTTCTAATATAAATACCTGGTGTAGAGCCATCAGGACAACACCTAAAGTAAGACAATGTGCAGTTGTCAGTGTCAATAACACCACAGCCATCAAAGTTAGGCCCAGTAGCTACTGTAAGCCCATCAGGACAACATCCATGTTCAGACTCAGCACAATCCACTTCGGGCTCTGGTTCTTTTGTCACAGGCAAGAACCCTTCACCTGAGCCTAGTTACAGATTAAAGGTTTTAAAATATCTTCAAGGTGATCAGAAGAGTGTGGCCACAAGTTGAGAACAGTAACACAAAAAAAATTTCCAACCAGGTGAGTTGTGTGTGAGCTTTCGTTAAGACTTTCTTTATTTAGAAATAATATGGTCTTATTAATAACAATCATACATTCAGTTAAATGTTAAAATTAGTGGTCTGGGTCCTGGTTGTTAAGTTCATCCTATTATTATAGTTGGTTCTGAACCACCAATAAGCAGTATTAGAGCTCTAAAAAAATTCTACTTAAAAAATTGAAAACTTTTTTAAGGATTGAGTCTCAAATCTGAAGTTTTCTCAAATATCCTTAAGGATTCAAGGGATTTGAAGATTCGAGGCCCATCCATAATATAATATATATATTTTTTTTTTAAGCTTATGCAGAAATAACATTTGACTTCAGGAAATTTTTGGGCGGAATGGGAAACTAGAACAAAATTTAAAATAATTTTCCATTTTAGGTCTATATTTATTTTTCAAATTTCTAAGCATAGCATTCTCATTAATTCCAACAAAAATATACAAATAGTTTGATGATAAAATTAGAAGCTTAAGGCGAATTAATAGCGAATAATGTCGAAAAAAGAGATACAATCTGATTAGGTTGCAATCTAGAGGTTCAAGCAATAAATTTAGATTCTGTAGTCTTGTAGAATATTTTGAAGGAAAGAAATGGTTTCATCAATATTTTATATTAATTTATTAAGTTTTCCAAATAAAACTAAATAATATTTTATCCAACCAGAGTGTAGACTAAGGTTTGGATGTATTATAAATTTAAAAAACCTAGGTCTAATGCAAATACTCTAAATGTGTATTTTTAATCCAGTCAATTTTTGGTATTTAGGTTATATAAATACATTCTATAAAATGAATTTCAGAGAAAAAATCACGCTAAACAACTGTTTTAAACTAAACATTGTAAAGAACATACATACTTAACAGAAAACTGCAAGCCTTAGAATTCACAACTAAAAACACAATAAACCAAACAATGATAACATTTTTGGGGTACATCAATTCCCTTCTTCAGCAGAAAAAGTAAAACATCAACTGGACTATGGCAGCATGTCATATGTGTTTTGTTGTGTTTTTAATTGTGAATTTTGAGGCCTAAAGTTTTATGGTTAGCTTGTAGGCCCCATTCTCTTTATCTTCTTTTTAATGTTTAATTTAAAACAATATTTTAAGATGGACTAAATAAAAAATACATGGCTTGAATTTTAATAACGACTTACACAATAGAACATCAAGATATTCAAACTAATCTGAATAAATAAAAATGAGCCACAATTTTGTTGATAAGAATACCAAGAAACATTTCTCAGCAGAGTCATGTGCCTGGCTACCTATTAGGTTTTAGCTACTAAACCTCTCACAAAAAGAGCTGTTGGACTTAATAAATATTATCTTATCTAATTATTCCAAATTCCAAATAATAACATTAATGTGATATACGAGTATATGTCTTGATGCAAAATAAGTTTGGTGAAGGTGTATTTTGTACATGATTTGATATTTTAAAGCCACCTTTATAATTATTTTCTACCAAACATATATTTTCCTTCCTTAAATCTATTCAGGGATAAATATTGCCATCAAGTAGCCAAGTGTGGTTATTATATACATTCAGTTGGGTTGACTAGGTATGGTAGTTGTAGAATAAAGGTGTCTCGAATGTTAAATATCTGTCTACTCAAAGGAAAATAAAGTTAATTTAACTTTAATAAATTGATAATATTGTTAATGAAATTAAATAAAAACATCACATTAATAGACAAGCCTTAACTGTAACCTTTTTATTTATATTTCTCGCAAAAAAAAAAACCAGGAAATAATTTTTCCCACCCATCCAATTTCCCAGTTTTTTTTCCAAAGTTAGGAGTCCCACACAGGCCTAATATATATACATTTTCAGAGACTTACAATAAAAAAACTTTTTAATAACACTAGAATTATAGTTTTACAATGAAAATAGAGAAATTGTATTATTCATTGATTGAAAGTTTTCCTATACAAGTGTTGTACATGTAATTTCTTAAATATCTTTTATTTAACTGTCATCGTCAAGAAAAGAGGACATCTTACTGAGTTTACAAATGTACACCCAAATGAAAGTATCAGGTACCAACCTTCTTCTGGTTGTTCGCAGCCGGTAAAGTTGTCACCACTGGCAGCTCTCAGACCATCAGGACAACAGCCGAACTTGGTGTCATTGCACGACTCACATTCACCAGAACCTTCACAAGTGAAGCAACCCTCATTATCAGGACCTGTGGCTGCTACCAGACCATCGGGGCAGCAACCAAATCTGTTGAGCAAATTCACCCTTTTCTCCAAGATACTATTTTTAAAAGTGCACTCTATTGGCAATTGTTGATTTTTACTGCCTAATCCAAGTTAAAATAATCAGAATAGGTGTACACCTAGAGGACATATTGAAAATCAACCCACATGCACTCAAACAGTAGCTAAACTCTAGTTTATATTTCATAGTCATTAGAAGTATCCACTGCATAAACCCTTATAAAGTATATAATTTGCCACTTGAATTACACCAGAAATGTGTTCTGCATTGGTGAATAAAAATATTTAGTGCCTTCAAAGCGTGTATAGGAAATAAAACAGTAGTTTTCTTTTCTTTTTAGTGTTATTATCAATAATCAAGTAATTGCAAATCACTAGTCCTTACTAAGTGAGTCAAAGAGTTTGTTGAAATAGCTATTGCTTTCAAAATTAATTATAGATTAACTCTAATCTATAAAATGAAAGAGACAGTAGGGTCACTCTGGAATGTTGTACTCAGCTCAAAAATATTAACTGGCTTACACATTTTATTTATAGTTGAATATAATATTGTTATTTTATAACTTTTTTTTGGGAGGAAACCTCGTCTTATTAGAAAGAATGAAAAGAATGATATTTTTTTCTAAATACACATTGTAATGATTATCTCATGACAATGACATATTGTTTTAGTCAAATATGATCAGAGAGTAATGTTGCTGGCTGTATTGTGCTGATACATAATTTCATATTGTAAATTTTCCCCTCCAAACTGTTGGGTGAATCATCACATGTTTGGTAAGTGAAATTATGATTAGAAAAAGTTAATTGAGTTTATTTGAGAATAAACTCAATTAATTTTTTTTAATGATAATTTTATCTTGTTATCAGTACTATACACCTTATCTTTTATTTTAACTCATGTCTTTAATACAAGTATTTTTAATATGTTTTGTTTTTTGTTATATATGGGTTTTCTGACTCACATTTTTAACGTGTTTTTATAATGTCAAGTATTACATTTTAACCTAATTAAATTTTCTCTCAATACAAAATCTCTATTCCTTTCACACTTAATGAATCTACTTGATTTTTGTTTTAACAACAATTTTGTCAAACAGTCCATATACTCTTTATGATAAGTAAACTTAATTTCTATTGTCTTTATAATTTATATCAATAACTTAATTTCTGTCTTATTCGTATCGTTTCAATTGATTTCTATTTTATCTATTAGGATATATATTGTTCCTTACTACAACTAATTATGTATTTTATAACAATATATGGTTATGAAAGGTTAAACAAATGCTTGGTAATTTTCAATTTTACTGAAATCTTGTAACATAATTGAATAAAACATATAAAAGGGGAAATTTACAAACAGTTTATAGATATATTCATGTAAATCCATTTTTTTGTATCCCTAATTAAGTTCGAAAAATAAAGAGTTTGAAGAAAAGATGTATTGAAATACAGAAAAATAACCTTAATTAATTTTATGGAGATTACTTCAGTCATAGAAGTGGTTTTCTCCTAACCTTTGTGTTTGAAAATTAATAAATTGCTATTACTTCCTGAGGAAGATGTTATAATAGTATCGAAATATCAAAGTGTGTGTGTAAGTATGTGTTAATGTTTTTACTTTTATTTGTGCTCAACCATTTGCCTAATATTCTATCATTTTATTTATTACAAAAGTAATTAATCACTCACTCAAATTCCAGTTTAACTATAATGTCTGGTTTTATGTTAAGCACTCCAAGATTGATGATCAGTTCTTGAGTTTGGGATGATCATGTACAAATTTTAATCTTTTAGAGCTGAAAATGATCTTTTAGAGAACAATTTATTGCTGCAGTGTGATTGTAAATCTTGAGTGCAGTGCACACATTTGGGTAGACATCTTAAAGGTTTTATTATGAGCTAAAATATTTCAAAGAGATTCAAGAGGGAAAAGCTTCTGATCTTGTTCTTTCTTTATAATGAGTAGATAACTTTTGAGGTATATACTTTATTCACCTTTAATATTTTCAGTGTCAAAATTATATTTGATTTGAAATTGTTTTACGGCATCAAAGTTCTGAGGAGAGTCAAGCTCAGTTATATTTGGAAGAAATGAAAATCTTTAATCAATCTTGCTGTAGATATTAACTCTCTTTTTGAACTCATTTTCATGAGTCTATATGATGTTCAAATTTGTAATTTTAATTTTGGTCCAGTCCCTCTCCTGATTCTTCAGGCCTAACGACTCGGTTCCTTTATGAGAAAGTTCTGTTTCACCTTCTGACTCTGTTGATTCATCAAAACATTTCTTAACATTTATTTTTACACCGTGATCCTGATGAAATAGAAACATTAGGTTGATAAAACAGCTTCCTGGCTGTTGACTTGGACAAGCTTCTTTTTTATTAAGTCCTTGAAATGTGGAATAGAAGTTTTTAGATCTGATAAAAAAAAAGTAGTGAAAAAGTCATACATGTCTACAACAGGAAAGGTCCATGTCCTCATCTTGTGGTTTTTTCATAACTTTACCAAAATGATGGAGCCTCCCACCCACCCCACCAGGGTTATTGACAGTGATTTCAATGTCAGATTGTCAGAAACAAATAAAGTTACCAAAGTGCTCCATTGGTCTGTTAAACCAACAAAGTAGTTGTATAAGCTTTGTATCACCTCAAAACACCATAATGCAATTTTATAACATCCTACTGCTCATAAGCCAACTAGATCAAGTGAGTGAGCTGAACAAGGAACAAAAAAAATAACGGTTTCTTTCCTAGATATATTCAAATATGTTGGCTGCATTGTTATATGATTGGCCTCTAAAGTTATTAATTTTCAGACCATGCCATGCAAGATGTGGCTAAATTTTGTAACGGAATGGCTGAAACAGAGACACATCAAGAGATTTAAGAATAAAAGAGCACATATGACTCTGTGTATGGATGTTGTTGAAGGTAAGGGAGTATGGGAGTATTTTGTAAAATTTTACTTTCCCTTTGTCGCTTTTCTTTGAACTTCTTATGGTGTGCAGCCCCACTTAACTTCGATCATCCATCCATTTTAATTAAAGAGTAAATAATGATTTGTTGACATTTACCTATTTTAATAGAAATCACAAGAGCACTGTGGAAATGTTTAAATGTGACTGAGTCTTGAAAGATACTTGTTAAATCAAACACCAAAAATAACCTCACTACTTACTGTGAGCAAATAAACAAAGCAATAACATAACCTTTAAGAAGAAGTGAAAGTATGAGAATAGAACAAATGCAGTCCTTTAGTCAGCTTAGAGGTGCTGTACTGCCATTTCTTCTAAGTGCAAAAGAGTCATTCTTTAATAAACAATGATGAAAAGGCTAACAGCTCACTCTTTATATAGGCCTATATATCTATGAAAATGTTAGACAACCATGGAGACATAACACAACCTTTTCTAACACCCTGTTCAATGTCAAAACATTTGCTCAAAGCGCCATCTACCCTAACACACACTTTACCTCCATCATACTTCGCTTTAATTGCATTTACTAACCAAGCATCCACACCATACTCTCTAAGAACATTCCATAATATACTTCTATTCAACCGACCACACAGTTTCTCCAGATCAACAAATGCACAATAAGCTTTATTTCTTACTGCCATACATTTCTCAATCACTTGTTGCAATACAAATATCTGGCTAACAGTTCACTTTTTATATATATATAGTGTTATCACACTAAATGCTATAAAGTTGTTTACTAATTACACTCAAGCTTTCTATAGTTTTCTTATTTCAATATTATTTTGCCGACTTGTGCATCTGCTCATGTTTGTGTCTAAATAAGGGCCTACCCCTATAAATCTCCATTAATGCAAAGTCACAAATTTGGGTTTTCTAACAACTGTGTTTATACAAATCCACATGTCAAACTTCTTCGCTCAAACACAAGTGTCATCAACTGATCAGTTTTAATCAACCTCTCAAAAATGCGGCAGTTTTCAGTCAATTGTGTAAGAAAACTACAATGCCATATAAAGTCGATCCTTGAGTCTTCTAAAATCCCAACTATATCAAGTACCTACTTTAAAGTACTTTGTTTATTCACTTTTATATGTTTTATTCACCTTTGCTGTACCTTCTTCCAATTATAACAATTACTATTAAATTATTGAAGCCAAAATTATCATTATTTGTTAAAATTGGTATTGTTGTTATAATAAAATTAAGTAGTTTTATTTTAAAATGTGTATTAGAACTATTTTTTATTTTTTTCTAACAATTTAGCGGGAAAAGTAACTAAGGAAAGATTAAATTTAATAAATAAATAAATATAAGATGTAAATATATATGGCAAAAATATAATATATATATATATATATATATAAATAATCAAAATAAGAGTAGAGAAACAATGGGTGATCGTAGACTCTCAACAGGCTCATAAGTCAATCAGGATACAAAAAGATTGCCAAACACTGTTTTAATATCATCTTACAGGCTCATATTATATATGATTCAATTTTGGGAGAGGTCCAATGCCATGTATGAACATGTCCTTTAATTATTAAATGGGCAGATTGATTCCATCTATATAGAACAAATAATGCTTCTAAGAAGTCCAAACTGTACTAGCCCAATAACGTAGGGAGCTTCAACCAATCCCCAATATCTCTAATGACTTTATGACTCAGATGACTGCTCACATTGAATGTAGAACACCCCCTGAACATTCTCGCTCGCTTCTCCTTTTTCTTCAACTTACTCAGTCTTGTTGCAAAGGAATGGCACCATGTCTTCCTCGCACCCTTCAAAATCATTGCCTTCGGCGATGTTAACTCCATCAGGGCAGCAGCCAAATAGTGTTTCTTTGCATAAAGATGGTGGGCAGCCTTCCTCATTGGGGCCCTCTGCCGGTGACACTCCATCAGAACAGCACTTGAATTCTGTCTCACTGCAGGTGGTTGGCTGCGGGCAACCTGGCAAAAACACATTTTAAATTTCAGAGAATAATTTACACAAACAAACATAAATCAATAAAAATATCTTATAAAAAGTCATAAGAGCTAAGCTCCTCCCTTCCAACATCTGTAGGTCAGCTTGAGGTCCAAGCAATGAAAGTATTTCATAAGATGGCCAATTTAATATGGCACAAATCTGTGAAATACGTAAATTCACTTAAAATGTATTTTATTGAAAATAATACAATAAAAAAGGTCTACAACACGATAATAAAACATGGCTATAAATTAACATCATTATTATATTTAAAGACAATTTGAAAACAATTGTAATTTCCTAGGCCAATTATTTTAGACACACATGTAATATAATCCAATACAGCAAAGTCTTGATAATCCGAGCTGGTTGGGGCTGATACTACCTCAGATTACAGAAAACTTAGGCTGTATAAAATAATATGGGAAAAATGACATAGATTGGCAGTTGTGAGTTAAAGAACACTTAGAACAAAGCCACTAGATAATAAATAAAACAGACATAGGTAATTTAAAAAAAACTAGTGACTATACACAATATGATAACTCTATAATCAAAATGTACTCAGTAAATAAAGCAAACACATTATACATGGGTGACTTTACGTTAAGTTAACGTTACTGAACTGTTTATTTATAGACACCCAAAGGCGTGAGAGGAGGGATATATTCTCAGAAAACCAATATCAATCCAACCCCTCCACACATGTCACAATATTCAACTATATTCAAAACATTTTTTGTTTGGTTCTGTTGATCAGCTGGATTTAATGGAATCTCACACTTTCAGCTTTCAAATTATCAATAGACTACCGGTACTGTATTTGTTTGTTATTTGCTGTTTAATTTATATTTAGAGATAGTGAACACTTGTAAGCTCACAATAAAAACCTTTGATTCAGGAAAACAAAATTAGAAAGTTTGAAAAGGTAAATTATGGAAAATAATTATTAAGGTTGCTTAGTATATATTTTAAAATTTCAACCTATGTTCATTTATCATCAAGCTATTGTTCACAACAGTAAATCTATTTTCTTATTTACATTAAAAATTGTGTAACTCTTTATGATAGATCTTCTAAGCATTACAAATATTCTCAAAGATTTATTAAAAATCAGGTCTATATTTAAAGATAAATACATATATACAATTAAATTGGAAATGATATTAAAGAGCAAATCTATTTAACTATGGCTAAATCTTTCTTGGCTTAGCTTAAACAAATATTTTAATGAACAAGGACATATCTATTACACTAAAAATATACAGTATAGTGAAATATTAAAAGTTTGAATATGTAATAACCCTTCATCCTTGTCTTAAAGTTTAAATTCCCCCTTTCTCAAACCCCCATATAATAACAATCATCATAATCATAATCATCATCAACAACTGTTTCCAACCTGTGGTTGGGTCATTTAGGTAAAATGCCTTCATCTTCCTCTAGCCTTCCACCATTTTTCTTCCTTTATTTGGTTCCATTTTTCTTCTATCACTCACATACTGATATCTGCTCTTCCTATCTCTTTATTGGCCTCCCTTGTAGTCTTTTTCTTACATACTTCATCTCCATCATACTCTTTGGCATTCTCCCCTTTTCCATACTCATTACATGCCCATGCCCAGTGCCAGATTTAAGAGGGGGCAATCGGGTCAATCAGCCCAGGGCCCCACAACCCCCACAAGAAAAAAAAAAAATCATGAACTCCAATCAACATGCTTGCTGCAAATAAATCAATAAAAGTTTGTAAATAATGAACATTTTAAATCTTTGTTACCTACTTCATTATACTTAGTTATTATTAAATTTGTGTGAAATTAAACAGGTGCTTAATTTTTACCTTTCCTCAGACCAGCTATTATGTAAATTACATGGGTTTACGGGGGTGCCCACACTGTATCCTGGCCCAAGTTCCCCACGTGCATAAATTCGTCACTGCCCAATGCCCATACTTTCTCAGTCTTTCTTTCTATACTATCTCAACTATTCCCTGTAAGCCCACTCTTTCCTGGATAACTTCATTCCTTAAGCTGTTTCTCCTCACTACAGCTAACATTCCCATGGCCTCCACTTTCCTAGTTTCTCTTACATTTAATCTCTATGTTTCTATTGTATATGTGACAATAGGTACAAGGTATGCCCTGTGCAGCACTTCCTTACACTTTAAGGGCACTCTTGTCTCCAAAGCAGGTCTCTTAGACACCTATAGAACTCCCCCTGCTTCCATATTCTTATTTTCTATTTCCCATCCTTCGCCTCAATCACGCTTCCAAGATATTTTACATTCTGTACTTTTCTCAGCTCTATGCCATACAACTTTATAGCTTTATTAGGCCTTATCCTCTTACTGGTCATTGCCATAACTTCACACTTGGATGTGCTAAATTTTATTCCACACTCTTTCACTTCCTCATTCCATCCCTGCAGCTGTTCCTGTGTTTCCTATTCCTCCCCCACCACCACCCCTCATACTATCAGTCGTCAGCAAACGTTATGGCTTTCATTCTTTTCTATCTGAGTTTCCTTACTACTTTATTCATGACCATTTCCATTCATCATCATGATCGTGGAAACCTCCAGCTTACCGGGTTAGGGTGTTTGTGAACAAGCACTCTCCAACGGTGTCTGTCTAGGAACATTTCTCCTTTTATCACTTTTCCCCAGCTCTCTCCTTTCTTCTCTACATCTTTCTTTATCTAGTCCACCCACATCCTTCTGGGTTGTCCAGCTGGTCTTCTGCTTGTAGCTTACTCAGCTCTTTCTTATTTACTGATACATTAACATTATAAATAGTAGTGGTGAGAGAGTATGCCCCTGCTTCCCTTATTTTTTTCTTCTTCCATATCACTATCAGCACCATGTATGACCATTTTATTCCTGCTTCTCCCGCAGCTGTTATCAGTTTACACACTCAGTTTGTTCACACCTGGTGCTTTTCTTGTTTAAACATCCTTAAGACATCCTCCACCTCTTTCCATGTGGGACACATTTCCTTCTCTGATGCTATTTCTTCATGCTCCTCTGTTTAACTCTCATCCATTTCCTCTTCCGGGTTGAACATCTTCTCAAAATATCTCATCCATAGTTCTTTTCTTCCTCTCCTTTATTCAATGCTCTTCCTTCTTCATCCATCATTCTAACTTCTTGTCTTTTTTCTCTCTTCCTGTTTCTTACTTGTTTGTAAAACACTCTCTTAATTCCTTCTACGCTCCTTTCCAACCTTTCAGTCCATTTTTGCATCCACTCCTTCCTGGGTGGATACCCCTTGCTTTATTCTTTTCTTATTCTCCCTATACTCTTCATCTGTTTCCTCATTCCTATTCTTAAAACTCCTTGTGAATGATTTTTTCTTTTCTTCCACTGCTTCCTTAACCCTGTCATTCCAACATGGTGTCTTCTTCCCCAATTCCTTATCACTTCTCCTCCTACGAACCTCTTCTGCAGCTCCCACCAACATTTTCTTGAACCTTTTCCATTCCCCTTCTACACTTTGCCTCTCATTCTTGAGCGTTAAATTGCTTGTCTTTCTTAGGTACAGCTCTCTTTTCTCTTAATTTCTTAACCTCCACACCCTTATTATTCTTTCTTGTTTTGCTACTTTTGTCCTACATTCCCATTCCTTTAGGTCTGACACTAGTAGTGTGGGGCCACTAAGGACACACTTAGTAATACTTTGATGTTAAAAGTCAACCTTTTCATTTCCTCGTCCATCAGGAAGTAGTCTTTAATCGACCTTTGCTTTCCATCCCAGCTGCATAAATTGATTTGATGGCTTTTCCTTTCTCTTCTTATACCAGCTGTTTGCAACTTTCATTTTATTTCTTGCACATAATTCCAAAGGCCTTCCACGTTCCTCTGTTTCTCGCCCCCATCTATCATTCCCTAACACGTCATCAAACCCTCTCCCACATAATATAATGTCCAATTTAGATTATAGTTGTGTCATATCCACTATTTTGAGATTTTATAATTCAATTTTACTTCTTATTTATAGTACCAATTTTTAAGAAAGAAGACAGGAAGAGGTGTATGAATTATAGGCAAACAAAGCTGTGGCGCTAAAATATATGAGAAGGTACTAGAAAATATAAAAAAATAAAGAAAATAGAAGGAAAGTGAATAGAGGAGCTGCATAAATTTAGGGAATAGTGAATAAGGCACAGGGAATAAACTTAAACTTTGCTATACGGCAACTAATGGAAAGAAGGTTTGAATTTCAAAAGGACTTGATAATTGTAGTTAGGATGTGGAGAAGGCATATGATATGATGGATGAGAGAGTATTGGATGTCCTGGGCCTGAGCGAGACCAAGTTGAAGGGGGTGGCATGAGAGGAATAAGGAATGGCTTCATTCTACATTGGCTGTAGAAACGTATAGGCCTCGTAGTGAGAGAAGGACTACAGGTGTAGGTAGTGTTGATGAACGATAGAATAATTAATATGACAATTAATGACAGAGGAAGAGTAGGGTTTGTGGAGGTGTTAGGAAAGGAAGGACGGGAGAGAGAGAAAAGAAGGGTAGAATACTGTTGAAGCTAAGTACAGGAAATAAAATGAGAGTGGCAAACAGCTGGTATAAAAAGGATAACGAAAGTCTTAAGATCACTAGATACAGTTGGGATAAGGAGCAAAAATCGGCGATAGACTACTTTATTATGGATGACTAATAAAAAGGCAAACTGGAAGCATCAAGGTAATACCAAGTGTCCTTAGATAATAACCACAGGATGTTGGTGGCAGATATAGAGGGATGGGAATGTAGGAGAAAGGTAGTAATACAAGAAAGAAAAATAAGGGTATGGAGGCTAGAAAATGAAGAGGAAAGAAAGCTGTACCTAAGACAGGTAAAAATGATTATACCCAAGAATGAGATGCAAAGTGTAGAGGTTGAATGGAAAAGGTTTAAAAACAGTCCGTTGGAGGTGGCAGAGGAGGTGTGTTGGAGGAGAAGTAATAAGAAGAAGTGTAAGGAGACACCCTGGTGGAACAATAGGGTGAAGGAAGCAGTATAAGAGAAGAATAAAACATTCAGAAGGAGTTTAAAGAATAGAAATGAGGAAATAAAGTAAGAATATAGGGAGAAGAAGAAAATAGCAAGCAAGTTGTACGGGAAGCCAGGAAGGATTGGATGCAAATTGGACGGGAATGATAAAAAAGGACGTGGAAGTAAGTAAGAAGGTGTTATATGACCAAGTAAGAAACAGGAGGAGAGATAAAATACAAGAAGCTTGAATGATAGCTGAAGAAGGAAGAATGTTGAAGACAGAAGAGGAAGAAAATGAACTATGGATGAAATATTTTGAGAAAATGTTTGACCCGGAAGAGGAAAGGAGTGAGAGGGAAAGAGAGGAGTAGGAAGAAATAGAAGAAGAGGAGAAAGGAGGTCCAACATGGAAAGAGGTGGAGGACACATTAAAGAAGATGAAACAAGGAAAAGCACCGAGTGTGGATGAACTGACTGTGGAAATAGCAGGTGAAGTAAGTATACAATGGTTATACAGGGTGCTGAGAGTGGTTTTAAAGCAGAACAAGGTATCGGAAGACTTGAAAAAGGGGCTATAATACCTATTTTTAATAAAGGAGACAGGAAGAGGTGAACACATTATAGGGTTATAACGCTGAGGTGCCACTGTGGTAGTGGCTTGTTGCTAATATAATATTATTGTTAGCTATATAAAAATATGTCGAATCTTAAAAAATGTAGATATATGCTTAACAACAGGTTAGTAAAAGAACCACCAGCATAAATCTATTCCCTATGAGACACCAAAAGAGGTGAGATTTTTGTTATCCCCCTGCATTTCACTATACATTTGGTTAGACATATAAGTACCAATTATGATATTTATGTAATAATGTTAAAGGTAGAATGTAGATTAAATGTACCCACATTTGCATGGGGAGGAGAGTGGAAAATAATGTAGGTAAAATAACCCTTATACACTCGGCCAGGATTCAAACCCTGGCGTCCCTGTCACCAGCAAACCAGACTTAATGATCTTGATCATGTGCTTATTGGTACACGTAATAATAATGTCAATGATGCTAATATTATGTGTAAGGTAAAATATAACATTTTTATTATAAACTATTGTTTACAAAACACTTTATGGTTTTGACCATTTTTATTTTTACTTTCTCATATAACGAGAAAATACTGTAATCATGAAAAAAATTCAACCTAAAGAGATTGAAAAATATTGACATTTAATGTGCCTCAAGCCCAAAAAGGTGTATCTGGAAATTCTGTGTGTCACTCTGTCTGTCTGTACATGGTGCCACAACTGAAATGGTTTAATGGATTGTATTTAAACTTGATGCTTAGGCATTATATAGTAGTACCTTCAGCCATTTTTTAATTTTATTCCATCCCTTAAAATAAGGGTTATTTATTGAATCTTATTTTTGAAAAATTAGAATTTTTCCGAAAATGAATTTAGCAATTTTGTTAAAATGGATATCTGGGTGTATTTGATATGACAAATAATACTGTATACCTATTTTTTGGGAGAACATTCTCTCAAGGGTAGATTACTAACAAGGGTGTAGAAATACGGGGTCAAAGGGATCTGGACCCTCCCCCACCCCTTAAATTTGATGGAGACCCCTAGGGGTTTTTATTGGCTAAGATTATAGTAAAAAGATTTAGTCGACCTTCCCTAGAAATATTAACTCTATACACCCTTGATTATTATCCCTTACTATAAGAGTAAATATAAATATAATATAAAAATAGCCATATTAGATAAATACTATCATATTTGGTATAATCAATTCATTAGGATTTAACATCTATTCATTTGATTGATTGTTAAATTAATGGTCTGGGGTCTGGGTGTTAAGTTTGTTGAATAATTATTATATTGTGGAAGAACCCCCAGCGTTACGTTTTTAAAGCAAGTTACAATTCAAAATTAGATTATTTTATTTATTTTATTTTAATAAACTCTTGAAACCTCGAATATTGTTAAGGATTCAAGAGTACAAGGATACCATCCCCACTTTAGATTATTGAATGTAAAAAGACTACGAACCTTTGTTGAAAGGCCCCTGAGCTTCAGTAATTCCATCCGAGCAACAGCCAAACTTGGAGTCCTCGCATTTGACAACCTCAGGTTCCTGAACAGGCTTCTTCCTTCTCCTGCATTTCCTCTCTTTCTGTTCGTTGGTGACAGCAACCTGAGCTGGACTTGGTGTAGTTACCTCTTCCTTCTCATCATCCCCTGTTGCCCAAAACAGCGATGATTATAATTAGAAACAAGCTGATACTGAGAGGTATTGGAAATCCATTAAATTGCCAAATTTTTAATCAACTGATATTAACCTTAAAATTTCCAATCACTATTATTCTTTGGGTGTCCTTTAATAGTTATTTTCTTTTGAAGGGAATTTAGCTTTCAAATAAAATTTAAATTTAATCTAATTGATAAGTCCTACAAAAATATATTGAAACACACAAAAAAAAAAAACACAACTGAACCGTATACATCTTGTTTAAATTTTAGAGATGATCAATAATACACCAAAATATATATTTTTTGTGTACCGGTACCTACTTAATAAATCTCCATAAAACAGTCACACATTGCATATCTGTAATTTTTCTTCTAGATGTGGGAGTGGTATAATCTCCCCTGGGGCAACATGCCAGTCATAACAAGGCTGGTGTGCTGTACAAGTGCAATTTTGAGCTATGTTTAAAGTAAAGATGTACCTGTACCACATTTCCTAACTATATAGTTTCCCAGCTATAATGATACAATAATTTCTACTTGGACATCACCAATCTTACTATTATTATTATTATTATTATTATTATTATTATTATTTTATTATTATTTTATATTATTATTATTTTTTATTTTTTTATTTATTATTATTATTATTATTATTATTATTATTTTATTATATTATTATTATTATTATTTTATTATTATTATTATTATTATTATTATTATTATTTTATTATTATTATTTTATTATTATTATTATTATTATTATTATTATTATTATTATTATTATTATTTTATTATTATTATTATTATTTTATTTTTATTATTTTATTTTATTATTATTATTATTATTATTTTATTTCTTCTTCTTATTATTATTTTATTAATATTATTATTATTTTATTAATATTTTTTTATTTTATTATTATTATTAATATTTTATTATTATTATTATTATTATTTTATTATTATTATTATTATTATTATTTTATTTTATTTTATTTTATTTTATTATTATTAATATTATTATTATTATTATTTTATTATTATTATTATTATTTTTTATTTTTTTATTATTATTATTTTATTTTTAATAATTTATTTTATTATTATTATATTTTATTATTATTATTATTATTATTATTATTATTATTATTATTATTATTTTATTATTATTATTTTATTTTATTATTATTATTATTATTATTTTATTATTATTATTATTATTATTTTATTTTATTTTATTTTATTTTATTTTATTTTATTATTTTATTTTATTATTTTATTTTATTATTATTATTATTTTATTATTATTATTATTTTATTATTATTATTATTTTATTTTTATTATTTTATTTTATATTATTATTATTATTATTATTATTTATTTATTATTATTATTTTATTATTATTTATTATTATTATTATTTATTAATATTATTTTATTTTATTATTATTATTATTATTTTATTATTATTATTATTATTAGCACCGCATCTTACTACCCGTTCGGGCTATACGCACTTACGCTAATGTGTAATGGTAGGGTGATTGTGAGATGAAATGAAGGACCTACAGTTTAACGTGGAATCCGAACCACGGTGGAGGCCTGGCATTCCTCACATTCACAAGATGTCTTGTCAGAGGTGAAGGAAGGGTTTGGTAATCAGATAAATATGTGCCGGGACCGAGGATTGAACCCCGGCCATCAGCACAGAAGTCTGACACTTTACCCCTAGACTGCCAGGTCACCAGCCTATCTTACTATTTGAGTAAATTTTCTAGTGCGACCATTTGCTAAAACATTGAAAGGAGGATAGGAGAACAAGGCCTACACATTTACCAGAAAACTGTAGGTCTAAAGTTCAGCAGTTCAAAGGTTCAAAGTCCAGTGTGTTATTTGTGAGCTTTGAGGACTACAGTTTTTTTATGTGTAGGCCTTGCCCTTCTATCCCCCTTTCAATGTTTAATTTATACAGACTTTGGTACCCTTTTTCCTTTGTTTTATAGTATTTGTTAATTATTTATTTTACAATATAATTGCTGGATCTGACAAAAACTTGCCCAATATGCTTTACATAAACCCATATTTTAGAAAACTGGTTGGTAAATTTGTAATTTATTGGTGATTCATTTAATGTTTCATTTAAACCATTGTGGTTAGTTTATACTGATTTGTGATTTCTTTGGGTTTAAAAACTTAATTTATAGTATAGAATAGCTATTATATTAATACCATGTTTTTACAATTATACTGTGTTTTAGCATTGTTATTATGTATTTTAATTTTTTAAGAAAACTAAAAACTAAGCCACTTTTATGAGTAGGAGTGTAAAAACAAATTTAAATAGGTTGACATTTGATAAATTATGAAAGTATAACCAATTTAATAACAGTTTACCAGAGTGTAAGAATGGTAAACTATCTTAAAACATAGTGCAATAAAATAAAATTTAATGTTATGATTAGTAGTTTCAATTATTTTAGTCTGATGGGAACGTATTTGATTAATAGCCTATTAAAAGCATATTTTCAGTCACCCCCATCGTCTCTAAGATTTATTGGTATTTGAATTTCGACTGTAAATAAACAATAATGTTAACAACATTTCTAAGTCATGCATTTGTTTTATTGACAAGCTTCAAACAATTTAGTTAGAACAAGGGCAAAGCTGATCAACTATTTAGTTAGAACAAGGGAAAAGTTTATCAACTATTTTTACAATCAAGCCGGTCATGTGGTGCCAATTGTTGATCCGATAATTTCTTTTCTTTTCCCTATTACAAAGGTAATATGCACTAATGACACTCTAAAATAATCATTGCTATCTTGTGGAAATTTTATTTGGTTTTATATAATTCACCAAATCACTGGTCCTACCACATTTGAAAGATAAATTAGTTCAGTTAAACCAAATCACCTTTACTAATAGATAAGTTTTATAATCATGGAACTTGATATAGATAAAGAAAAAGGAAAATAAACTAATACATGTGTACATTTAATGATGAAAGGCCACCCAGGGCAAGAGGAAAAATGTGGGAAGAATCCTATTTCCCTATATGGACTTTTGTCATTAAATTTACAATTATTAGTTTATTTTTCTTTTTTCTTTAATTCTATCAACTTCCATGATTATAAAATTATTTAGCCACTGGGCTGTCTCATTGTTAAATATAGTAAAGTTTATGAGCGTTTTTGATAAAGTTTTTATATGAAAACTGTGCATAGAATATTATGCCCAAATACTAATCATCAGCTGGCTTAACCGATTATGCCATAAGCCTTAATGAACGGATCAGTGATTGGCATCGGCCCAGCCCTAGTTACTATTCCTAGTAAGCAATGTTTGATTTCATTCCGTATCAGTATTATGTGTTATTACGCCAATAATTTGGAAAATAATATAAAGCAGTCACGACCTACCTAATTTCATTAAAGCACCAATATACATAAAGCAAATAAAAACAACTAAAACTATTTATTATGATCAAGTTTTGGATGAAGAGAATAAAGAACAACTTTTTTAAAAGGGTAAGCGAGTACTCAAATTTAGAGCTTAAGTGAGCCTAAGACTTTATTGTGCAACAAGAAATTTACTTTGGCTGTAGCTAGAATGAAATATAGGGGAGATTCAAAGGGCACATCCTCCCAACAGCTGAAGGCTAAAACAGTTATTGATATTAAATGCTTCTAGAAGAAATTTTGAGTTATTTTTATGTAAACGGTAACAATTTAAATAATCTAAGGTCTGTACATTACGTGGGTTTATTTTGTTTAGGTTAAATAGTTTTTTTATCACCACGCCCCACTACCTGTTCTGGTTATATACCTATGTACTAATTACATTAATGGGTTAGGGATTAAGAAGGCTTAATTTAGAAGAAATGCACACATTTGCATGAATAGAGAGTGGAAACCATTTAAGAAAAACACCCTTAGTGCACTCAACCAGAAGTGAACCTCAATCTCCCCGTACTTGGCAGTCTAGTCCAACACGAGATTAGCACGTTATACCACGCGGCCACTGAAGCGGGTTGGTATATACACCAGTGTGTCACCTCTTATTTATGTCTTTAATGAGTATTTAAAAATCAAAATTTGTTAAATTTAGTGAAATATAATGAACATTAAAAATTAAATTGTATACATTTTAATAGTGACTACATTTCAAAGAAGTAAAATTTACTAAACTGTCAATGTGGGTGTTTTAAATTTCAATAATTTAATGTAAAGACATTGAAAGTTACACCTTTAAGGGGGTAGAATAAAATATATATATATATATATATATATAAATGTTTAAGTCAAATAATTACATAATTTTCTTCATTATGGTTGGAAACATGATGTATTTTGCTAGCCGAGATATTTATGTTCAGTTCATAGCTTTGTCTTCAAAAGAACACAAGACGATTTCTAGCCGTTGACTGACTTAAAAAAAAAAGTTCATTGTGACATGATTTGATGAAAAGTCTATGAAAATATTTTTGACTTAAAAAATAATACCAAGTAGGAACAAGTTTTATTTAATGTTTATTTTTTCATGTTGGTGTGCCACAGATTTGTCATCCCTGCCTTAGACCATGCAACCATTGATGTGATGCGGGTATCCGGTTGTTAAAGGTAAAGGGGTCATAGGCATGGATAAAGAGATATAGAAAGACATATCCATTGAGAAACAATATAGCACAAATAGCTTAGTGCAAGATAAAAGAAGGCTTTAAATTTAGTCTGTTTTAAGAGGGATATTTACAATTTTTATCTCTCTCTGGAAAAGTGTTAAGGCCAGCAATAGATAAAGAGTTGCACTTCAAAGGGACAGGGCATTGAAGGGGTTTGTATCACAGATTAACCTACGCAATCAACCTGATTTTAATGATGTTTGTTTAAAACTTTACTTAAGGAATAAAATAATATATTCCAGGAAAATTAAAATAATGTGTGGATGTGAAAGGATAAGAATTTTAAAGTGTGAAGCATGTATAAAAACATGGTTGACTTCCTTCCCTAGCACCTACATTACCTTATTATACAGTGTTTATGTGACGTGTTTAATATATCACCAAGCATCTAGGCAATTTTTCATTTTAAAATGATAAATAAATAATTTCACAGCTAATAGAGAGCATAGGTTAACTAAAACAAATATCTTATCATTTATTACAGCTAAATTGTTTTAGTTATTAAAAATAAGCTATATTGATTTCTAAAAAATTATGTTACTTTTTTATTGTAAAAATATAAATGATATTGTCATTCAAAACAAAATGTTTAATTTTATTTTAATTATCAAATACTTTTTTATTTATTCAACAAATATTTGATTTTTATTTAAAAAGTTAAGTTCTAAAATTACATATTAGTTGGATTAAAGCTCTCGAGTTATAACAACTCGATACTATGAATATTTCAAAGAAACTCGCTTGACTTAAATGGAAAAAAAACCTTGGGCTCACAGATTCTTACTTCTAAATATTATATATTAAAATTATATTACATTGGAAATATATTTTATTTTTGAAGCATTATTAGCAATTATTATATGCGTTCAGTAATCATTAAATTAAGTCGCATACCAGATACAGTGCTACCATCTCCTCCTGCAGATGATCCAGACACTTCTGTACTAGTAACATCAGTGCTGCCAACTGTGGAATACTCTGTCGTATCGGTACTTGTGGAGATTTCACTGGAGCTCTCAGTAGAAGTGAGATCAATACTATCAGTTGTAATGACTGTAGAGATTTCAGAAGATGCTTCAGTGCTTGATATTTCAGAAGATGAGCTTTCAGAAGATGAGCTTTCATAAGATGAGCTTTCTGAATATGAGCTTTCTGTAAACATTTCTGTGGGCGAGCTCTCAGTAGTAGAATAAACAGTGGATTCTTCTGAGGAACTTGTGGTAAACACAGAACTTAATGTAGTAAATAATGTTGAGTAGATGTCTGTAGAAAATATACTTGAGCTTTCTGTGGCAGAATCTGTTGAAGTGTCCTGTGAAAATAAAGTGGATCCCTCGGAGATTTCTGAGGGGCTCATTGCTGCGGGGGTACTCACGGCCTCTAAGTCCCCCGATCCCTCAGATTCATCAAAATCAGCTTCAACAACAAAGTCAGTGTCTGGAGAAGGCTTAGTTTCTAAACTACTCATGCCAGAACCAGTTATCAAAGTGGTTAGCAGCTCATCTACATCCAAACTACCAGTTGTCATGCCAGAGCCTTCAATAGTCTCGGATACACTGCTAGAGTCAGAACTTGATGTTGTATCAATGGTGGGAGGAGATGTGTCATCAGAAGATGAGCTGGTATCAGAGGTAGAAGAGGAGCTGGTATCAGAGGTAGAAGAAGAGTCAGATGAAGTTGTGTCAGTTTGTGGTGACACACCATCGGAAGATGAACTAAGGTCAGAAGAATAATAATTGAGAGACACAGAAGATCCACCACTTAAGGTGGTGTCAGTTTTTGGTGAGCCACTTCCAGAAGAGGAGCTTAACGAATCTGTGGAGGATGTGGACAGAGTCTCCCCATTACTAGAACTGTCAGTGGACAAACTACCAGAGCTTGCGGGAGATGTATCAGAGGAAAAAAAGTACTGTCAATGTCGGAAGAACTAGTGATATATGAAAGTGATGATAGACTGCTTTCTGTAGAGTTGACATAGTCAGACATAGTAGTTCCTGGTGTTGCAGATAAATCTGAGCTCAAAGATGAAGAAATCTCCTCAGACAATGAAGATGAGGAGAGCTCTGTCAGTTTAATTCCATCGGAGCTGAGTGATGAAAGAGGCGAGTCAGAAGAAACATCCGTGGAGTCACTGAGCATAACATCCTGTGAAATGGTGGCAGTGTCAAGACTGGAAGGGGTAATGAAGTCTGTGAGAAGAGAGGAAGAGTCAGTGGATGCAGAAGATGTTAGGCCAGAGCTACCGACACTACCCTGAGTGCTGAGAGAGGAGAGTTCTGACGCCATACCAGAGATCTCACTCGTGTCGCTAGATACATCAGTGCCTCCCACACTGAACAGTGGAGTCGCACCCTAGAAACAAAGAAGTTTATATTATAGTATTGTTTTACAGGCACCCAGTAAGGTTATCAGTACCAAACACAGTTTAACTCTCGATTACCTGTGTAACCATCCACGATAATTATTTTTCAGCTTTGGTATGCATTCTAATTAATTTAAATATCTTTATTCAAACTAGTGAAGTCAAGGTGTACTACCTTAACATATACTCAACCAGTATAAAAGATAATTAATAGTTTGCAAACGTATTACATTTAAAATAAGTATTTTAAAGAATAAAAATAATAATAAAACAAATCTTAAAAAATAAACAAATTATAAATATCATGTATGATTAAGAAATAGTCTTCTTAACAAATTCCAGAAGGGTCCCTGTTGATCTTGCAGCCTTGCGAACCTCTCAAATGACATCTCTAAATACTGATGTTTGCTAAGGAAGTGATAATGTGTGTTGTGGTGGAAGGTTAAATTTACAATTAAACTGGATTATCTATGTTTTTCGAATATCCCTAGGCAGGTTCATTATTAACTTATATATATATATATATATATATATATATATATATATGTGAGTGTGTGAAAATTAAAATGAAATATAGCCCCTTAAAGAAAAATCTATTTTATTTATGAAGTGTACCTATACATTTGGAAGCTAACCTCCTTGATTCCATTATGATAAGGTTGATGAGATAGTGTCAAAATAATTTTTTTTAAATATTCAAGTCTTTTAGAGGTGCCCGAGACACTATACTATTAGAATTTTTTTGACAAAACTTAAAAAAACAATATAAAAAAAACCACAAATTATTTGTTTTGAGCAAAAAAAGTTATAATAAATAACATGATAGAGTAGTAGGAAAATAATAGAGCACAAATAAGAGTAAAAACACTAACAGTTTGATGGTATTAAAAATTCTTATGATGAGAAAATATATTATATATAATCTACAAAAGGTTTTATTGAAAAAGAGTTTAACATATAGTTCTGTAATATATTACTACATATTTTTGCAATTTGTAATTTACATAACAGCACAAAATGACAGAACATTAACATAAATGTGAATATTAGCATCAAATACTTTTAATGGCAGAGTTTTGTAGTTGTCAAAATACATATTTCTCCATTGAAACAAAGTCATCGGTTTTTAAACTTTGCACGCTCTATTACTTACCTGTAACACATATCAATATGCTACCAATTTTCTTTACCTGATTTAGGATATAAAATGTGATAAAATATGTCTATTATGCAAAAAAAACTAATAATTGATTTTAATGAATAAACGTGACATAAAAAGTGATCTTATGATCACAGACTTACAATTGCTCTGAGCCCTGTGTTGTGTTCATGACTATGAAAACAGATTGTGTTATCACAGACTTACCATTTCTCCGAGCCCTGTGTTGTGTTCATGACTATGAAAACAGATTGTGTTATCACAGACTTACCATTTCTCCGAGCCCTGTGTTGTGTTCATGACTATGAAAACAGATTGTGTTATCACAGACTTACCATTTCTCCGAGCCCTGTGTTGTGTTCATGACTATGAAAACAGATTGTGTTATCACAGACTTACCATTTCTCCGAGCCCTGTGTTGTGTTCATGACTATGAAAACAGATTGTGTTATCACAGACTTACCATTTCTCCGAGCCCTGTGTTGTGTTCATGACTATGAAAACAGATTGTGTTATCACAGACTTACCATTTCTCCGAGCCCTAGTGTTGTGTTCATGACTATGAAAACAGATTGTGTTATCACAGACTTACCATTTCTCCGAGCCCTAGTGTTGTGTCCATGACTATGAAAGATGTTCACTTCTTCGATGCATTCTCCTCTTCACTTACAACAGTGGCTGGCTCTAGGGGCAGGTTGATCTGAAGCAATAAGAAAATACGTGACAAAATTAAGAGATGGGTTATAATCATGATATCTGCATCGTTCATATAAAACGTCATGCTCATGTTTGACTGGATTTATGGTAACAAGGATAGTGGGGTTTGAGTACTGTTCAGGTGGACCGAGGGTGGCTTTCTCTAAATGGTTTACTTCTTTTCAAATGCAGGTATACTTACTTTATAACCTTATATTACTCATTCCTACTCTGTATTCCTGGTTAATGTATGCATCCAACTCAAATGGATACTTAAATACGGCAAGAAAATGAAACAATAAACAAACCTAATTTTCATTTCACCTACAATTCCAGAATATCCAGGGGAGAGGACGGTGCTTTTAAAACATTTAGGATTTTCAGTTTTTGTTTCAATTTGAGAACTTGTGTAGCAGAGATGTTATAGCTAGCACCACTCATTTGTCATTAATGTCAAAATCTGGCCTCTAAATCGTCTGGCTGGAAATTTCCAATAAAACATACTGAAAGTTAATGGGGTTCTTTAATTTTTTTATAATTTATATAAGTCTTCACAGTGTGCATTTATGCAACTTAAGTGTGAGTTGTAAGTTTCCTGTTTGGTTCCTGTTTGTTGCTCCCTTCCTCATCCTGTAGAATAATCTCATCCCATTTATGAAATCCAGTTAAAAATTTACTCAAAACAAACAGTTTTCATTACTCAAAGAAAATAATGCTTTACACTGTGGGTCCTTGAACTGCTCACCATTGAAAATGTGTTTCACATTTACTATTTTACATCATCTTATTATGATAAAAAAAAAGAAATTGCGCCTAAGAATCTGTGTTGTGTTTCACCTCAATTGTTTAAGTGCAGCTACATTTTTACATCACTAGCTTCGATGACCGCATAGTCTAGTGTGCTACTCTTGCAGTAAACTAGACTGCTAATGATGGGGAGATCAAGGTTTGAATCTCAGTCAGGTGTACTGAGAGTGGTTGTTCCAAAATGGTTTTCCACTCTCCTTCCATGCAAATGGAGGGACACTTACTTTAATATAACCTTCCTAATCCCTAAAACCATTAGCATAATTAGTAAATAAGTGTATAACCCGAATGGATAGTAAGACGCGGTGTTAAAAACATAGTTTTTTAACATTTTGTGCATAGATTTAAATTCTGCCACTCAAAAATTGAAACAGTACTTTTTTACTGAAATTTGGGGCTAGTGTAACAACAGAGTTTTCCTTTCCTTTATATAGGCCTAACATTTTTAATTAGACACACTAGCAGTAAGTTTGTTATTTGAAATCCAGGTTAATGAAGTCAGGAAAACTAGCTCTTAATGCTCAATGCTCAGGTCGGGCGTGTCATCTGAAGGGGAAGTGGTGGGGAGTCTTGAGGTCAATATATGAGCTGTGACCTTGATAAGATAAGATCAGATTTCATTTTTATTGTTTTACATTCAAATTTGAGAAATAAGCCCAGCTTCTTAGAAAAGCTTTAATTATTTGTTTTGGTAATATATATGTATTATTTTCATTTGCTTTTACATACTCTGAAGTGAAACACATATTATTAATCGCAAAATAAATATCTATTCCAATATCTATTGACTATATGAAACACTTTTTTATTTTTTCAAATCATGATTGAAGTGTTCAGCTAAAAATTAGTGTTCTTTCAATTGAATGTTAAAAACTACCATACTATTGGTAGATTTCATTGGTATCTTTATTATAAATACTTGGTGAGGAAGAATGTGATAAGGTAAACTGATACCATTCAATAAATAGAGGCTATGAGGGCTGCCAAAGGGATGTTTCTTATGCTTCGACTGCAACATTTTCTCACTTTAAAGTGCCTCACAGGAAAAAGATAAATTGTTTTGAAGCATAGTAAATATTATAACATTTTAGTCAAGACTTAAAATTCGATTTTTTTTTAACATTTATATACCAATAACAAATGTATCCCCTGGGATGCATATTCATTGCAACAATATGTCATCACTCAAATAAAATCAATAAAGTCTTTTTCAGAAACGCTGTGGACAGTTTCAATTGGAGAAATCCACCAATTAAATCAAATATAGATATAAAAAAATATTGGCTTATTATGGTATAGTATTGGCAGCGGTGGCTTGTGAGTTTGAACACTGGGGGTACTGCTTGGACTTGGAAGAAGGGAGATTAGTAGGAAATTTGTGGTGAAGAAGGAGAGTTCATTTGGAGGGATGTATAGTAATGTTTTCTCTAAACATTTCATATCTTAACATTTACTAGAACAAATAATTTTTATTTAAGACTTATTAGCTAAAAGGGTCATTCAATGATATATAAAATGAAAAATAATCTTTTCAAGAAAGTGATAAAGCCAAAGTTAAAAATCTCCTTTGTTTTTTTTACTCTCCATATAACTTATAATGATACTGATTTTATATTGTATTTGTGGATTCTAGCAAGCCTACTGTAACATAAATACTTTAATAATGACATAATTTAATTAGTTGTAAAAATAAACCAAATAAAAATTGGTTATCTATAAAATTAGAGAAAAATCAACAGATAAATCAGAAACTCAGAAATGTATCAAAATGCAGTAAATAAACACAATCATAATAATTAAAATGGTAAAGTACAATTATTATTTACTTAGGATAAATATAAGATTATAAATTATATGCAAATGATACAAATATACTAATTGCAATTTAAAAGATCATAATATTTTAAAATATACATCTACTTTTGAATGGGGAGCAAATGCTATGAGTTTATATTTAGATCAAGTTGTATGGACATCAAATTACTACTAGTTGCCCCTAAATATATTATTAAAAAAATGTGATGGGACTTAATTGAAATATATTAAGTGTAAGTAAATTAACAATATTCTAGTTTCAGTAATCATTTCTGCACTCATTATATAAACAGTTAAGCACTCAAGAACACAGAATTATATTATAACAAAAATATTAGTCATACAATTCAGCTTCATGTTAGAATGTGGACCTGCAACACTTGCAACTCCAATCCAACGTTACCCCTCGGGTATTTCCTCTTATCCCTTTCTTCTGCTTATACACTTCACCACTATCCAAGGGGTTCAGAGAATGTTGCAGCACCTGACGCCTAGTCAATAGCCTCATGAAAACCTTCAGTTAAAAATAGCACAATTACTGTTCATAAAAATTGAAATATCTGAAATATGTTGAAATTAATTATAATCTTTTGGGGGTGCATTATAGTTGACTGTACTATACTAAAATAAAATGTATGTAGACTTATTTGGGGTGCTACAGCTTTGCAGCTATTATGGATGAACCGAGCCACTGAGTATTGGGAAGGATCAGCAAAAAGTGTAATTGGCCCAATCCTCTCTAAAACATATGTGTAGTATATCCTCACCTCTGCTGCACTGCCGATTGTTGCAAGACTCGGTGCTGAAAGGTGTAAGACTGGGGTCGCAGTTCCTCACATCCACTGTCTTGTTCTCAATGAAACAGAGCACTTTTCTCGTCATCAGTCCACCGCCACAAGTCTTGGAGCACTGAACACATCACAATAATAATCAATAATAATTACACTATCACATATAACTTTTATTTACTCAAAATGTGATATTTTACCAGCCCTAAAGGGACAATATGAGTTAATGTGTGTGTTGTGTATTCTACAAGGTTCTTTATGAGTCAACTTTAGGCAAGTTGGATACACGATATTGGAAAACTGTATATATGCAAATACTATGTAAATGAGATTCAAAAAAATACTACGATAATGTTAAAAAAAAGGGATTAACATAAAACTATTGTCTTAATTGTATTACAAACAAAATAATGACAAGAAAAGATATGCCAATGAAAGACTGAAATTTATTTGTTCTTGAAGATATTCTAAATATACTTGTAAAATAATTTCCTTTTCAATATAGTTAGAATAAAAATATATAAAGTGGAAAAGCATATTTATTTAATTTGTGATTTCAGAATATTAAATCAGAGTGTAAGTAACAAGCTCCCTGTGTTTGATATGTTCAAATTCAACCCATTCTAAATAACTCTCTGCAGTGAAACTCTGCATTAGGGCTAGGACTGAATAAACCTCAACTCACAGAACTCCATGGCGCAGAGTACCACTGGCCTGAGCACTCCTCCTTCCCAGTACAGTTGTTTAGTCCTTCATACTTATTCTCTTCTTTACACTTCCCATCACTCACTTTCTTCACCGTCTCACCGTCAAACGTTCCACAGAAGACTTTGCGGGTTTGGATGCCATTTCCACACTTGGCCGAGCACTATAATTTGTGACAGTAAAATAACTCTGAATAAGTAGCTAGAATTCTACAAATAAGTTTATACTTTGAACATGATGACAGCTCTTTTAAAATAAAATGTTACTGGATGATAAATTGTTTAAATAAAACACTAAAAAACACGTTTTTAAGGACAAGCTTTTACCACCACTGACAGCTTCTTAAGGTTAAGAGAGTAGACTAATGCTCTTTGTTGAACATTCTCTCTTTTTTTCTGACCATTATGCTTACCTCACTCCACTGGGAAGCAAACCACTCATATTCACAGGAAACTTGATTTTCACATTCTCGTATCAAGTTGGGTAGCCGGTAACGATGGCACCGGTTGTCAGGATACACTTTACCCATCTGGTTGGAGCAATGGGCTTTCCTAGTTTCATATGTTAGTCCACACTTGTCCTCACACTAGAAAATATTTTATGAATTGAATAAAATGCATTAAGAAAAATATCATACAATATGTGATAAATAAAAATATAGAATTGTAGAAAAAATAACACATAAATAGAAGTAGAAACACTAACACAAATTTACACATGCTTAAATATTTTAATGCTTGTATTTGTGTTTTATTTTTCTAAAATTTTATCATTTTACTTATTACATATTATATAAGAAAATAATTTAATAATTTTAAGTTAATAGAAAATTGTTCTATAATTTTGTCTGCCTATTAAATAAATATATATATATATACATACACATATATGAACTCTAGTACAAATCACTAAAAGTCAATTTACTTTTTAAAGTTTTTTCTATTAAATAATATAATATAGTAGGGATGATTGGAATTATTTTTTTGTGCAGCTATGATGCTTATTGGTGTGTTTAATAAAACGTGATTAAAGAACGTGTCTAGCAACCAGACTACAAAATTAGAATTGAAGGGGCGGGGGGGAACAAAACAGTACCAATGCGAGAAAGTTGATACCACAATCTTATAATGTTTTCTAATATCCAGATTCAAGCTTTTGAAATCTCAGTTAAAATTATGATTCAAATTTAAGAAAAAGTGGATTCGACACATATCTAAAATATAGTTTTTATTAATATCTGTAGCTCACCCCCGACCAATCCGAAAGCACCCAATCAACTCCCTCACACGGCCTAAGTAAGCAAGGTTTCTCAAACTGTGGCTTCTCTTCTGAGCAGGCTGAATCTTCCAAGACCTGGATTTTCCCTTCGACACGAATATAGCAGCGAACCCTTCTCTTCTGGACGCCATCACCACACAAGCGGTTACACTGGAAAACAACACGCCAACATGCTTACACTGTTCATTAGCTTCATAACAACACAAATGGTGTCAGAAAACAAAACTACAC
Source organism: Timema cristinae (assembly GCA_039000515.1). NCBI lineage: Eukaryota > Metazoa > Arthropoda > Insecta > Phasmatodea > Timematidae > Timema > Timema cristinae. The sequence goes on along the minus strand of JBCFYV010000012.1, from coordinate 25,307,247 downwards.
ACCAAGGGCAATTTTCAAAGATTTATTTATGAAGATATAATCTACAAATTTTCTATTTGATCTTCTGTAGCTTCTTCCATTTATTAAATTGATCAATTTTATTAATAATAAATTGTGTGACACAAAAAGAGAGAATGAGTTATTCTTTTAAAACTGTATTTAAAACACTGTCCTAATAATAAACACAAATATTTAAATAAATTATTTTTATTTAGTACATTTAAAAAATTAGCTATATGTCTTAATAAAAAAAATGCTAGCGATGAGTTCGATGGATCTATGAGAGTTTGATCACATTATCATGGAAAAACCAAAGTGATAAACTACATCAGTAAAACTATTCAACCAGTATTTTAATGCTAACCTTAGCTGCACAAGTATAAGGTAACTTTAACCGGTCTACAGACAGTCGATCTGCAAGTGTGGGTAGTTGTAAATTATTTGGTAATAGTGTAATTTCCAAAGATAAGATATAAGAAGGTCATCCCCCCCCCCCTCCATACTTTTCACATGGAAGAAATACAAGAAAATATAGAAGGAATAGAGTTAAATTTTTCTTTAGCTTTAACCTTTTCCCACAATTTCGGTTAGAGAAAAGGGTTAAAATAAAAAATATCACCTAGTTTTTATATGTTTTAACAAAGCATTCTACCCTAATAAACTTGAGGCAGAGAAATAAAGAACTGGACATAGTGTGAATTCATACTTACTTTATACTTAGAGAGAGAGAGAGAGAGCTAAAGCAGTTAGGTTGTAATGCTACCATTTTACTTGGTCTCAAACTTGATTAACTTGACTTGCACACAACAAAAGTATGGTATGTAAAGTCTCTGAATTAACTTTAAGGCATAAATAATTAGTGAATTCTTAAGATACTGTACAGAGAAATAAAATAGAACAATAAATAATTGGTTAACTTTAAATAATTAGTAAAGATTAAACTCTTTGTGCATTGATGTGGTTTCTAAAACTAAATTCTCTGTGCCACAACTAAGATGCTGCTATCAAACTTGTTTAGTCTGAGTTCATCATAATGATCCATTATTTTCCTAAACGCCTTTAAGACCCAATCATGTTAATTTAGTGCTATTCCATCATATAATATGAAATACCATACTTGGCAAAAAGAGCATTTTTAGAGAACTTTGTAACAAACAATTCTACCCTACATTTATTAATTTAATGTAAATGACATAAGTGATTCAATTCAGTGGTATGCATAATTTTATAAAACAAGATATTTAAAACTGAACTGAATTTAATTTATTTTTAAATCTTGAATGAGTCAGTGATTGAGGTTTATATACGATTAAAATATATTTTTGAAAGTCCAATTATGAGAGTGACTCACAGGTTTCCATGGTCCAACATGCCACGTGGGGCATGCCACATCCTGATTACACTCTTGCGTCGTGGTGGTTTGGGCCCCAGCACGTCGGAGCACTGCTCATCTTCCACTACTGAGGGCAGACCATTGCTGACAATCCTCTCGCAGTACACCTGTCTGATCTGCACACCCCTTCCCCACATGTTTCACTGCAGGGGCCCCAACCCCCCAGGGACCAGTCAGGGGGGCAAGGGTCAGTACTGCAGGACTGGTTCCTTTTGGGCTCCAAGACAGGGTCACAAAGATAGTCTGGCACAATTTCAAGGTCCCTGCGGCGGGCACATGTCACATTTCGCAGTTGGTAGCCTGAGAACAAATGCACAGTAAAATTATAAATAGGTCTTTAATGACTAATCTGTTCTTTACTCCAAATATTTTGAAAGATAAGTTATATCTCACAAGCCGGGGACAGGCTAAACTGATTTTAATTATGTCAATGAGTAAGAAAAATGTATAATCATTATCATATGTGGATGAAAACTGAATATACTATGTAGTGTCCATATAATATTTATATAGTTAATTGGAGCATACATAATTTTGCTATAAAAATAAGCAATTCATCTTAAATAATCCTCCTATACTTTCCATGATGTCAAAATAACTTTGAGTAGGAAAATATTTGAAAATATTGAAAAAAAAATCATTCACATAAGGATTATTTATTAGATAATTTTAAATCTGGGGATAAAGAAACATATTATTCCAGCAATGAATACCTCCACCACACGTTGCGCTACATGTAGAGAAATCATCGTAGATCCAAGAGTAACTGTCTGGGTCTGTCTGCTGGGCTATTCCTTTAGGGATGCTGTACTGATATTCCACACCAGGGTTTGTCTCCTGGTAAAGCATCTAAGATACCAACAATAAATAAAAACTGTTTAGAAGTGCTACTAAAAAAATAATGGCTAGCTTATAAGAGAAAATACCTCCTTAAATTGAATCATTGGTCAAATAGCTAGAGCGGTGATTCCTAACCAGGGATCGCAATAGGTTGGGGTTCCGTGAGAATTTGTAAAATCTTAATTTTGATAGGTCTGCCCATAATTTTTGCAAATGGGAAAATTTGTTAATAAAACTCGTTCGTCTGAAGAAGGCGAAGAGTATATAGCCTAAAATAATGTTAAAAGTGAGATTGATAAGAATAATGATAGGCAAGATTCAAGTACTGAAGTACAGTAGTTAGTAAATAGAAGAAAACAACACATAATCTTGAAATATTTTGTTCAAAAATATAAGCTTATTTATTATTTATCAACCCTACTGGGTTACATGAACATTTTGTAATCCTGGTAGGGGTTGCCCGAGATTTTACTAATTATTTTAAGGATTCCTCCAAACAAATAAGATTGAGAATACCTAAGTTAGAGATGGCTACAAGTTTATTTGATGAAAGGATGTGCAAAGATTTAGAAACATATTTTTCAGCTTTGAAATTGCTCGGATTTCCCCCCGCCCTCCCTACCCACAATGTTGGCAGGGTACCCGTCATTTGGCCTAAAAGGCATTTGGCCTAAAGTGTAGGCTAAACGCCTTTAGGCCAAATGCCTTTAGGCCAAATGCCTTTTAGGCCAAATGCCTTTAGGCCAAATGCCTTTTAGGCCAAATGCCTTTTAGGCCAAATGCCTTTAGGCCAAATGACTTTAGGCCAAACGCCTTTTAGGCCAAATGCCTTTTAGGCCAAACGACTTTTTGTAAAGTTAATTTTTAGACCATTTATTAAAATATGTTTTGCTATCTCCGGAAACATTCGTTAAGATTTGTAGTGATGCTAATAGATGGCGAGGTGTGTAGTGTTTAGTTAAATAGTATATACTACCGTTTCAAAATATATAAGTCTTTTCTCAATTTACTACTTCCCAAGGTATAGCAGCACGTCCATTAACCTGTAGTACCACTTTTGTATGTTGAACTTTTTACATTGCCAAGGTTTTGTACTAATTTTTGACAAGCCATCTTGTTAATGTGGGGAGTGCTAGGCCACCACCGTGGTTCGGATTCCACGTTAAACTGTAGGTCCTTCATTTCATCTCACAATCACCCTACCATTACACATTAGCGTAAGTGCGTATAACCCGAACGGGTAGTAAGACGTGGTGCTAATAATAATAATTTTTGTACCGTTTTGTACCAGAAATAAAAAGTTTTGTACCCGTACCGTTTTTTATTAATTAGCACATACATGTGGTCACACCATTTTAATAATTTTGTTTTATTTTTAATTTTGAATATATTTTTTTTAAGTGCCAAAGTATATTTTATCAGTCTTTCTAAGTATATTTTTTATTAATTTTTCTAAATGAATTAATCAATCATTCATTTTTTTATAATCATATTAACTTACTCGAGTTTGCCCACGGCTTCGCTCACATTTTAGTTGGGTAAATTATCTTATTTTTAGCAAATCATCTAAACCAGGTTTTCTCAAACTCTATACTCTTGAGCCTTATATGAACATAAAATTAATTGTTAAGACTCTTATTCTTAGAATAAAATAACTTGTTTACGTTAAAATACAAAAATGAGACATTTATTATTTAATTGATTTAATTATTTTCTGATAAGAGCTTTGTAGAAATTTATAAAAATAGTAAGGTTTTGTAAGATATTAATTAATTTTATTGCTTCATAGGCCAAACAGAATATTAATTTTTTAGTCAATCATAATTTAGGCAAGTCGAAAGAAGTGAGAAATTGGTTCACACCTCATCTGAAATCCCTTCGCGCCTCGCAGTTTGAGAAACCCTGATCTAAACTACCAAAAATACAATTTCAGACACGTATGAGGCGAAAACCTTGTATGTTGATGAAGCCACAAATTAACTACTACATATAAGAAGTAAAATCTATTTTATAAATATATATATTATCTATTATATATATATATATATATATATATATATATATATATATATATATATATATATATATATTATATATATTATATATATATATATGCAGTCTTTGCATCAATATTTGCTCGCTTACGCAGAGACATTGTTGAAATGAACACCAAAATAAATAGTTTAAATTTACTAACTAAACATGAATTAATTTGAAAGAATCACTCTAGTACTAAGAACCTCAGCTTATCAAATAAATTGTTCTGTTAGTAATTGTTTCTATTGGTTTTTGAAAATTTTCCCTTCTCCTCCCCAATCATAATTTCTCTAACTCCCATTTGAACACATAGTTTTAAGAATACTTTCTTTATCTATAGTTGTTCTTCTACCTGCCAGCCAAATTTCGATTTTAAACTATAGATAACAGGTTTTTTATAACTCCCCCGCCCCTCCCTTGATTTCATGGAGTTACATTTTAAAATGCTCAGACTTATTAGTTATTTGGAGTGGTGCATTTACGGTCATGCCAAAATTCAATTTTAACGACACTGCACTGAGATGTAGTAGTTTCTATTAATTTTGTAGATTTTGGACCCCTTATTCCCCAACCCACTTTGAGAAATTTATAGTCTAATGTTATTTTGGCTATCTGGGATTTGATTTATCTTTATTTATCTGTCAAAATTTTATTTTTTTCCTAATCTCAAAAGTTTTTTTTCTCTATTATACTCCATCACCACTATTTCTCAGAATGCAATATTAAATAATAATAATTATTATTATGTAAATGTCTATTTGTATTGTTTCCCGTACCTAATTAATAAATTTAAATTCTTTACAATACAGAGAAGTAATTAAATATATTAGTTTTTGAAAATGTTGACCTCCAAGCTCGCCTTCCTCCTGCAATTACTCAACTCACTGAGAAATTTCAAATTTTAAGGTTTATTTGGTCATCTTGATGGGTCCTTCCTTATACTAAGGCTACTAGAGTTGTAGGGAAGGCTCGTTCACTTTACCGGCCAGCATTCAGCTCTGCCCTAACACGCAGCGCTGCTGTAACGTCTGCTCGTGAACTAGCCAAGCTTGCTTCTGTTCGGATCATGTGACTGTGTAGTGCAGCACTTTTTTAAAATTATTATTCAGCACCACGTCTTACTACCCGTTCGGGTTATACGCCTAAGTACTAATTACGCTAATGGATTAGGAATTGGGAAGGTTGAATTAGTGGAAGTGAACCCGCATTTGCGTGGAGGGAGAGTGGAAAACCATTGAGGAAAAACCACCCCCAGTTCACCCGACCGAGATTCAAACCTCGATCTCCCCATCCTCAGCAGTTGAGCTCAACACGACTAGCGCGTTAGCTATCTACGCCACCGAGGCGGGTGCGCTCGTTACTAACTTCTTATTTATGTCAAGTATGCTTCCAAAGTCAATGTGAATAGTAAATGTTTGTATGTTTATTGTAAGCTTTCTTATTATTTATGCGTGAAGGGTTACGAAAAGTGTCATACCGATACTAAGAAAATGCCGGGTAAGCGTTGTATCGTTGCCGTATGCAATAAAAGTAATCTAAGAGATATGGTGTTATACACCATGACTTCCCTAAAGATTCTGATGTCAGACGAAGATGTATTCCCTTCTGAACTAGATGGAAAATGGAGTCATGATTCATATTTTATTTGCTCAGAACATTTTTTCGCTTAATGAATATGAACAAGACCTTCAGTCCTAACTGCTGTAATTTCATTAAAAAAGCAAATTAAAATCGCCCTTATTTGTGATGTCTTCGAAAATGTTATCCAAGGGGAAAATATATCACCGTGAATCTAGGCATTGTATTAGATTTACGAAACAAATAGTAAGTGATTTCATGGCGGGTAAACATGTCACCCCCAATAGTTTTACTTTATGGAAAAGTCCCCTTCTATAGTGAATTTAATGATTTGTTTAAATAGTTTACTTAACTGCAAGATTTCACATATGCATTTTATAACCTTATTAAACAAATCAATCTTGCTTCATTAATGTGGACAGTAGTCTGGAAGAAAAATCTCCCCATGCAAGGTGGATATAGTTTTATGTTATCCGTGCCATCTTAAAACATACTTAAGAAACATTATTTCTAAATTTAATAAATCACGTGGCTGTATGACACACATGAATATGTTTTTTTACAAGAACATAGTTTATTGTAGTACATGAACAAATGTATATAGTACGCAAGTTAATGAAAGCATTAAGGTATTTGGTGACGTAAATGTTCACTTAAATTATGTGTTAACTTTTCAATATAAATTTAATAACCCTCTTGTAAGTAGGCCTATTCATAAACCAATTTCTAGTATAGTGAAAATCTTGAATTTATATTAATGTTCAACTGAGTGTGTCAAACTATATATTTAAAGGGTAATATTAGATTCAGTTACATTTCTGTTATATAAGTTTGTAATTATATATGCCCCCCTAAAAGTTGGAGATAATATGTGTGTCCTCCACCTATATCCCCTACCCGCCCCCCCACAGTTGGAAATAAAGTTGTCCTCTAAGATTGAAGTTCAAATCCCAGCCGGGTGTAACAAGGGTATTTTTCCCTAAAATGGTACCCCACTCTCAATATACGCAATAGAGGTACATTCAATCTAAAATGTAACATTCCTCATTTCTGGTTCATTAGGGTAAATTGATGTATGTGTACAACTCAAACGGGTAGTAAGTCACAATGAAAAAAAACCTATTGTGATGACTATCAAGAGTATCGGCGAAGCTTTATTAGTGTTGGGCGAGGTAGTTTGTAAAAACACTATTTTTAAGGAGTTTTTAGGTGATTGACTCCAAGCCAGTGGAAAATATTTGAAAATGGAATGCCACTAAAAGCTATTTGGGGTGTTCCTTAAGCATTTAGAAATAATAATAGATTGTTATATAATCTTTTTGAAGTTTGATTCAAACCATCTTTCAGCTTCAAATTCAAGTATATCAGAGGGAAGTTTAACAAAATAGAGGGAGGCACATTTCGATGGGGGGAGAAAAATTTGGTAATACCCCACCCTATCAACCCTTCCCTCTTTCCCAGTTCACGCTCAATGAGTGACACTCGATATAAAACTAGTGACAGACACACCGTAGAATGTAGATTATTTCCTCAGAGTCTGACAAACTAACTTAAATCTAGAACAAATACAACATCCAGCCCCCTGACAGTTAATTCATCATTGTGAAAGGGGAAAAGCACAGTCAACCAATGATACGTTTTTCGGACATTCCGGAATCGAACCCGGGACCTTTAACTCAGTATACAAACACGCTACCAACTGAGATAAAGTGTCGGACTGTGTATTGAAATCAACATTTAGTACGGTTTATGTGTTGTTAGCAAAATAATTCTATATTACGTGATAAAAAAAATTACACCTCTGTACACAAATAAAAAACTGGTACGTTGGTACTAACGCTATAAACTACCTGATCTCATAAATCATCGCACTCAAAATATAACTTGTTTTTGAGTGACGCGGAGGTCGTGGTGTAGTGTAGTTCTTCTTTTATATTCATTCAAGTATTAAATTATAAAAGACTTGTGAGATTTAAATGTATTTATTGAATGATCATAATACTAGTGTCAATATTTTTATAAGAGTTCGGCCATTCATTTTTTCTGGTACAAAGGCTCCTTCGGTCTAAAATGTGAGAACCCATGGTCTAAGTCAATATATGTTAATGTGTTGAATAACACGCTCTGGTAGCTTTGTCAGTTCGAAGTACTTTAGTATTAATTTTAACCGAAATTGGGTGGGGTGCGAGTGATTCTGAAGTCTCTATATAAGCGAGGTCCTCGGTGTAATAACCCATATCTTGTGTTAAGAAACTTAAAAACTAAAACGAACTTAATTACCAGAATGGTGGCTACTAGTTATATACATTTTCTTGTATACAATGTATGGAAGCTACTATGGTTGTGCTTTTTTCAAATGAGAATATAAGTGGCACTTTTAATATGTGTGTGTTTTGAATATAAAGTCTTAAACCAAGTCTTAAAAAGGAGCCTATGTATACGACTCATCTTCTGTGTCTAATGTTTTAGTTATAAAGTAAATAATTTATGTTTGTATTGAAATTATTAGGGATTATGGGGGAAGGTGCCCCGTTTACTCCACCCCAATGAGTGCGCCACTGGTTCTAAGCAAACGCTTAGTTAGAGGTCATTTTATCATAGATATAATTAATTTATAAAATATTATAGTTATTTAAATGGTTTTTATGAACTTATAATGCCCCTTTTTCTCGTCAAATGAAAAAATCAAAAGTATATCCATTAGCTTTTATTTAATTAAAGTGTACCAAACTTTTAGTTCAAACCCCTTTAAAAAAGGTTTATATTATATATATATATATATATATATATATATATATATATAATATATATATATATATATATATATACATATATATATATAGTTAATAATGAATACTTTTTGAGTCAGTGTGTTTAAAGGAGTCTCTCATTTTATATTATTAAGTCAACATAGTAAGTATAGTATTTATCTTAAAAATGTTAAATAAAGTTTAAATGTAATTATAATTATACAAAAATGTACATTTGTTATATTTGAATATGATGTATTTTCACTGTCTAAAATATGTTTTTCAAGTAAATAGAGTAAGATCTAGTAGTGTTGTTTTTTCAATGTATCTTCACGCCAGTCAATGCTTTCCACATTTAATAGCAATTAGAAGGTAGGTATGAGGAAGATAGAATTATGAGAAGTACCCTCGTTTGCGTGGAAAAACGGGAAACCATTTAGGAAAAATTACCTTAAGTACATCGTTTAATTGAGCAGGCGCGGTATGCACATTTTTGTCCTCGATTCATTATTTCATAGAACAAATCTTTCTTTAAAAAATGAAGATGAAATACATATTTAAAAAAATTAGATATCACTAAACTTTACACAAAAATATACAAATCAATACATTTATTTAATCTATATAAAGCAAAGGATGAAGCAAGACAGAGGTACCCGCCAACAACTCGTGAAACTCAAAACAAATTATGTTAGTGGGTTTGAAAAAGAACCAAAGGAAAGTTGCCGGGGAACAATGAATTTTTGTTATGGTTTACTTCAAGGTCGTTTGCTATTATTAGGAATGGAGGGAGGAAAGGACTGCTACCTAAACCCACCCTTCAAAGTATCTTGTAGAGTGCGACGGAGAAGAGAGAAAGAGAAGATTTAGACTGTTTGCCACGTAACTCAAGTTGGCCCGCCACATTGCTGAAAAAAACCTTTTTTGTCTAATCGTTTGTGCTCTATTTGTGCTCATATGTGCCCGAACATGAACATTTGTGCTGTGAAACTGGCCAATTTAGAAAATATTTAATGTGGTGGGCCAACTTGAGCTCAAGCTAGCCCACCACATATTGAAAAACACAACATAACAAAATGTATTTAAGTCAATCCATTGTGCTCCATTTGTGCTCATATGTGCCCAAAAATGAACATTTGTGCTTTAAAATTAGAAAATCTAAAGAACAATTAATGTGGCGGGCTAACTTGAGTCTTCCTTATACCATAACCTGTAGAAAAATTGAATTCAAGCAGGCCCGCCACATTTTTAAATATCAATGTAACAAAATTCTGTTTTCACCATTCGTTTGTTTTTCGTTTGTGCTCATATGTGCCCAAAAATGAGTATTTGTGCTCTATAATTAGAAAATCTAGAAAACAGTTAATGTGGTGGGCTAGCTTGAGCTCTAGTTGGATTGCCTTCATTAAATGTTATCTAAAAGGCCTAGATTCACAGCCTTAACATTAATTTTCGGGCACATATGAGTACAAACTAAGAACAAACGAATGGTGAATACAGAATTTTGTTACATTGATATTTAAAAATGTGGCTGGCCAGCTTGAACTATATTTTTCTACAGTTTATGATATAGGGAAGGTTCAAGTTAGCCCACCACATTAAATGTTCTCTAGATTTTCTAATTTTAAAGCACAAATGTTCATTTTCGGGCACATATGAGCACAAATGAAACACAATGGATTGACTTAAATAAATTTGGTTATGTTGTGTTTTTCAATATGTGGCGGGCTAGCTTGAGCTCAAGTTGGCCCACCACATTAAATATTTTCTAAAATGGCCAGTTTAACAGCACAAATGTTCATTTTCGGGCACATATGAGCATAAATAGAGCACAAACGATTAGACAAAAAAAGAATTTTTTTCGGCAATATGGTTGGCCAACTTGAGTCACGTCTGTTTTTATCCAGGCTATAAGAGTGTCACTTTTTGGAATGGGAGAACACAAGCGATCCTAGTGGTGAGATATTTTTACCAACCAAAGCTCGTCAGATTTATCCCTCTGGCCTCTGCTGCAGCCATTGGTATTTCGGAGGTCCACTTGCTTACATCGTACGTTTTTCTTGCCCTAGGAAGTTATCATCCTGTAAAGGCTACCACATTTTGTATTTTTACGTTTTATGAAGACTTAAAAAAAGACCAACGACAATTCCATAAAATCTTTTGTATTTTTTTCACAAGTTGAAATAATTCCTGAGAATGCTTTGCAAATTACTAGGAGGGAAATTAGTATATAGTTTTTAAAAAAAGGACCTATTGTGTTAACATAGCCCATGTTGTTAATAATGTCACCGTAATAAAAATAGTTACACTGTTTGAAAAAAAATAACTGTACTAATTTTATATAATAATAGTTATAATAATTCTAACAAATAATAATAATGAGTTAAGGATCTAGTCAAAACCATAATTTAAGTTTTTTATATATATATATATATATGACCATTGTAATATTTACTGGCAAAATTTATTTAATGCGTCACTATTATTTATATATTAATTATTAATACAATAGATAAAAAAAAATATGTTCATATATATCTCAGTAGCGCTAAACGAAAATCGGGCGTCACTTCAGACAAATTTAAAGTGGGTGGGTTGAATATTGGTTTCCACTTTCATTTTGCCTTTCGGAATAAGTTGTCAAAGTCCCCATAATTTGAATGTACGCATATAATTTTACCGAGCGTAAACGATGCTGAGAATGGGATTTTCTTATTGTTTTTCGTTAACTTTATGACCGTGAGATATATTAACAAGGAAATAATATCGGAAATCTATATATAAAAAAGGTGATATAGTGTTTTGTGAACTACTGATCTAGTTGTATGTAGGATATTGTCAATGTTTTTAGAAATATTGTAACTACCTTGCATCAGTTGTGCTATCTATATTCAGATGAAACAACTAACAGTACCTTTGAATTTCCGAAGATAACCGAAGGTTTTAAATTTACATTTTAGGCCAAATGACTTTAGGCCAACTGCCTTTTAGGCCAAATGCCTTTTAGGCCAACTGCCTTTAGGCCAAATGACTTTAGGCCAAACGCCTTTTAGGCCAAATGCCTTTTAGGCCAAATGCCTTTAGGCCAACCGCCTTTAGGCCAAACGCCTTTTAGGCCAAATGCCTTTTAGGCCAAATGACTTTTGGTTTCATTTTTAGGCCAAATGCCTTTAGGCCAAATGCCTTTTAGGCCAACTGCCGCGTCCCCTGTTGGCAACTATAAAGCTGTGTGAACAAAAAATTGGCAAAATATTAATCTATATCCAAATTATGTCATTCTGTGCTATTAAGTACATTACAAATTAATATTCATGTGAGTGGCAACAATTTGTAGTACAGTAAGTGAATTTGTATGTTGTAATATATTAAAACTAAATTTATTTCTCATTTTATGGCAAAATATGTTAAACATTTTTGCATGGTTATTAAAATGTGGACAGTAATTCCCCCCCCCCCCCCCCACTCCCAACAACAATAGAAAAAAACTTAAATTTGACTTTGGGAATATGTCATCAATTCATATTAATTTAGAATTAAATAAATATACTTTATAAACTCTTACTATTTATTGTACACTCACCACAACATAGATGGGCTCCGAGGTAGGCCCAAGACAAGTGATGGTTTCTGGAGCGTAGAAGCTATGGGGCTTCCTCTCATAGTGGAATATTGATCCTGCGAACCTGAGACTCCTTGGGTAGTCTATCTTCCAGTTGCCATTTAAGTAGTAATGACCACTCTCATTCCTGATTGCTAGAAATGGCAACAAATTTAACAAGCGTCATCAGAAAAAACACAGACCATTTATATATACAGCTTGATATTACTTAAGTAGGCACTTGAAAGTTTATTGCTGCACTAACAAAAGTATGCTCCTATCTCTATCTTGATCTAGTTCTATCCAGTCCACCTCATTACACCTTATCCCTATTTTGATCTAGTTCTATCCAGTCTACTTTATTACACTTTATCTTGATCTAGTTCTATCCAGTCCACCTCATTACACCTTATCTCTCTCTCTCTCTTGATCTAGTTCTATCCAGTCCACCTCATTACACCCTATCTCTATCTTGATCTAGTTCTATCCAGTCTACCTTATTACACCATATCTCTCTCTCTTGAGCTAGCTCTATCCAGTCCACCTCATTACACCCTATCTCTATCTTGATCTAGTTCTATACAGTCTACCTTATTACACCTTATCTCTATCTTGAGCTAGCTCTATCCAATCCACCTCATTAAGCCCTGTCTCTTTCAGGTCCATTCTAATGTTATACTACCATCTTCATCTAGGGCTTCCCAATAGTCTCTTCCCAGTCAGTACAATGAACACGGTTCTAGTTACTTCCATTCATGCTGCATGATCTGCCTACCGTAGTCTGTGAGATTTGATTACCCTAACAATGCCAGGTGATGAATAAAGGGTATAAAACCTCCTTCCTGCTCCATTATCTTCATCCATTCTAGGAACAAATATTTTCCTAAGACTTTGTTTTCAAACACCTTAAATTTATTATTGTCCCGTAAGGTAAGAGACCATGTTTCACAATGATAAAGAGCAACCGTAAAACTAATGCTTTCAATATTCTGAGTTCTGCATTTTCATAAACACAAGTGAGATGTTAACAACTTACTTAATTGCAATATCTAAAGGCAATAAACATATCTCAAAGATCCTCGTTGCAGTGAATTCTAAACCACTCATTATTTGATGCTTGATGAATATAAACTTGAAGGCCACAATCAGGATTTCAAGGACAAATCCTCTTCTAGACCCTCATTGGTGATATATCAGCATTTTTGAGGGAAATCGTTTAAAAGAAAAGTATGTAACAGCTAAAAAATTTTACTAAAACTACCTTACTTCATTCAAACATCAATTCATCTGATTATTATTACATTAATTTTGATAGATATTATCAATACATAGAAAATACCTAATACATGTAATGAAATTATATCAATGCTGTCAGCAAAAAATGTTTTTTTTAAAGGGTCATTTTACAATATCCTCAGCACATTGCAGGAAAATGTGTCAGAAATTTTTGAAACTTTGCAATTTTTGTATCTTATATTGAGATGCAAAATATATGGGCTAAGGTATAAAACCTAACTTTTTATTTCGCATTTATTAATAAAAGACATGTGCATCAACTATGGGTTCATAGTTAGATATATATACAATACAAACCTAAATAGTTGTTCGATGCTCTGACCTCCCGAATTTCGATATTTGTTGCGCCTGCTGGGATTAGAAGAATATCATTGTATCCTAAAAAAAAAAAAGATTGTTCGACAACTTAAATTTGGTTGTTGGGCTGCAATATAAAATATTTATGTTTATTTTAACAAAAAAACAAACTTTTTCTCTTAGGCTATAATATCGTTTTAAATATTTCATTTTTTAAGCAAGGTAATTATATACATTGAGTAAGGGTAGTCAAAAGTTCCTCTCAAAAGAATTTTCAAACACTGTTTCATAAACATGAAAGTAATTATAAAAAAAAGAGAGAAGGAATGAGCTCTGTATTTGTCTGAGGAGAAGGAGGGGAATTAGGGGTGAAGGCAAACCAACAGAGAATAAAGGCCCAAAATTTCTACTATTGGACCTATAACCACATGCATTACATTTCTATCCCTCAATACAGGAAAATAAACTTAGATTGCATCCAATGTATAAAGCTACAACACAAATATTTTTTAACATTTCATGTTGTTTAATAAGCAAGTACTCAAGTGAAGTGAAGTGAAGTAAGCAAGATGTTGTGAGTTGTTACTTTTATTGTGGACAGGCCCATATAATAAAGGAATATGGGGAGGGGGGGAAACTGAGGAAAGCAAAAGAATGAGAAAGTAAAGAGAGTGAATGGGAGTAGTAGGTTTTCTCCTTAATTAAAAAAAAAACTCTCATTAGTAAAGAAGACTATTTAAATTAATCCTGGCATGGTTTAGTTGGAAATGTGTGAGAAGTATGTTTTGCCCACTCCTTTACCATCACAACGAAAACAAATTAAATGGTCCTGATTGTGAGGGGGGGGGGGGGGGGAGGTAGACTATTAAGAAACTTAACTATCCATCAAATGAAGACAATATAAAACTAGTTGCGATTATCTCGGCCTTATCAGTACTGTGCAGGTCATTAAAACTCACCCGCTTGTAGGTAATCTATCTCTACTAGTCCTCGAACAGTGTTGCAACTACTGCCATCTCCCCCACATTCTCGGCACTGATCCTCCCGAGCATTGGAGCCCAGCATATTGTCGCAACCCACCGGCTGCAAACAGGACACTTGTAGTTATAGCATGTACCATAGCTGGCATCACAATCAAATGCATCATCAGTTATAGTAGTACAAGTACATATGTTAGAGGTACATTAAGAATACAATTTATACTTGAATTATCAAATGTAGGATCATAAGGATACGTTAGTGTTTTTATTTGGTGAAAATAATGAATAATGAAACTTTTACCATCAGCAGAGGTGTTTTAGAGGTACCTTAGGGATGGAAGGCATAGGTCCTACTAAACTGTTCATAAGATCCACTTAAGAGTAACTAGGGGATCAATAAATATGTTTTTCAACATATCAAAGGTCGTGCAGACTGATAATTTCCTACTCACACCAACCTGGGGCAGAACAAAATAACTAACCGAGATCATGTGCAATATGTGCTTTATTTTAATTAGTTTAATTCTGATTATGTATCTTTGCCATGCTTGAATTAGTGTAGTGACTAACCCCGTAATTTTACTGTGTTAAACCTCAATACCTGAATACGTGCCTGATGCGAGGTTGATAAGCCATTCAAACCAACCTACAGTGTGATCTTCTCCCTGTCTGATAACAGACTGATCTCTCATAATGACAGTATTGTATACAGGTTTGATCCCACCTTCTCTTAGGTGTCGTCTATAAACCACGTAACGATTTGTGTGAGGGAGGGGGTTAAGGGGGAGCTCTAATGTATATATCTTGTCATACGGGGGGAGGGTGGGGTACATCAAACTGTAACACAGGTTGTGCTTGAATTTTAATGTTGAAAAATATTATTGTTCATGTTTTCTCCTTTGAAAATGCAAGATTAGCATTTTCTTTTTGTTTATCAATATTTCGAACGCTCTTAGATGGAATTGTCTATTCCATACTACGAACGCCAGGCACATTCGAAAACACATATTTTTTATGCGCACGACAATTACATGCCTGTACCCATGGCACTTGTTTAGACTTAACCAATCTACTGACCCCCTCAAGTGCTTTTAATTGAATAAAGGCTGTCTGTCGAAGTATGGTTGAGTTTGAGTATAATTTAGATTCCTACTACTGCACATTATTTTATATAGGCCGTGGATAATCGCTTGTGTTTGAACAAACACAAAAATAATTTCTTCAAAAAGAAGAGACTTGTTCATTGTTTGCGTATAAAAATAGATATCCAGAAAAACAAAACAGTGGAAGAATCTCAAAAAGATGTTGTTGTGAAATGGAACGAAGCAACTTATCTCAAGGCATGTTTGAGGAGGACTCCATCAATAGTGGTTTTTATTCGGAACAGTAGAATTTTATGAAGAGTAAAGCTCCAAATATCCTAAATTACTTTCAAAAGATAGGTTAATTAAAGCTTATACCATTTCACTTCTGATAAATTAGTATGTATGGTAGGTGACCTGGTGGTCTAGGGGTAAGGTGTCAGACTTCTGTGCTGGCGGCCGGGGTTCAATCCTCGGTCCCGGCAAAGATTTTTCTGATTACCAAACCCTTCCTTCACCTCTGACAAGACATCTTGTAATTGTGGGGAATGCCAGGCCGCCACCGTGGTTCGGATTCCACGTTAAACTGTAGGTCCTTCATTTCATCTCACAATCACCCTACCATTACACATTAGCGTAAGTGCGTATAACCCGAACGGGTAGTAAGACGCGGTGCTAATAATAATAGTGTGTATGTATATAAATATTATACACCCGCTACGGCAGCCACATGATCTAAGTAGTCATTCTCTCAGTCGACTAGACGGCTGATGACAAGGAGATGAGGTTCGATTACCAGTCAGGTCTACTAAAGGTTGCCTTTCCTAAATTGTTTCCTGCTATCACTACATGCAAATACTGGTAGATTTTCGTGAAAAGTCTATCTTTTTAGTATACATTTTGTAGGAGGGTGCAGTCAAATTGTAGTTATTCTATCTATCTTTTTAGTATACATTTTGTAGGAGGGTGCAGTCAAATTGTAGTTATTCTATCTATCTTTTTAGTATACATTTTGTAGGAAGGTGCAGTCAAATTGTAGTTATTCTATCTATCTTTTTAGTATACATTTTGTAGGAGGGTGCAGTCAAATTGTAGTTATTCTATCTATCTTTTTAGTATACATTTTGTAGGAGGGTGCAGTCAAATTGTAGTTATTCTATCTATCTTTTTAGTATACATTTTGTAGGAGGGTGCAGTCAAATTGTAGTTATTATATCTATCTTTTTAGTATACATTTTGTAGGAGGGTGCAGTCAAATTGTAGTTATTATATCTATCTTTTATTATATTTATCTAATGTGTAGGAATGATAAAGGTAGTTTTAGAGGTAATCTACAATCATTCACGCGGAGAGTATATAACTATTTAGGAAAAGCCACTCTAAATACACCTGACAGG
This sequence comes from Timema cristinae, assembly GCA_039000515.1. Taxonomy (NCBI): domain Eukaryota; kingdom Metazoa; phylum Arthropoda; class Insecta; order Phasmatodea; family Timematidae; genus Timema; species Timema cristinae. The sequence goes on along the minus strand of JBCFYV010000012.1, from coordinate 25,289,999 downwards.
TATTCAAACCCCGATCTCCACTTTATTGGTCATCCAGGCTTTATAGAGAGTGAATCCATGATCCAGGATCGATGTTGGAACGAAACATGAGTCTAGGAATTGATCGGTTAACTAAAGTAAAGTTGTAGATTAATCCAAAATATAATTTAGAAAAGTTGTATGCTTATATTATTATTATTATTATTATTATTATTATCACCGCGTCTTACTACCCGTTCGGGTTATAGACACTTACGTTAATGTGTAATGGTAGGGTGATTGAGAGATGAAATGGAGGACCTACAGTTTAACGTGGAATCCGAACCACGGTGGAGGCCTGGCATTCCCCACATTCACAAGATGTCTTGTCAGATATGAAGGAAGGGTTTGTTAATCAGATTAATCTGTGCCGAGACCGAGGATTGAACCCCGAACTCCATCACAGAAGTCCAACACCTGACCCCAAGACAACCAGGTTACCTAGTATGCTTAAAATTGTTTAAATGTCTCTCTATCTGATGATAATATGACTATCAAAAAGTGCACAACATTAAGAAATATGTCTTCCCCCAGCGTCAATCATCGGAAGTGGGCACTTTAACATCAAGTATCGCCTCTACAGAAAAGGGCCATCCTAGTAGGTACATAGCAAGTAGTGCCGTCTGGCTCTTACTCAGATCACAAACCTGACATCCATAACATAAATACATCCTCATGAACCTGAGGAATTTGAGCTCGGTGTATTTGTCTGTGCATGTCTGGCTTATCTGTTTATAGCTTATGTGTAGCTATTCACAAATGAAACAGTTATTTAAGAAAGGCTCTAAGTCATGAAGATACAGTTTTGAGAAGACTGAAAAAAACTTAATAAAACCCAATGGCTTCAATAAAACATAAGACAAAAAAATATACATACAAAGTTACTAATACCGAACAATATAATCTGCAAAATTAAAATGGTGGGTATTATTAATTTTGTTAAAAAAAATTTGTTGAAATATCAATTTTTAGGCCTTTTCTTATATTAGAATAAAATGTTAGGTCCATTCTTAAATACATATTCTCAATGGTTACAATATTTTTATTTTAACTGAAGTAAAAATTAGTGAGAGTTGGTGTTGGTATTATTATGAAACAAAAACACCACTATTAATGAAATTCAGTCTCACATGAACCCTAACATAATAATTTAATATATTTTTAATGTTGCAATTGAACATAATTTCTTTGCACAGTTTAATGTCTTGTTTAAGCATAAAAGTCACATAGCTATATCTCAACACACTCATCGTTTCATCTGTACATGCTTCTCAACCAATAATCTCGTCAAAGATTCTTTTTTTTTGCCATAATGTATGCCAATATTTTTTATGTCATTTATGGTTTTATTGCCACTGCTCCTTCTGGATATGCTCGTCTTTCTGGTAGGTCGATCGTAGTCTCTTCAGTTCCCAGTTTGAATTTGTGTGGAACTAAACTCCTAATTAACTGTGACGAAACGACAATCCCCCTTTTTGATGAATTCGACTGATATTCCATGAAACTATTGATAGATAAGGCCTGTTTCTTGTCTCTTGTGCTACACCCTCCACTGTCCCTGTAGGAAAGGCCCTTAAAACTACGGGAAAGGGGGGGATGTGCGTACATGTTATAAACAACAACAGATTAAAGAGCAAAGTTTATTAAATCAGGAATATTTTGATTATCTCCAAGAAACAAATAGACAAAAGGATAATGGCCTTAATTCAAAAGCTTCCTAGTAACTAATATCAAAAAAGAAAACATTGCATCTTAAAAATGTAACTTCTTAAACGTATTTCCTTTACTATTCTTAAAAAACTTGACTTAAGGTCTTTCGTATTATGTTACAAAATAAGAGTATAAATAAAAATATACTAAAGTTTTCCAAAGAATAAAAGTAATAATTTTAACTAACAATTATATTGAGTGAAATCTCGTGTCCTTTAAATTACTTTAACTCAAAGTTTGCAAATGGACACAGATTTAAACGCTAAAAATAGCGTATACTAACTAAAAGTTATCTTAACATCAGGGAACGTAACTATTAACTGTTACTGCACAAACAATTGCATACTTGAAGAATTATTTATTTATATCGAACAGAATATTTCTTTATAAAAAAAAGGCCTATCTCCCTAGACGCAAACAAAAGATTTCTCCTATACATTTAGTCAATTCAAATCAAATGGTAATACCAACAAGGTGTTGACAACTAACTTTAACAATTTACAACGTATGTCAATCATACTTGACACCTAAACAATATGAGAAGCGTAACAAAAAGCTAATGCCAGACACAATTGTCCCATTGCGTCCACTAGAAAACACGACAATTTATATTATGGGTTTCATTCCCAAACACGCACAATACCCTACAAAACAGTTTATAATATTGAACGCAAGGTTACTGCCAGGTCCAACCTCCATGACCCCAATACCTATAATGCTGTTTCAATATAAATTAATTTAATGATACCAAACGGTCGGAATCCCAGGTCCCTCCTCCATGACCCCAGTACATATAATGCAATAAAGCGGTCTGCCCCATACACGTAATGCAGTAAAGCTGTCTGCCCAAAAATACAATTTACATACTCTTATATATATTCCTTCTGAACCTAGAACACAAAACAAGGGGAGGAAAGTTTATATTCAAGCCAGTCACGTAATCACAGGCATTACGTCATTATACATCAGTTTCTTCTTTCTTCGTGGTTTCTGATTGGACGTCAGCCGACGCATTGCAGTAAAATACGAATATTTGAAGTTCATCTCTCTTGAAAGCCGTTGGAAGCGTCTGTTGCTAGGTGAGAGTTGCCATAATCTTCCTCCAGGCGGCAACACTTACAATTTAATTGTGAAATGTTATCCATATGTTCTTATTTGTGTCAAAAGTGTCGCTAAGTATTACCGTTTGATTTTACTATTTTGGTAGTTTGTTTATTTAAGGCAATCATAAATAAGCCTAGTACAAGTTACTATATTTTTGTGAAACAGTTTTATTTTTTCATGTGAGAAAAATGTAAACTGCAAAATTAGGGCATTTCAGTTTTCTATTAAATTAATTATAAATGTATGTCTTTATTACTTAAAATTACCAAATTGATGGGAACAGTTGTATGTTTTTACAACCTGGTTTTTAATTTACTTGGGAAATATTGGTGGGGAGGGGGAGGGCTTAAGATAGTCCCAGCCCTCCAAGATAAAACAAGAGGAGATCAAGCCACCCAGGCCCCCTGTTTCGGAACCCCTGGACTCCACCACCAAGATAAGTAGGCTAATAAATTATTTTTTGGAAATTTTTTCTCCCATCCACCAGTACTTCTACTTATAAATTTCAAATTTTAATATTTAATGGTATATCTTCAGGAGTCCTTGTATTGGCTTGCCAAATTTAAATTTTCTGTCAAACCTAAAAGGTTTTTTCTATTTCCTCCGTTTACCTATTTCCCGATTTCCTAATTAGGCTAAAATTTAAAAAGTTTGGACTCTTATGGCTAGCGTGGTCCCTTTACTTTCCTTAATAATTTCCTACCAAAACTAGGAAGTAGTTTGTTCTATTAGTTTCAGAAATTTAAACCTCTCGCCCCTATACCCATTTTTCTAACCAACATTTAGAATTTTCAATGTTTAAGACTTATTTGGTTATCTCAAACTGTCCTTCTACCTGACTTCAAAAATTAAAATTTATACCACAAACAAAAGTATTGTTTCTGTTATTGCCCCTTTCCCTATTTCCTGGGGCCCACATACAAATTTAAAGTTTTAAGATTTATGTATCTATTTGGAGTGATCCCTGTAGCTGCATGCTAAATTTCCATTTTCTTCCACACTTATAACTAGATATTTCTATTAGTTTTGGTAATTTTGAAACTCCCTTCACACTATTTTCTCCAAATCATTTTAAGAAATTAAAAATTTTAAGATCTATTTGGTTATCTGGAGTTTTATCTCTGTCTTCCAAATTTTTATTATTTTTTTGTTAATGTTCTATCCTGGGCCACGTCAGTGAGCAGTAGAACAGTTTATATCCATTGTGGCTGAACACTTTCCCCTCTCCCCCTTTTGCAGTAAATCTCCTATAAAAGGAATTTGTGTCAAACTCATCCTTATAATACTACTCATCCTTTTAATCCTACTCTATAGACTAAGCCGTTTTTCACCCTTGTATCAAAAAATAAAAACTAATATGTATCAAATTTTCTAGGTGATATTTCCAGCGAAAGAATCTATACTTTTTTGACTGTTCTAAACAATTAACTGTCAACCATATTAATTAACTAGACCCTATATTTCAAGTAAAGTAACCATTGGGAAGGATGGGTTTAAAATGAGTCTCCATTCACATTCAATTGTATTACAATAACATTATTGTATATTTATTGGGTTTGAAATCTTGACAAAACCAACATTTTACAATAACAAATAATTAATTTATGTAAAAACACAGCTAGTATGTTTCAATTCAGTCTTAAATGGCTAAAGCAAGATCGAGGTTGAGTCAAATTAGATGTGTAGTATTAAAATTGTTCCAAACACACATTTTTTTTGTGTTTCTTGCTTCAATCCCAGATTATGTGCCAAAATATTCATTCAAATATCCTAAGGAAAGCTCCTAGCGTTTATATGAACTGCCAACATTTGTAAAAATGATAGTAAACATACCCACCATATGCAATGACTGCCAGGTTCCACCATCACCTGATGTTGCATAAAAGTGGTTTTATGTGAGTGATTTAAGGTTCTAGAACACCTGATCCGGGAATTTCATAATTTTTCAAATAAAATAACATGTATAGCATAGGCGTGTGAACAGAGGAGGCTGGGTGAGCCCAGCTCCCTAACCCACACCCATAAACCCATAGATGGCCCCCGACTGTATGTGTGAGATTTCCTCAAAATACAATATGAATTAGAATATTCAGACTGTTGCAGCAAACAAATAAATTAAAAATTTCAAATTAAAATATTTACGGGTTTTAATTTTAGCATAAGTACATCTAAATATGCATACAATTTATGTACAATATGAGTACACCCTAATTTTGGTTGGAAGAACAGTTTAGAAAATTCAAATATATTTCTTTAAGGCCGGAATTGATAACATTTTAATATTGTTTTATTTTACATGTATTGATAATATCTATCAAAGTGAGAGCTACAAATAACCAGAAGCGGATTTACACTACAGGCCCACTAGGTACGGTCTTTAAAGGTGGCACATTTTGGATAAAAATTGTATTATTATATTTTGTTTTTAATAATTAAGTTTAAATTATTTACTAACATTATTTAAATAGTTCAAGCTAAAGTCATAACGACAACATTTCTTTTTAAATAACTGTACTTTGCAATTGCTTTGAAACTGACGTCCGTCTCCCATCTTCATAATATTAACTCAAACTACTGTAGGGTATGTATACGCTTGATTATAATATGATCTTTCGTAGACATCTTTTCTCGAATGCTAACTTCCACCGCCCCCCGCCCCCCTCACTCTGTCCCTTAACACCTCTTTCATCTGCCTCAGTGGCATAGTTAGCTAACGCACTAGTTTCGTGTTGAGCTAGACTGCCAAGGATGGAGAGATCGAGGTTCGAATATCGGTAGGGTGAACTGGGGGGCTCCCTAAATAGTTTTCCACTCTCCCTCCACGCAAATGCGTATTCACTTCCTCTTAATCCCACCTTCCTAGTTCCTAAACTATTAGCGTAACTAGTACTTAAGCATATAACGCGAATGGGTAGTAAGACGCGATGCTAAATAAATAAAATAAATAAACAGAAATAAACACCTCTTTCCTCCAAAACTTCCTAAAGGCCTTGACAAAAAAAAAATGGGGTGAGAGGGGCGCATATTATAATTGTGTCTATAGGGGCACAAAAAATTTAAATTTGCCACTGCAAATAGCATTACTTGATGTATGAATATATTAAAATTATTTTATTAACTTTAGTAATTAAAAATACAGTTTCTTCCTACCAATATCAGACTATACATAGTTTTATATTACCTGACTCGGCTAGATTTTTAGAAGGCTTGGCCTGTCATTATTGAAAAGTATTTTATTCAGTTTGTTTATGGAAAAATGTGCTCAATATTATGATAGTACCTTCCTTATATAATGTATGTATACACCTCTTATTTATTATGACTTCTCAGCAGAGTCAAAGTTTATGCCAAAAAATCAGGTGTTCTTTCACCAACTTAGCTGATCTATAATTTTAGCTGTCATCTTTACAAAGTGCTGCGCAGATATTTTAATTATAATTTAAAATAAAGACTAATACAACTTATTCTTATTAAAACAGCTAACTTGAGGTGTTCTATAGTTTAACAAGTTCCACCAGTGAAAGGGAAATTTGATAGAGGGTTGAGTAAAACTGGGTTGAAAATAAATTTGGGGAATATTTGGTAATACAAAGCTTTTGGCATTGTCATAATATTTGCCATGAGGTAGGACCTTTTCATAATGACTATGTTTCTTATCACAATATCCACAATGGCCGTAATTTTTACCCTGGTTACCGAAATACTCATAGTTACCATACTTTCTAGAGGAACAATGTTTACGGTCAACATCTTTGCCATGTTTGTCATAATGGTCGTAACCACCATGTTTGTGGTCATAATCTTTGTCATGATCGTCGTGGTGCCCAAAGTCTTTACACTTGCAAGAAGAACCATGTTTGTGGTCACAATCTTTGCCATGATTGTCGTGGTGCCCAAAGCCTCTACACTTGCAAGAAGAACCATGTTTGTGGTCATAATCTTTGCCATGATCGTCGTGGTGCCCAAAGTCTTTACACTTGCAAGAAGAATCATGTTTGTGGTCATAATCTTTGTCATGGCATTTACTTTTCTTACAATGCTTAAGATCATCAAACTTGTCAGGATGATCATGTTTGTGGTCACAATCTTTGTTACGGACACTTTACATTTCTTACATTGCTCATGCTCATTAAATTTGTCAGGAAATCATGTTTGTGGTCACAATCTTTGTCATGGTCTTTACTTTTATTAGATTGCTTATGATCATCAGACTTGTCAGTAAAATCATGTTTGCAGTCACAATCTTTGTCATGGTTTTTACTTTTATTATGTTCATGATCCTCATACTTGTTAGGAGAATCATGTTTGTGGTCACAATCTTTGTCATGGTTGTTACTTTTATTATGTTCATGATACTCAGACTTGTCAGGATAATCATGTTTGTGGTCACAATATTTGCTATGGTTACTACTTTTCTTATTTTTTCATGATCATTAGAATTGTCAAAGGAATCATGTCTGTGGTCACAATCTTTGTCATGGCTGTGAATTTTCTTATGTTTTCATGATCCTCAGACTTGTCAGGTAATCATGTTTGTGGACACATATTTGTCAGGATTGCCATGTTTCTCATGATGATCGTAACTACTATATTTGTGGAAAGAACAACGTTTGTGGGCATAATCTTTGCCATGTTTGTTGTGTTTCTCATAGTGCACATAACTATCATACTTGCCAGAGATCCATGCTTGTGGTCATAATCCTTACCGTGATTGGCATAGTGCTCATAGCCTCCATACTTAACGGAAGATGCATGCTTGTGGTCATAATCTTTGCCATGATTGTCGTAGTGGTCATAATCTATGCCATGGTTGTCGTAGTGATCATAACTCCATACTTGCCAGAAGGTTCATGCTTGTGTTCATAATCTTTCCCATGACTGCTGTAGTGCTCATAGCCTCCATACTTGCCAGAAGATTCATGCTTGTGATCATAATCTTTGCCATGATTGTCGTAGTGCTCATAGCCTCCATACTTGCCAGAAGATTCATGCTTGTGATCATAATCTTTCCATGATTGTCGTAATGATCATAGCCTCCATACTTGCCAGAAGATTCATGCTTGTGATCATAATCTTTTCCATGATTGTCGTAATGATCATAGCCTCCATACTTGCCAGAAGAACAATGTTTATCATCATAGTGTTCTTTTGTTTTGTGACTGTCTTCAAAGTGATGGTTTTTATTTTTGCAGCAAGGTGATTTTTGCTCTCCATATGCTTTGTGACTAATAACAGAAGCCCCGTAGGTACCGGGAGCACTAAAGGAATAGTATTTGTAATCATTATTGTTACCATTGTTCGGTGAACCATAGGAGCCACTACTAGAATACCCAACTTTAAAGTTGTTAATGAACAATGCATGATTTTTTCCTGATTGTGGAAGATGATTAACAGAATCGGTGTATTCTAGCACGTGTTTCTTACAATTGACTTTATTTCCCGTGTTCATCTTATGTTTGTATTCTGGTAGTCCTAAGAGGCCAAAATAATTTGGATGGATTAATGGTGTGTGGTCAAGTGTAGCGCTACCAGCAACATCTCCAGGATTGTTCGGGACATGTCCACCATGAGAGTTGTATCCTCCTTGATAGACTCCTGATGGTTTAGTGTTGAGCCAAGGAAACCATAGCGAGCCATGGCAAAATGGTTTTGCGATGGGATCGAACAGGTAAACGGCGTCTATCAACAAGACTACTGAAAATACCTGAAATATAAAACGAAACTTTTAGTTAACTCAAGAAGAATATAATTATCTGAAATCATTAAAAATAGTTTTATTAATTCACTAGAGCACTTTATAGGAAGTATGAAATATTGATTTAATGATCAAATGAGTGTTTGAGAAAGTTTTTATTTTTGAATTAGTATAAAGTTGATGGAAATATTAAACATTATTTTTGGAACTTGAAAATATTTTTTTCCACTAAACTCTTTTGGGTTGAATGGGGTTTGGTCGCCACGTGGACAAAGATGTCGGACTTGTTTGGTTTGCCAGTGACGGGAAGGTCAGGTTTCAAACCCTTGCTTACTATACTGAGATGGTTATTGTTACATGTTTATTCCCACGCAGAGTTAGTAGAACGCAGTGCACAAAAAATATAATTAAAGTACACTAGTTAAACCATTCCCTGGCCCCCTAACCTCCCAGTGCAACATGTCTGTTCTTCATACTGGATAATCACATAATTATTAACATTTTTTAATGGTTTAAGAATGAAGAAGTTATAGCTTAGACTAGAGGAAGTGCAACCAAATTTTCGTGGAAGGAGAGTAGAAATTATTTTGGAACAACACAGCACCAATGGCATATATTCGAACCCTTGACTTTCCATCACCAGTAAATCATAATAGATGCGTCTGACATTTAATCCACGTGACCACCAAATCGAGTTACAGGAATAACTGACGAATACATTCACGTTACTCAAAGAACATAAAAAAATCATTATATTTTACATTAAATCAGAAGAAGTATCTTTTGAATGATTCCATTAAAACCATTTAATATATAGGCCTTTACGTATAAATGTTAGCATAATAATGATATGTTTTAATATACAACATATAGGCCTATAATTTGTTTTATTGATTCTTATGAAAATGCGTGCACTTGCATAAAAATTAAGCAATTATTGAAAATATTTAAAATTGTATTTGAATAAAAAGTAACGTTTAAAAAAAATTACTTATAAGTTCTTAATATCATATTTATCTTATGTCTTTCAATAGCAACAACAAGTGACCAAAATATTAACCGAAAGAACATGCTTGTTGTTTGAATACACGTCAGAAGATCTATTATTATTATTATTATTATTATTATTATTATTATTATTATTAGCACCGCGTCTTACTACCCGTTCGGGTTATACGCACTTACGTAATGTGTAATGTAGGGTGATTGTGAGATGAAATGAAGACCTACGTTTACGTGGAATCCGAACCACGGTGGTGACCTGGCATTCCACACATTCACAAGATGTCTTGTCAAGGTGAAGATCTAATAGTTTTTAAAACCATCAATGGCATCAATAAGTGTTGGAGGGATACACTGCTTGAGATTAGTCATAGTTATACTAAACCGGCTCCAGCGGATGGGCGTCATTTTCACTTTCCCTTTCAATTTAATTTAAAAATGTATTTGAAATTGATTTTAGAGTTGGAGGAAGGCACGGTTAACCAAGCTACTGCGTTCAGTAAAAAAAATACTGTTTATGTATTGATTTTAATTTACTAAAACAGCCTTTTTTTTTTAAAAAAAAGGGCATATTACTGAGACTAAATATTAACTTAGAAATTCAACTCCATTCTCGTTATTTTATTTAAATTGAGACTGGCGCCTAAGGGAGTTGATGTAAAGATAGTTATAGTTAAATAAAACTTTTAATAATGAGAATGCCTTAAAACTGTGACTGTTAGAAAGGATTATTTGTTGATTTTAGATAACTTACAAGTATACATAATACTTGTTACTTACCTTGAATATCATGTGGAAACGCCAGTTTTTGACAACGTTTGCTGAACACTTCAGAGAACTGTGCTGTTATTCAAATTGAAGACCAACCTTTTATGTGAAATGCTATCTTAGGGAGCAGTTTTTTCCTATATTAATTCATTATCATATTAGACTTATCCTCTTAATTACAACAGCGTCTAAAAATCCAACATTTTTTTAATCTGTATTTTTCTGCGAGTTATTTGTTTGTATGGAGAAGAACGTGTTTCTGAAACACAACTTTGGCCAGCGGCTGGACCCAAGGACACGTCTGACGATAATGCATCTCATATCACTGTGAGTCAGACACAGTGTGGTTCATGTCAGAAGCGTTCTGTCCCATAGACAAACAATGGGAAAGACCCATAATCAATGCTTCTATTTTGTATTATATATGCCTATATTCCTTTGCGCCATTTTATAAATAATTTATGTTGGCAAAAGTGACATTTCGCATGATTATTCTATAAGATTCTTAATTTTGTTTAAAACATACGCAACTATAGACTGACTGGCAGGTCTATAGATGGAGCCTTTTAGGAACAAATGAAAATAAACAATAACAACTAACAACGAGTGTTCAATATGAAAGCTATTGTTCGCGAACAATGTTGACAAACAGCGAGTGTCGACAATTAAATCTATTGTTCGCGAACAATGTTGACAAACAGCGAGTGTTCACAATGAAGCTATAGTTCGTGAACAATGATGACAAATAGCGAATGTCACAATGAAAGCTATGTTCGCAACAATATATAAACAGCGAGTGTCCACAATGAAAGTTATTGTTCGCTAACAATGTTGATAAACAGCGAGTGTCCACAATGAAAGCTAATGTTCGTGAACAATGACGATTAAAAGCGAGTGTCCACATGTAAGCTATTGTTCGCGAACAATATTGATAACAGTGAGTGTCCACAATGAAAGTTATTGTTCGCTAACAATGTTGATAAACGAGTGTCCACAATGAAAGCTAATGTTCGTGAACAATGACGATTAAAAGCGAGTGTCCACAATGAAAGCTATTGTTCGCGAACAATGTTGACAAACAGCGAGTGTTCACAATGAAAGCTATAGTTCGTGAACAATGATGACAAATAGCGAGTGTCCACAATGAAAGCTATTGTTCGCGAACAATGTTGACAAACAGCGAGTGTTCACAATGAAAGCTATAGTTCGTGAACAATGATGACAAATAGCGAATGTCCACAATGAAAGCTATTGTTCGCGAACAATATTGATAAACAGCGAGTGTCCACAATGAAAGCTATGTTCGCGAACAATGTTGACAATCAGCGAGCGTCCACAATGAAAGACTCTCCTCATGAACAAATATTTGGAAATCTCCTGTAATGATGATGCAGCGCAATGCAAGTTCTACTTAACAATGAAGTGGGGAGTCAACGTAAGAGACCTGGGCAAATATTGCATCGTAAATATTCTTTTCTGCATTCAGTTAGTAGGCTAAGCAATATTTTGCTAAAAATGTTTATTATATTTCAATTTATTGACTGTCGTAATTGGTTTTATATTGCCAAAAATAGCTCAGGTTTGTACAAGGAGGAATTGTAAAAAAATAAATTGGACAGTTGGAGGTTGAAAGTCCTAATTTGATGTTTGGACACGGTTTTTCCACGTGAAGAACGGGTCAAACAGTTAGTTTAAGGTTGCAACTATCTACCAAATTTACTGTTTTCCAGGTTTTACAGAAGGAATTTCGATTTTTGCAGGCAGCTTAGACTATATAAAAGAGTAATTAAAATTCACTTCTCATCAAACTGACTCTTATGAAGACGTGTAATTAATGTTTAAAACAAGATGATTTAAGGTTGATGGTGATATACATCTTCTCTCGCTTCATAACCCTTGTTAAATGGGTAATAACATGTTGAAGAAGCGTGCTTGATTCTTCAGTTCACTTTTTTGTCTATCAAAAAATATTGTATTTTAAACTTTCAGTTAAATAGCCCAAATTAACGAATAGTCCAGCATTTTTCAAAACTATCTTTTTATTCACCGGTTTATTCCAAACACCAAAAATTACCTTTTGTTTCACCGGTTTATTACACAAACACTACAAATATCAGTTGTGTTTCACTGGTTTATTCCAAATACCAAATAAACATTCCTTGTGTTTCACCGGTTTATTCCAAATACCAACTATTTACTTGTTTCCCCATTTATTCCAAACACAAAAAAATTACCCGTGTTTTCCCGGTTTGGGGCAACCCTTTATAAGTTATTAAAGACAACTATACTAGTATTTTTTGATGTCATTGTTATTTTAAAAAGATTGGGTGATTCTCTTGTATACTTTCATGATACTCGCTTCGGTTGTAGAAAGATTTCAGGCATAACTCTCGTAATAGACTGGATTTTTACTGATGTATATATATATATTTTCAAGGCCCAGTGGGTGCACTGAGTTTTTTTTACCCTAAATGGTTTTCCACTCTCGCTCTACGTAAATTCATATAAACATTTTCTAAACTAGACCTTCATCATCTATAACACATTAGCGTAATTAGTATATATTATTATTATTTCCCGAACGGATATAACACAACGACCAATATATACATATTACAATAATTAGAAACAAGTCACAAACATTGGTATTATATGACAATAAATTATTTATTTATATTGATATAATCCTTAATTTATAGCCAAAATATAAAAACTATAATATTAAAAAAATCACAAAACTATTTTTAAATAATTTATAATTTTTTTATACCCGCTTCTTACTACCCGTTCAGGATATACATTTATGTACTAACTGCGCTAATGGTTTTATAGATTAGGGAGAATATATTTATAGGAAGTGTATCCACATTAGTGTGGAGGGAGAGTGGAAAACCATTTTGAAAAAGCTCTCTGTACACCCGACAGAGATTCGTACCTGGATCTCCTCTTCATAGGCATTCTAGCATACTGTGCTAGTCGTGCTTAGACCACGAAGCCACCGAAGCGGGTGGTTAAAAAAAAAAAAAAGATGACGTTATAGTTCTCTTAAGTGTCTACAAAATATGTATCAATAGTTTATTATTATTATATATTATTATTATTATTATTAGCACCGCGTCTTACTACCCGTTCGGGTTATACGCTCTTACGCTAATGTGTAATGGTAGGGTGATTATGAGATGAAATGAAGGACCTACAGTTTAACGTGGGATCCGAACCACGGTGGAGGCCTGGCATTCCCCACATTCACAAGATAACTTGTCAGAGGTGAAGGAAGGGTTTGGAAATCAGATAAATCTGTGCCGGGACCGAGGATTGAACCCCGGCCACAGTATCAATAGTTAAGTTTAGACGGTGTGATACCAAAGCCACAAGTTCTCTTACTCCATGTGTATACTAATTTCATTTAGATAGTGTACAACAAAATACCTTTATCATTACTTATAAACAACAACCAGAAAGCCATCTTTATTCCTCGAAATATATTATTTAATAATTTGTTTGGTTAATTAAACACAATTTAAACTTATTCATGATAAACAGGCACTTTCCCTAGAATGAGTCTCGGGTTGAAAGAAAAATAAGGGATAAAATTCCATTTGTCACATATTTTATTTATCATATTAAAAACTGATGCAAATATCTAATCGGGCTTTACTATAACAACTCATGTTATTAAATGAATGAATCATGCTTTACTTAATATTTGTATTAATAACAGGATTAAAATAATTATTAACTTGTCATCAACAAGAAGAACATTTCTAAATGAAAAAACCTATAGTTTTTAGAAAATTTGTTGAATTTAAGGATAATATAATTTCAGACATTGTGCTTAAATAAGTATTAAACTTTATATATATTTATTAGCACCAAGTTGTACTACCCAATTGGGTATATGTATATATTATTATTATTATTATTATTAGCACAGCGTCTTACTACCCGTTCGGGTTATACGCACTTATGCTAATGTATAATGGTAGGGTGATTGTAATATGAAATGAAGGACCTGCAGTTTAACGTGGGATCCGAACCACGGGGAGGTCCGGCATTCCACACATTCACAAGCTGTGGTTAATACACGTCTTGTCAGAGGTGAAGGAAGGGTTTGGCAATCAGATAAATCCGTGCCTGGACCGAGGATTGAACCCCGGAACCCCAACACAGAAGTCCGACAACTTACCCCTAGACCACAAGGTCACCAGGTATGTATGAAGATGTACTAACTACGCTAAAGTAATAAAAATTAGAAAAGCTTAATTTTATAGGAAGTGTACCCGAATTTGCATAGAGGTAAAGTGGAAACAATGTAGGAAAAAACACTCTCAGGACACCCGACTAGGATTTGAACCCCAATCTCCCCGTAATTGATAGTTCATTAAAACTCAAGACCGACGCCTGGCTTAGACCATAAGGCCACATAAAAGATAAAATATATATAATCAAAGAGTTTTAAGAAAAAGGCCAATATTAGTTAAATATTAGTTGAGAGACAATCACTTCTCCCACTTCCAACGTTGTTTAGGTTTTTGCAGCTGTTGTTTGTTTTCATAAGAAAAGAAAGACCAAGAGAATTCAGGGGGCTGCTAAACTTTTATAATAAAATTTCCACACTTTCCAGATTTTACAGACAGCATTTAAACTAATTCCAGGACTGACCTTTTTATGGTTTTTCTTGGTTGATGGGAATTTTCTCTTTACAGGCCTCATAGCATAATTTGGGTGTCAAAAAGTAGGAAAAGTAGGACATTTTGATTTAAAAAATAGGAAAAGTAGGACTGCCATTTTGATTAAAAAAAGTAAGACTTGTTAAAAAAAACATGATTTACCTTACAGTGAAAACATAAAATAACTAATTAAAAGCAATGTTTTAAGTTATTAGGCCTGTAGCAAAAATAGGAAAAAGTATTTTACAAAAGAAGAAAGGAGGAATGCTCAACTATCATCAACCCCTTGCAATCATCCTTTTATCTCCCCCCCTCCCCCCTTTCCTTTAATTTATTTTCTCTTTAATACAGTATTTATTATACTTCGTAATTTTATTACAAATCCAAATTTGGAAATAATGGTAGTGTAACAAAATAGTAATAATAATGATGTTCATTATCATCAAAAGATAATCTGGGTAAAATAAAATGTCCTCCACCTAAAGATAAAATATATTTTAAAAATAATCTCTGAAACATAATAAAAAAAATTTACTCGTTCAGGCTATATGCCAAAAAAATAAATTAATAACTCTTTAAGTGTTTTTGGGTTTCTTTGATTCATATTGGCTTGCACAAAAGTAGCCCAACATTGCTGTCTTCCTCTTTTTAATTTGCTTTTGATTGTTTCTTATTTTCTCAAAAGCAGAGTCACTTACTTCCAACTTCCTAACCGCAATTTTTAGCATAGTTTGAACTAATTTCAAACCTGTCCAAGCATTGATTTTCATTGCATTTTTAATCCTTTCTTTTGCTTCTGCCACTAATGTCTTGTAAGAATGAACTACTTTAGCTCCTGACTCTTGCTTTTTCAACAGGTTCTTTTTTGCATATCCTCTTCAGCTACCTAAGATTTATTTTCCAAAACTTCCCTATATGCTTGATACTCTTCACTTTGGTTTTTTATTTTCTCTTTATCTTCTTGCTCTTGTTTCTTTCATTCAACCACAATTCTCTTATCTTCTTCGAGCCCAGCCAAGTACAACTTATGGGCCCACGTCCTTTCTTAATGAAATTCCTTGTGAATGATACGTGTTGCACTGATAGTTGTAATGTTTAAGACCATCTTTGGTAGAACTCCATGCCTCTGATGGATGCCTCAGGGGAACAGGTCTTGTTGTCAGTAAGATAGTTTGATGTTTGTGGAATCCTTGCTCAACATCAGCATTTTCATGGGGTAACACAATGATAGCTATAACAAGTTTTTAATTTATTCTATTCTAGTTGTAAATAGTTCATTATAACACTACCTCCAAAAACAATTTTATAACCATTGAATTTCAAAGACACTGTACAAACTTTCGGGCATACAAATCGAATTTATTCAAACAGCATGACACATTATGATGTGAAATTTTGTTTTGCTAACTTACCAGCAAAAAAGAAGATCCTCACATCAACATCTACAAACCGAATGGTTTCTTTCTTCTAGAGGTCAAAAAGTAGGAAAAGTAGGAGTTTTTCCTCAAAAGTAGGACAAAAATGAGCCCTGCTGGTTTATTACATTGATAACAAATTTTCTAAAAATCCTAAGCTATCCAAAATCAATTATATTCTTATAAGCTGTTGTTTTTCTGATATTTAATTAGATATTATCGGTATCCATATGTAAATGTGTTATAGGACAACCCTGTACAACCATCTTCTGTTAGAATAACATAGGTAGGCAATGCATCTTGTTAACATCAAGAAACAAAATTATCACTTTTGTTTAAATCTATAGCTGGAGTATCAATATAGTATTTAAATTTACCTCTTTCAAATAATTTCCTTGCGTTTCCTGTTTGTAGCCATATTGGAATTAATATGTTAGGGAGGGAGGGGGGACGGCGGCGAACCTTACAATAGTGTTACCCTGGACGAAATCCGCTAAACTAATTGAGTGAACTAAACTGCATTTTCAGCAATTTAAAATGTTAGGCCTGGAATATTTTGTTTGCGGGAATGCTAAAAGAATAAATTTTTAATATCACATTAAGGATTTTAAAAATAACAATTTCTTTGATACAATTTGTTTTGTACGATTTTATTAAGTGTAATCAACGTTTAGCGTAGAACTTATTAAATGAATTTTAATTGATATAAATAAATATTTAAATAATATTGATAATTATATAAATTTATTAATACAAATAAATATTAAAATAATATTAATGATATTGTTAATTGTTATAAATATAGAAGAGAAATAAGAAAACATTCTTGTGATTTGGTATCATATTTACCTAAATATCCCTTACCACGGATTAGATTGTATTTTCACTACGGACATTTATTATTTATTTATCCACCACCGACCTACAAATCCGTAGTTAAGGTCCATTATCTTACCTCGTTTCCAGACTCAACGCGAATATTGATTGTCACTGTTTGCCGTCATGGACCGGAAGACCTTATATCGGGCTCAAATATGCTTAAGTTTCGTTATTGAGCCAACAACTTTAATTATCTCTGCATAACCAGTGTAATTTGTGAGTTTAACATTTTATTATTCATAAGTGGTCCGAAATCAGATGTATTTAAGAGTAATAATGATTAATTATCGAAGTGGGTGGAACGTGATGAAAGTTAAGGCAGGTATTTTTGCAGTTTGTACAGAAAAAATATGTTTTTGGTTCAACAAATAAAATATTTCTCCACACGTATAGTAACCTCAACAGTATTCTTGAATATTTGTTATAGGCCTCACGGAATTTGACTAGAACCATTCAATTTTACTTAATAAGTTTCTTATCAAATAGCTTTATGATAAAAAAATATTTTATTTATTCCAGCTCAAAAAGATTTTCCTATAAAACCTCGCAGCAGCACCCCCCCTCTTTAAAGAGGTGCTATATCTGGTAATAGCACGCGTGTAGTAAAAAAAAAAAAAAAAAAACACTCACCAAGCACTGTCCGTCCACGCAGATGTCCAGTTTCTCGTCATCACATCTCGTTCCGTCGACAACTTTCCTCTTGTGTCTGTAGTAAAACCTCTCTCCTCGAGGCATGCAGTTCAGCTCGCAGACGTTGGGTGCCTTGGTGTAGGGCACCCACCTGGGAACAACAATATAGGACAGTAGAATCACATACAACTATCCGAACTACCAATTATACGAATTGTCAATCATCAGAATTTAATATCAGCTAACAGAATAGTCAATTTACCGAATTCTCCAATTAAACTAGTTGTCAACTATACGAATCGCCAACTAACTTGATTGTAAAATGACTGAATTACCGAATAAGCTAGTTTTCAACTAAACGAATTACCAACTAATTGAATTTCAAATTGACCGAAATGCCAATTAAGCGAGTTGCCAACTTAAGGAATTGCCAGCTAACTAAATGTCAATTGACCAAATTGCCAATTAATCTAGTTGCCATAAGCAAATTTTCAACTAACCGACTTGTAAATTGAACAAACTGCCAACTTCAAAGCAAGTTGCCAACTAAACCATAATTGCTAACCAAATGAATTGTCAATTGACCTAATTGCCACCTAAGCAAATTAACAACGAAGCGAGTTACCAAATAAAAGAATTTCCAACTAACTGAATTGTCAATTGACCAATTTGCCGACTAACTGAATGGAAACCAATCTAATTCACGTAACCAAGATGCAGGACCCTCTTCAATCTCTGAGTATGACCATGTGGTACTATTCATGTGCATTACTATATAATTTATAATTACAGGTATTCATTTCTCAAGTTATATCTGTTTTAAAAGTATTTTAGTTTTATTGCTATTAAGCTTATAAGATCATTTTTTGTTTACGTGGATAAGAATTTTGATTAATTGAACCACCGTCATCATGAATTAATTCGTACCATTGGCGTTATATTGTACAGTGGAACCTGGATAATTAGAAATTGAAGGTACCATGAAAAAGTTTGAATTAACCAAAAATTCGAATTAAATAAGTTTCTTAGAAAGAATTTTAAAGAAGCATAGTTAAGTTTGCAGCCAAGCTCAAAAACTTTATTTAACGTATTTGGAATAATCTGTTTATAATTTCTTTAAAAAGTCAGAGATTTTAATCTGTTTTATTGTTTAAGTAGCTCATCATAGTGTATGATTCTAATTGATTTATTTACTGGATAATGAATACCTTGCATTGTTGCGACTTAAAAAAACGCCTGAGTTCTGGATATGGTTCATGGATTCTGCTCACTCGCAATGGGCCTTTCCTGAACTACTGAAGAATTGTCCTTTTCATCACCAGATTGTCCATTTTCAGCCTGGATGTTATTGTTGAGAACTTCAGCGACGATGTTCCGCATCAGTAACTTCCCCACATCTTTATCCACTTACTAAGTCCACATAGGAATTAGCAGGATCATGAGTAACTTACTCCTAGTTGTCAATAGCTTGCGCAGCTTCAGTCACGTTTCTCCAGTTTTCTTTAATGATAAATCCAGCTTTTTTAAATCAGTTATAATGGTCTCAACTTTCATTTTGTCCCACGTTTGCTTACACATTCTTGAGGCCTGAAAAATGTTAAGCAAAATTTTCTGAGTAGACAAATCTCCAGCAAGAATTTTTCAACCATCAATCGTCTGTAGAAATGTTTTAGGCTCTTAATTTTTCATTGGTCCATAGGTTGAATAACCGATGTCATATTTGTTACATTTTCCAAAAGGGGAACTTTGTTATAGCAGTGCAATTGTCAATGAATAAAAGGCTTGTCCTATTTTGTTTTCCAAACTGTGTGTCGACTTTTAAAAGCAATTTTTCAAACAGATCACCCGTCATTCATGCTTTTCTATTTGACTCCTATTCCACTAGCTTGGATTTTACATTTTTGAAGTAATGTGGGTTAGCCGATTTTCCAATCATTAACAACGGCAGATTTTCAAAACCATCCATATTTGCTCCAACTAACAGTGTTGTTCGATCTTTAAAAAGCATTCCTCCACTGTACCGTTCCCCTATAAATACAAGAGTTTTGTCAGGAGTACACATGTAAAAAAGTCCCTCCCGTTTCATCGACGTTAAACATGTTTTTCGGTTCTATGTCCTGGATTATTTCTTTCAAGACTTCCTTTCAATTATCGGCTGAACGCACATCAACAGCACCACTTTCACCAAACACATCTTTGAATGAAATTCAGTTTCATTGTTTGAATCCATCTAGCCACACTGCACTCGCATTGAAGTCTGTTTTTCTTAATTCAGATGCGAAATATTCATCCTTTAATCTAAGAAGAGGGCCGCTCATTGGGATTTTCTTGTCTCGTGCTTGTTTGAACCATTAAAGTACACAGTTGTCCACATATGGGTTTTCAAGTCCTCTTAAACCTTTCCTATCTTGTTCACTGTCATTTTTATTGCTCAGAATATTTGTTTGTTTTTCAAAAATGTTGAAAGTGTCTTAGGGGAAATTCCGAAGGCCTTTGCAATTTCTGAATTCTTTTTAAGTCCCTTCTCAATTTCCTTTATCAGCGCTACTTTTTTGGTCAAAGTTAATTATTTATATTGGCCTGTGGCTTGGACCGTGACAAATCTCTCTCTCTTTCTCTCTCTCTCTCTCTCTCTCACACACACACAACACACACACACAGTATATATTAAACAAAACTAAAACTAAACAACAAAACAAAATAAAACTCGCACGTCACAAGAATAACGCTACGACCGAATCACTAAGAACAGTTCACGTAACTACTTGAGAGGTTCGACCTTGACTAACGGAGTACAGAACTGTACGTGTAAATGAAGACGTATGGGTGAGCGAGGGAGGTGGAGGGGCGTGAAGAAGGGCACTGACCGCATTCTAACGTCGCCTACCCTGTTTCAAAAAAATATAACAACACGGCACCTCAACTATGAGTAGAAAAACGATACTGCACAGTACATTGCAACTTACAAAAGTTCGAATCAACCTAAACAAAATTCGAACCATCCACGATTTCTTAACAATGTGTTAATACAAAATTCACGGGACCGGTCAAAATATTTGAATTAAAGATGATTTCAAATTACGGAAGTTCAAATTAGTCAGGTTCCACTGTACTTGAATATCATTTCGCAACTCACATGTGTTGGGTGTCTAGGTGTTGAAACTAGAATCTTAATTTTGAAATATAATTAGGAAGTTTTCTAGACACCGCGCTAACGCCTAGAGGTGGATTGGATACAGAAGCCGCCAATAAATCAGTATTTTTCAACATATTAAATGTCAAATTTATTGACATTTCTTTATATCCAGAAAACTATCCCACAGTTGATAGCTGTGTGTGATAGTCAAATAAATCGAATTCGAGATTTTGATGGATATAAACGTCCCCGTTAACCCGAAACAGTGGTTTGCGTAATAACGTATATCTGTCTGTCCTTCGACCAAGAGCACAAAACCACAATACCGATTTACCAAAACCTTCCTTCACCTCTGACAAGACGTGTATTAATCACAACTTGTGAATGTGTGGAATGCCAGGCCTCCACTGTGGTTCGGATTCCACGTTAAACTGTAGGTCCTTCATTTCATCTCACAATCACCCTACCATTACAAATTAGCGTAAGAGCGTATAACCCGAACGGGTAGTAAGACGCGGTAATAATAATAATAATAATAATAATAATAATAATAATAATATAATAATAATATAATAATAATAACAACACTTTACCGATCGGGCTGTGTTAATATTACCGAGCGGAGCTTTGAAGAAGCGTGTTTAGTTTTTATAGGGTCTACTCTAGCGACATTCCTATTACAATAATATTAAGGGTAGTGTTGCTTAGCTCATGTTACAGTAATTATAAAATTTAATTTTATTCAAATAAATTTTAAATAATAAATTGTGGTCATAAGTATTTCAAATGGTTAATTTGTTACATGCTGGGCCGAGGTCAGGGTGTGTGGGGGCGTTTAAAAAATACTAGACAGATATTCAATTAATGCTACATTAATATTAAAATAAGATACCTGAGATCGCAATTATTGAGCGTTACGAATTCCTCGTACCATATCCGTTATCGCACCGCGTTAGAACTAAATAGCTTTGATCTAACCAGGATACAAACTGGCAGAGATGGTTAGGTTATCTAACGCACAGAAACATAGCGTTTTAGTGGTCTTGACCACGTTGTAGGGTTTGTAAGTGTTGTAGAAATGGTCGTATGTATAATATAAACTAACCTGACCTAGTTTATAACCCCCCCACCTCCATAAATATAATGCGACAGGACTTGGACGCAGAACCTACGACCCAACCGACATGGAGCCGATGATGAAATATTTTTCAAATAATTATACTAAATATCCACTAGTAGCGTCAAATATTTCCTTCAAATTTATATATATATATATATATATATATATACACATACATACATACATACATATATATATATATGTAAAATTTAATCGCCCTATATACATTTTAAAACTGCGACAAGATAATTAATAGAAAATTTCGTCAAAATGTTTATATACTTATCAAAATAAAACTTTTTTTAGTCATTTTACTAAATTTTCGGAAGCTTTTTATTCATTAAATAAAGAGTAGTATATAAATATAGCATATTTGAGTGAGTTTTTTAAAATTTGAATCACGCCAAAATATGACATTTTTTGCATCTAAATGTATTCAAGCCAATGACCTTAATAACCATAAATAGACCCCCCTAAACCCCCCACCCCCCAAATTCCCTGTTGACCATTAGATTGTAACCCGTGTCTTGTCTAACATGTAAACAACCTTGCAAGCTGCAACGAGCCAATGACGCCGAAGCAGGTACTATTCCGTGTGTGACGTCATTACCTACGTGCGCTTCATGTTATTTCGAGATATCAAGTTGAGACACATTTATGACGTCATTGCTCCTTTGATATGGAAGCATAACTTCAATTGTCTTATATTAAACAATACAAGCTAAGTGGGTAGGCAGGTAGTAGATTTTCTTTTAAGAATAACGAATACAACATTAATTTGTTTGTTGACCAGCCATTAATAAAATCTTAATACAACTCCATTTGTATTTTAGTTGGTTGTGTGTTTACATTAGCTAAGATTCTAGAGTTAGCTACCTGGCGTTGCTGAAAATAGATTATAGCTTGTTAAACTGGGGCTTCCACTAACGTGGTAATGAAATGAACCCAAGTGGACCGGGTTCCGGGGTCCAGTTTAAAATTAAACTAGTATTCAAGTCGTTTGATGAAATAATCAGTTGATTCATAAAAAGTATATTAATACTTCTAATAAAACCAAAAGTCTAAAATGTTCACAGCTTTAAAAACTTTAAATTAACGTTTCATACAAAAAAAAGTTTACATTCCTAATTACTCGACTGTTAGAGATAACATAAGTTAAGGTACGATCACACAACCCAGACACTTTTATCATCATTCAATTTGGCATAAATTCAGCAATAATGGTATGAGTTCATTAATGGAGATAAAGAGTTAATAGAAGATTGTTAAAATATTTAATTATATTCGGACAAAAACTGCATTGAAAAGGCCGTTTTTGACCATCTTAGAATGGCTTCACATAATATGGACATACTGTAGTTATTAACAAGAAACTTAGTCGCTTTGTCCCCATCGTCACTGCGGAAAATTTCGAGTAATCATTCAACTACGAATGCACTGTACACATTTCTGGCATAACGTAGGTGTTTTCTTTTACCGTTTACTCCCATACCTCGCGCGCGCGCACACACGCAGATGAGAGCTGGTAGCTGAGTTTGGCCCGTTATGATGAACACCTTAATCTTCTTATATATAAAATTCTCGTGTCACAATGTTCGTTCCCGTACTCCTCCGAAACGGCTTGACCGATTCTCATGAATTTGTGAGCATATTGAGTAGAAGCTGAAATTTTGCACAGGGTTCCCTTTATGATGTATACAAGGAACAAGGACGGATTTTGAAATTCCCACGGGATAGGGAATAAAGAGTATAATATAATTATTATAACACACTGGTAACGGCAGCGTTGGGAGTTGGGATTATGTATTTCATGACGTCGAAACATGTCGATGATACCAAAGTTGTTTGTATTTAATAGCTACATTCACTACAAAGAGCAAATATCTAAAAAAAATAACGTGATTAAAGTTAACAAGCCCATTTATTTTTGAATTTATAAAGTCACAATTATTCTGTATTATATATTTTTCATATAAGTTAATTTTACAAGTAACGTAAGATAATCTACCACAATATGTTTTATATCAAATATTTTTTTTTAAATAATGAGACCTATTGTTATCATCAATTATATGTTCTATGGTAAGATTATGTTCTTTATTCATTCCAACATTTTAGTGTGAATAAAAGTGTCACTACTTTAACTATGGTTACCTTAATTTTTAAATTTGACTGGTTGGTGTAGTACACCTTGAATCCAAAATAAAGTAACCTAATTAATCTTATTCCCCATAAGGTGATTCTACCAACAAGCTTCTCCTAGAATGAATAGACTATAACATTTTGACAGGGTATTTTTAACATGGTTGAAGGGGGGTGTTGTGTTGTGAAGGGGGGGATGGGCAGGTGGAGTGGGAAAGTAAGCTGGGATTGCCAGCTCTTTGTTCACAACAGTGTTGTCATAGCACTCACTACCTCTTTTTTTTCGTTAATTTAGAACATGAATGGTCACTGCATGGCTCACCCGGGAGTTGTGGTCTTGAGTTTGAATCCCGGCTACTAAGATTAAAAGAATATTAATAATTTAAAATAATGAACTTAATACACGTGTCGCAAAGTATTTATTGTACTGAATACTATTAGGCCTATAGGGTGACCTGGTGGTCTAGGGTAAGGTGTCAGACTTCTGTGCTGGCGGCTGGGGTTCAATCCTAGGTCCCGGCACTGATTTATCTGATTTCCAAACCCTTCCTACACTCTGACAAGACATCTTGTGAATGTGTGGAATGCCAGGCCGCCACCGTGGTTCGGATTCTACGTTAAACTGTAGGTCCTTCATTTCATCTCACAATCACCCTACCATTACACATTAGCGTAAGTGCGTATAACCCGAACGGGTAGTAAGACGCGGTGCTAATAATAATAATAATAATAATAATAGGCCTATAATTACAAAATGTGTTCTTAGAATAAGAAACATATATTATAAGGCAATTTAATGAAATAATTTGAGTGGTGAAAGTTTGAGGGTTCTTTTGTTATTCTTTTAGCACCGAGTCGTACTAACCGTTCGCGGTATACTCATATGTACTAATTACGCTAATTAGTTTGGGATTAAGAAAGATGAATTTATAGGAAGTGCACTCGCATTTGCGTAGAGAGAGTGTGGGAAACAATTTGTAATAAAACTACCCTCTGTATACCTGACGGAGATCGAACCCCGATCTCCCTGTCTTTAACGCTCTAGTCTACGACGAAAATTACGCATTAGATGTCATGCTAGCACCGGAGCAGGTTTTAGAGTTCTTTATTTGTAGTAAAAAAGTAATACTTTTCGTTGTTGTTATTATTATAATAGTTAACAGAGCTCATGATGGGCATCTTACAAACCGGCCGGAAAGCTGTAAAATTGTTGGAATGCCACGTAGGTCAAATGACCTACAAGACTAGGACCAACTGGTCGACAAGCTTATGCATAAGAAGGCAAAGTGATCGATAGCCTACTAGTTTACCAAATAAATAAAAATATTTCAAAGCTTGAGTGTGTCAAGTGATCGACATGTTTAGGACCATGTGATAAGCTACACAACTGTTTGACATGAGAGGGCCTGTTGGCATACAAAAGTCGAGATGGATTCAATGAAACAATTGACCGACAAGTCAATACATTGCAAACAACGTGTTCCACAACAAAATCGTAAACGGAAAATAGCAAGTAGTCTATGAAAACTTATTTTCTAACCAAATTTATAGCTCTAATAAATACCCACATTTGTGGTCACAAGGTCCAATGTGTCATTAGTATTCCTTATTCTGCGTTTAGCTCTAACGGGGAGGGAAAAGCTAAGGAAAATAATACCAATTTTTTAGCCCCGCGTCTTACTACCCGTTCAGGTATATACTAATTTTGTGGATTAAAATCATAATTAGTAAGGTATCAATTTTCTAAGTTGGTCTTTTTGGGTTAACCAGGTGTCTGTCCATAATTTGGTCCGCATATGCATGAGTTCAACCAGTTGGAACAAGTCATGATTTACTTGTGTAGCCAGGCCCCGGGACATCAAGCACTAGTAGATTATGAACCAGTGGTAACAAGGCCCCGGGATATCAAATAATGGAATATTATGAACCACTAGTAGCAAGGGCTCGGGATATAAAACAATAGAATATTATGAACCAGTGGTAACAAGGCCCCGGGATATCAATTAATGGAATATTATGAACCACTAGTAGCAAGGCTCGGATATAAAACAATAGAATATTATGAACCATTGGTAACAAGGCTACGGGATATCAATTAATGGAATATTATGAACCACTAGTAGCAAGGGCCCGGGACATAAAACAATAGAATATTATGAACCATTGGTAACAAGGCTACGGATATCAATTAATGGAATATTATGAACCACTAGTAGCAAGGGCTCGGGATATAAAACAATAGAATATTATGAACCAGTGGTAACAAGGCCCCGGATATCAATTAATGGAATATTATGAACCACTAGTAGCAAGGGCCCGGACATAAAACAATAGAATATTATGAACCATTGGTAACAAGGCTACGGGACATCAAACAATGGAGTATTATAAGCCAATAGTAGCAAGGGCCCGGGATATAAAACAATAGAATATTATGAACCATTGGTAACATAACTCTAACTGCCAGAGGGCTAGAACAAATTCTAAATATTAAACAACTCTAGAAGCTATCTGAAGTTTTTTTGGGAACAACTACCGAAGACTAGGAAAATTTCTAAATGCTAAACACCTTTGGAAGCTATCTGAAGTTTATTCTTTGCAACATAACATCGCAACTGCCAAAGGTTAGGAAATATTATAAGTACTAAACACCTCTAGAATCCATCTGAAGGTGTTTTTTTTTGCGACATAACCCCATAGCTGCCGAAGGCTAAGAAATATTCTGAATATTAAACAGCTCTAGAAGCTATCAGAAGTGGTTTATTTTTGCGAAATAACCCCCTAATTGCTGAAGGCTAGGAAAAATTCTAAATATTAAACACTTCTAGTAGCTCTCCGAAGTGCTTTTTATGGTTGCACACAGCGCTCTAACTTGTTCTTGTATCTTAATTTTGTATATTGTTTGCACCATAAATAAAGTCATGTATAGTTTGTTCATAAATTTTTGTGGAGGGTTTGAAACCCCACCTCCCCCCATATTCGGCCTTGTATATACCTGAAAATATCGTGGATCAAATATTTCATTGTTTTAAGTTTATAACGATTCGTGTTCGATTTCGCCTTTTTGTTTCGTTTTCTTGGTTTTTATACACATTTCATATTTAAGGTTGAACTTAGCCATGTTCAATAAACACGCCAAATTATGTTTTTTTTTTAGAAAATGTCTAAAGAATGCAGAGTACTCATGTGACATTAGATATATTTTCAAAACTTTTAAGATCTTTTTAATGTTAAATTTATAACCAGTAATAAAAGGGAAACTCAGTTTTATACATTCATGAAGTTAATTGTAATATTCAGATAAACTATAGGTCTAAAATCAATACGCATTTTGATGTACCAAGAGATGAGTTCCTTTTGACATTTTGAGTTGAGGAATAAAACTTAACACAGTACAATATTATCCAAGTGCCAAATTACTAGGAAGGAAAAAGAGACAAAATAAATGTCACAACTCGTCACTCAAGTAGTAAGACGCAGTGCTATATATACATATAAAGCACTTTAAAGTGAGTCATTAGTCGGAGACCGGGTAGCCCGATCCTTCCTTGGTCGGCTAGTCTGTGTTATCGGTAGGTACAGTCAAACCAAGAAGTTTCAGGAAATGGACATAACAAATTTACGTTTGCATTGATCAACGCGGTGTAAATAATAAAATAAAAGAGTAGAGTTAGACTAATAAACCAAACAAATTTGAAATAACGACATTATGTACTACAAAATGATATAAAATCGAAGTATAGGGGTATAAAACTAAAAGTACTTGTATAAGATCAAAAATTATGTAATTTTACAACTATTAAATAGCTTATAAATTAAAAACTAATTTTATTTAAAATATTGCAAGTACTTCATTGCATACACTCCATATGCATGTCTAGATAGAATAAATTTAATCCCCATACATTAACTACTTTACCTTAAAATAAGTACGCAAAATGGATAAAATAGTAAGTTTGACTACTTATAACTCGATAACTGTAATGAATTGAAATAAATGAATCACTATCTAGAGCTTATTATTGCATTATTAAAATAATGCAATAAAATTTTGATGGTCGAATGACCTTACTAATATAAAGAGCCTTACAAAATCAAATTTAAAAAGTGTTTAACTACAATTATAAGTCCATATTACGTCTCACATTTTCAAATATTTCAAATTAGGTTATGAATGAGCGAGAGGGGAAAACTGCTTTAGAACTTTTATAATGTAGATTGATTAGCTGTTAGTAAATCTTTCAATCATATAAAGCTTTGCAACACCAAATAGATAATTTTAACTCTCATAGAGAGTTGGCACGCGGATTAAACGTCAATATCATCATCTAGTATAGCTTGATGGTGACACGAAGGTCAAAGTTCGATTCGTGTTTTGCTACATAGAGAGGGGTTCTCTCAAATACTTTTCCGCTTACTTTACGCATAAATGAGGGTATATTTCCTCTAAATTCTACCCTCTCTCTCAACCACACTAGTGTAAACAGGTGGAGAGATCTAACGTTTGGTAAGACGCGTTGCACAAAACAAATTATCACATTTGGTTTTAAGAGTGCGTCATTTGAAAAAATACCTGACTCACCTGCCATTCCGTTCAAGGACGTGTTAATTCTCCCTGATTCTATAATCTACTCACAACAAACTAAAAAAAAAAATTGTTACCGTTCATCGCCCATGATTGACGGCGTACGAGATCTGAGAGTGACTATGGCGTAAAATAATGTTGTTAGACGTGTTCTTTACACGAGACATGTTAATTACATCTGCAGTGTGATAAACACGTTTGAACCCAATGGCTATCAGACATCTCAGAGACTAAAGGCTCGTTGAACGTGTGGATAGAGCACGATATGCGGGTTCAAGTCCCGGGCGAGAGATATTAAGCACTTGACTTAAGGTTCGTTTACAATCAGTAACACCTTCTCGTCAGAT
Source organism: Timema cristinae (assembly GCA_039000515.1). Classification (NCBI taxonomy): domain Eukaryota; kingdom Metazoa; phylum Arthropoda; class Insecta; order Phasmatodea; family Timematidae; genus Timema; species Timema cristinae. The sequence goes on along the minus strand of JBCFYV010000012.1, from coordinate 25,260,778 downwards.
TCTCTACTTGTAAGACGCAATGTGTTGGTTTTCAGATTCGGCAAGGACTGTCACCCGCATTGAGGGTCGCGTGGTTTTTCGCATCACTTCGTGTTAGACTGAATTGCCGGTCACAAGAAGATTGGGGTTCGAATCCTGTTTGAGTGTAATGAGGTTGGTTTTTTAAAATACTTTTTCACTCCTCCTTCATGCAAATGAGAATACATTTCCTATAAAAACTACACCATCTCATCCCTACCTCAGTAGTGTAGTAATTAATATATGCGTTTAACATAAACGGGTACTCACTCACAATATTTCTTGTGAAGTAGTTTGGACTACATAGTAAATAGTGATGCTGTATATCTGTCTTGTCTGTTACTGGGAACCATTTTGTCGAGCACGCTAAATATTGGTATTCAAGGTTTTAATAAAATTCCCCAGTGGGTTTTTTGGAGTTAGTTATCTAACCCTAAGATTAAGGCTAGTTTACTTAAGAACGATAAGAGAAAATAAATTTTCTCAAAATCAATTAAAACTATTTTGATTACAATTCGCATCTAGGCACTGTTTAACATTAAAAACCAAATGGTGCATATCCTTTTCCTATTAAAATGACTCAAAGGGTTCTTTAAATGCGTGGACATTTCTAATTGGGAAAATATTTCAACCACCATTTTAGATACTTATTATTACTATCAAACTTAAAAACGTTTATTTGAAATAATATTTTTTTAATCGATATTTTCTGAGTTATAGGACGAATATATTATTTTAAATATAGATTCGGAAAATGAGTTGAAAATGGACCAAACAAAATACAATATTTATCTAAGAGTGTATATAATTTCATATATGCTCTTTGGTGAGATGCGATGTTACTTTTTTCCCTTTCTGTCTCTATTACAATGTATATTACAATTATCTTGAGTGCTATACATATAATTTAGATAAAGAAACAAGAAAGTGTGTGCGGTGCACGGTGTAATTTATTCTAAGTTGTCTTTCACTGACTCTTCATTAAAATTCGGGTACATTTCCTTTAAATTTTACCTTATTCATAACTAAACTACTAATGTAATAATGTGGATAGCCCATATGGTATGTATATGATGTGGCGCACAAGTATACATAAATACACATATTTATTTTGTAAAGTTAAAAAATATAGGTTTCAAATTAATTTGTAATCAAATGATAGCCGTGTGTACTGAGGTTTTGTGTCCTTGATAGTCTCATCAAAATCTCGGGTTCAATTTTTTTGACGATCACAATACTTTATCTACCTGTAAGATGGTGAGAAAGTATAAAAGTATCCTGCATTATCTTATCAAAAGAAAAGAAACCCAAACATCAGGTGAACACACCTGCTCTGGCGCCTGAGAAGTTCACTTTACGTCAACACACAGTTGTATTGCAGTTTGCGGCCATCACGGGGTTTCATAAGAAACAACTATTCCCGCTTGCAGTTGAGGTGAAGGAACTATGAGTAACGTAAAACGTGATAAAAAATATAAATAGTTCTTTGGAATAGATTTAAGTAATTAGTTAAAAGAGATACTATAAAATCAAGATAAAAAAGTATATTACAAAAGAAAATGCTACATTTGGAGCATCGCACTGTCTGGAGCAGAAACTTGGACTCTTAGGAAGATGGAAAAGAAATACTTGAGAGCTTTGAAATGTGGTGTTGGAGAAGACTTGGGAAGATCAGATGGACAGACAGGGTGACAAATGAAAAAGTCCTAAGAAAAGTGGGTGGGAAAAGATCCATTCTGGATGTGATTCTTCGGTGAGACGTCAAAGAAAGAAAGGTTGAGGGAAAGACGAGCTTAGGAAGACGATGAATTCAAATACTAGATGCCATGAAGGAAAGAAGGACATTCTGGGAGCTGGAGGAGAAGGCAGAGGACAGGGTGCATTGGAGGTCTACGTTCTTGACAAAAGGAATGGACCTGCCGTATGACAGAACACCTAATGAAAAATAAATTACAAAAGAGGAGTAATAATATAAATATAATATATATTATATTTTTATTGATCTTTTTAAATTAAAATAATGAAATATATTTATTTATATATTCTTAATCACGTTTTACAATACACACACAACCCATACAAAATTATATCCTTGGTCGGACCCACGCCGGTGGTTACGTGGTCTAAAGAGTCACTTTAGTGTTAGATGTAAAGATTGGGGTTTGAATCCAGCTGGATATAATAAAGGTGTTTTATCCTCTAACATTTTACCTCCAAAAAAATGCCCCTGTAATTCTCCCTTACTCATCCCTGCCCCATTAGCGTATATAATGTAGGTGTATAGCCAGCCAGGACGGTGTGAACGGAAGACTCTAGAACCGTGTTCAGGGTATTGACTGAAATCATTTGGGGCACCCAGATTTGCAGATGGGATAGTGAGTTTAAAGATGTACTACAGAGTAGCCATAAGACTTGACATGCGATTTTTAAATATATGCCCGAGATGCATACCATGAACTGTAAGTGTCAAATTTATATTTTGCTTGAGTTAGGAAACGAACGCAATCCATATAAAACGCAATAATTACCCGAGAGATATAATAATATATGTAAAAATAAGTGATATATATTGATAGAAAAATATAGTGGAAAAAAGTGCATCACATTAATTTAAAAAAAAAAGAGCATAGTTAAAATAATAAGCTGTTAAAAAGACATAATGTCTCTTGTAATTACAACTTTCTACAGCATCAAAAAGTGTTTTTTATAATGGTTTGTGAATTTTTTAGGTTTCTTTTGAAGTTATACTTCTTTAGGCGCGTTGTGAAAAAATGATGAGAGTGAAATTTTAAGATGCGCGCGCATCACTGTAACACAAAAAGTAACAGTTGAAGCTAAACCGCCAATAAGTCTCGAAAAAAAAAGCTACCAACAAAATAGAAAATAGAACCTCTGTTAGTCGCGCATGTTGGTACGCTCGTCACCTCTGATCACTGTTTTCATATATATAATATTTATCCACATGTTTCTAGTTTCTACATTCACAACACGTGTTTTAGTTTCATACAAGTGCGAATTATGTATGTGCTAATAAATTATATTCAGTAGTGATTTAAATTGAATATTTTGATTAATATTATTTACTATTCGTAAATATTAGTGAAACAAATTGTGCTTATAGACTTTTTCTAGTGCTCCAATATAATTGAGGTTAACTATTCGTATGTATTATTTATTGATATAAATTAAAATATTATTATTTAACATAATCAATACTAAATATTATCATTTTATTGTAATTAATTATTTGGATGCAATTAAAAACTATTTTTTAATGATGCCAAAGAAGTATAACTTCTCGCGCGCGTACTTAAGTACACACACCCATTTTTTTCCTATTTTAATTATTTCATGACAATGTGCACATGGTTGCAAATATTACAATTTCCTACAACATATAGAAGTGCATTTTTGTATTAGTAAAGTTCTAGCTCCCCTTCCCATTTTACAAATATTAATCATAAAATTCAAAATTTACCACTTTTCTAGTTATCTACGGTAGTCCATCCACTTTCAACTAAAATTTAATTTTCTACTATACCCCAAAACATTTTTTTAAAATTCCTATCCCTCACTCAGCACTCCTCACACTCTCTACCCCCCAATTCCATTGACACTTGTTTTGAAATTATATATGTCCAGACATTTATGGCTATTTCAATTTTTCACCATAGGGAAGTTTTATTCTATTAATTTAGACATTTTCAGAATGAGGACCCCTTGCCCTCCATTTTTCGGTTCTTTATTTTGAAATTCAAATTGTTTTAATAATGTTTGGGGTGGCTATTGCATGCATGGTAAATTTAAATCTTATAGCACAGTGAAGACAAGTTTTTACATAGTTTTGGAAATTTAGATATCCCTAATTTCACCAACCTTCACACATAACTTTTAAATAATCAAGAATTATTGGGGTATTTGGAGTGATCCCACTAAATTTATAGCATTTTTATTTAATTTTCCATGTTTCCTAAATGTATACAGTGTTTTGAGTGTGAGTGAGAAACAGGCATACAGCATTTCATTTTTATATTAATATAATTTAAGCTACTAGGTTTTAAGTTTGTTGAGTTATAGGTCCTACATACAAACAAACAAACAAACAAACAAACATACAGCTTATGTTATTCATATGATGATTGATTATTGGTTACCATTGTTAGGTTTTCCATAATTAATGAGTTAGAGCTTTGGACAGGCTAAAATGTAGTATCATGTAGCCATAATATTTTTTCGAGATGGCTGTAGAGTCTAATAGAATTATATATAGGAACTTTTAAAAGTTGGTACAGTGAAAATACAGTAAGCATAAAATGATCAAAAAAAAAAGTCAAAAAGAGGTATTTTGTACCTGCTGTCTTGAAAAAAAAAAAAAAATGGTGAATGTAATTTGTAATGAGTCTATACGTTAACCGGACGTTCAAGTTATATATTAAAACTTCAGCAGCACATGGCTTGGACGTGAGAGCAAAAAAAAAAAAAAAAAAAGACATGATAATTTTATATAATTAGTAGGATAAAAGTTTAAAAAAACAAGGTACACATCCGCTAGATTCCCTAAATATTTATACGAAGTTTATGAATGTCATGGTCGTTTGTTTGGCATCCTTCCGTGCCAGCAATCACGCAGTTTCATATTTCAGGCTCGCATTATGTGTGGTAATAAAAACTATGGTCCCAAAGAGCATCATTTATACCAAGTTTATGTTATTTATGTTTCTTGGTTCTTTAGCTACCCGAATTGATAATCGTATGCTGTATCAGGTTCACTATGGATGTAAAAAATACACTAAACACATTTTAAAAATTTCCTTACGAATTACTTAAAGTTTATTTTTTTGGTTGATTGAGTTTAAATATGCATTCCGGAGTAGTCATTCGTTCTAAGGCATTAGGCTCAACACAGGCGCGGATTCATTGGTGGTGGTGGGGGGGGGGGGTCAAAGGGTAAGTTGACCCCACTGAGAAAGTTAGAAAATTAATACAAAAAACAAAATGAAAGTTAAAATTTTAGAAAGAAAGCACAACACAGATAAATCATACAATTTTTTGTCTTTTAACGCACAGACACCTCTTAAGCCGGGTTTACATGTGCGTTATTCATCCACGCTTATTCAATTATCGATATATATTGGTGACCTGGTGGTCTAGGGGTAAGGTGTCAGACTTCTGTGCTGGCGGCCGGGGTTCAATCCTCGGTCCAGGCACAGATTTATCTGATTTCCAAACCCTTCCTTCACCTCTGACAAGATATCTTGTGAATGTGGGGAATGCCAGGCCTCCACCGTGGTTCGGATTCCACGTTAAACTGTAGGTCCTCCATTTCATCTCACAATCACCCTACCATTACACATTAGCATAAGTGCGTATAACCCGAACGGGTAGTAAGACGCGGTGCTAATAATAATATAATAATAATAATAATAATAATAATAATAATAATTGATATTACTCACGCAAGTGTGGAAAAAATATTCGTTTTCATGTAAGAATATTTATCGTGCATAGCGAGTAACGAATATCGTTCCGCATAGAGACTGTAGACCACCACATATCAAAGACTAATAATCACCTGAGGGCAGTTCATCCACAAATACCGAATATTGAGTATGTGTGGACGGCAGGAGCGGCAGAACTGTGGGGAACTCGGACCCCTTGGAAATAATTTTCTCCTCCCTGGAATAAATTCTCCCCCCAGATATATCTCAAATCCTCTAATATTATCGAATATTAGGCTGATAGATGGGCTTAAATCAAACTCCTAATGACTTCTAGATGCATTCTATTGTCAAACATTTGCCGGAGAAGACCGCTTTCAATAACTACTAGACTTGAGGCATCTAACTGGCAGAGAAAGTCAGGGGAGGAAAGCTCTAAATAGCTTCCAAGGTCATTCAAATTTCAAAAATATCAAGGGGAGAACAACTCCAAATATCTTCTAGATCCATGTCATTTTGAAGAATTTTCAGGCGAGGACACCCCAAATAGCCTAGTTTCTGAGATAATTCAATTTTAAAATTTTTTCTCGTTGGAAGAACTCTTCAAAGATTATCTTCCAGAGGTATCTAACTATCCTAAGAAATTAAGTTGATGATCACTCTAAATAGCTTCAAGGGGCATCTATATTTCAAAAATGTCTAGGTGAGGAACATTTTAAATTGTGGATCATAGTTTATAAAAGAATCGAATTAACAAAAAATCACGGCAAAGACTACTCATAGCTTCTAGAGTGAACAATTTAAAAAAACTGTTGATGGAGGGTCACTACAAATAGTTTATAAAAACTAACTTATTTTAGAAAATTTGAGAGGATGATCACGGTTTAGAACATACATAAGGTCAAATATGAATGAGAAATTATTAAATGGCTTTAAACAGAAATCTAACACTGTAAGTAACTATGTTATTTACAATCATGACCCCCCTATGAAAATGATCTGGATCCGCCCATGGCTCGACATATGATTTTTAAAAATACATCCGATATGCATACCTCGGGATTTCAATAAGTATACCTGTATGTGACAAATTTATATTTTGCTTGAGTTTGGAATTACACACATTGGAGATCATAAGATTTAAGGCGTCAAGATCTCAATATAGAGTAAACTACGCTTGAATGAACCACTATGGACCTAGAAATCTGGTGCACATGTCCAAAGTTCACAAAAACAGGAATTTGTTTTCATTTAACCTTACGAGAGACGGGCAGGGGAAAATAAACAAAATTCTCTTATTAGTTAACATTTAAATAGTCAGTTATGCGGTGTTGTTTGCTGTATCCTATTTACTATGTATCCTGAGTCTAAGATTTATATACACTCGATTTCACATTGTACTGTACGTACTGTATATACATTCAATAAACCTTAGAATTGTCTTTGAAATCCTCCAACCCCTCTTTAACAGTCGGGACACATCCTTAACTCTCGCCTTAGTCATTTTTAATACATTTTAACTCCGTGCTGGAACCTTCTTTCTGAGCCCCAACGGAGGCTTCATCTGGTGAAATATAATTCGCTGTAACGCCATAACCGCTTCAGGGGCTGGATGGTCGAACACTTTACTCTTGAAATATACTGGTCAGTTGATGACGGGGAGGTCGGGGTTTAAACCCTGGTCATGTGTGTACTAAGGATAGTTTTCTATACTAATATTATAAAGAGGAAAGATTTGATTTTTTGTTTTTTGTTTGTAATGGATAAACTCAAAAAGTACTGGACTGATTTTAAAAATTCTTTCACCAATATAAAGCTACATTAACAGTGAGTAACATAGGCTATATTTTATTTTGAAAATTTAATTTATTCTTCATAAAAATGTCGATAGTATATTATATAGTCGTTGGAAAAAATAAAGTTGTTGAAGGGAAAGGGGTTGGTGAAGGGGGTGGAGGGGGGGTAGGGGTGAGGAAAGAGGAATGAGATGAAAATAGGAGGGAGGATAAAAAGAGGGAGGGGGCTATACAGTGATGGTAGGACTGTATTTTTTTTAATAAGTAAAAAAGTGTTGTTTTTTACATGATGGATGATTTGAAGCTTTGTTTTACAGGATTCTTTACAGTATTTTTTACGGGGAAGGGGGCTAATTCTTTAATAATTTTCTACTCACTCTACAAGCAAATTATGGTAGACTTCCTTTTTCTATTATCTTCTAAATCCTAACACATAGGCAGTACATAAGCGTATAGTAGAAGTGGGTAGTAAGACGTGCTGCCAAAAACCAACAAGAGAAAGTCATGGTCCTTATCGTTAAGGTCTTTAACTTCAAAAGAATCGTCATTTACAAATTGTATAAGTTCCTTGAGTAAAATTGTATCCTATGTATCCAAAGTAACACATCCATTAGCTAAACCAGCGTGCCGGAAGTAGTTCTGAATAGTAGCCATTGCCAACTCCTTGCGTTGTCGGCAAAAGGAAGCGGCAACGAAGAAACCTGTCTGTCGTTGAATGCTGCAGCCGAATGTCTGGAGAGCTTCTGCATCACCTTTCATCCCCTTCCCATTCATAATTTCAGTTTCTCTATGTCTATCAAAATAATAACTCTGGTAAAGAAATAATTTCTTCAAGTCTTAAGTTCAAACACCAATAAACGTTTGTTTTCAAAGAGTTACAACGTTAAAATTACATTTTTCCTGGGGAGTTTTTGTTTATAGGAACACTAAAACCAGGTTGATGGTTTATAGTAAACGGGATTTTTAACGTATGTTGAAATCTATATTTATAAGAAAAAAAGGAGTTTATTGTGGCCGGATGTTTGCTGAAAATGAGTCCAATAAATCTAGAGCTGATCTATATATATATATGATAGTAAAAAAACTTAGAAGGAAAGTATATCTTCAGTTTTTTTTTTTTTTTTTGCGTACGCAAGCGTATTCCATGTTTCAGCTTACTTGGTTTTCGAGATACCCGTGGCAATAGTCACGCGACGCATTCTCAGGTACAAGGGACAGATTCCTAGTCTGACTTGGTAAGCCTCTAGTGCAGATCACTTAAATTGGCCCCCCCACCCCATCAAAATTAAAATTTAAATGTACCAAGTTTTTCACTTATTTTGCATCGTTTTGCACCCAAGTATTACGTTTCGCACCTTAGCCCCAGATACAATACGACTGTTTATGTTTGGGGGGGGGGGGGGCAAGTTAAGGGTAGCCCCACACTAGAAAAATGTTGGAATTTTTTTAATCCATCTTAACAGTCCTGTTTTGCACCCAAGTATGGCGTTTTGAACCTGAATAATTTTGCAAGAAAAAAATACTTAAAACGGAAAAAGGTGGGGGGCCAAATTCATTGTAGCCCCCTCACTCAATAGTTGGGGGTTGTTTTAATTCCAAAATAAAAGTCCTGTTTTGCACCCAAGTAGCGCCTAAGAGATTAGCGAGAAAAAAATATTTAAGATACAAAAAATCAAGTAGTTGGACCCTCCTAGTGGGGGAGCAACTGATTTCCCGTGTGAATTTGTGATACAATATTGCCTTGTTTTTGAGGAGGGTGGGCAATTTAAGTGATCCAGTCATATTCTGAGTTTCCTTGAGTACATAATGCCAAGTCAGTCCTGCTCTATGTTTTCTGGTTTTGGAGTTATCCACATATCTCATCACGTGATCAAAGGAATCAAACTCACAATGTTGTGTATGGGTAAGGATAATAAATCTCACTTGGTTTTGAAGTCACTTTGTTGTCAAATATTATTTTATTACTTCCCTGTGTACTCTTCAGTTTGAGCTGCCTTTAAATTGGCGAATTCACATATTTTTATGAATATTTATCTCTATGAATGTAAGATCAAATCAAATAAAGAGGTTGAACGTTACCTATGTTTTAGTTTTATTTGTTAAATAAACACGATGTTAATGTGAAAAGAACAATCTAATCAAAATATAGTTTCTGCTTGGTTTTAAGATCTAAAGGTGTTCTGTGATTTCTGTGATTACTCTTTTTGCAGTTGATTTGGTGATCAAGAAGAAAGACACATAAGAAAATCTACACTCAATATGAAAATCTAACGATTGATCGAGTGGTTTAAATAAGAATGTTTGAAAAACGGCTATTTTATTGGATTTTAATAGAAAAATATATCCTATGTATAACCGGACGTCCACGTTAAGTCCACGCAAAATCTTAGCACAATCGGCACAAGAAAACATTTTATTTTATTATATTGGTATGGTTTTGTTCTTCTTTTTTTTGTGATTTTATATTTTCCCAATCGTACAAGTTTTAAAATCCCCTTTAATAATTTATTCAAATTATTTGTTGAAATTGTTAAAAAATATCCGATCCCTCAAACAACATTGAATTTAAGGGGTTTGATTATTCAAGCATCCCATATTTATTCAAAAGGAAAATATGATGATATTCACAAACATTTGTATACCTCCTATGGTCAAACTAGTGACCCACACGCCCTTATACTACCCCCCTTGCCACTCAGCCACATATAGGAGCAACACGTACCGCTGGCACAGGCTAACCTGCATGATAATAGCTACGCCCCGAGGTTGATCATACCCAGGTGTTTGAACTTAAAAAAAAAAAATGTTAGGTTTTCTATTAACAACTTAAATTACCTTTAGAGATGTTTTTGAGAATGATGTTCCTCCCTCCTCTCCCTCGAGCCTCCCCCACCCCCTCCTGTACGGTAATTAATGAGAGCCAAAGAGTTATTGCCTCGGCCCGAGAGGGACGTCTAATTAGGTCTGACCGACCTCGCGAAACACACAGGACTGTGGCCGTCACAGTTAATGAGGTTGGGGTAGAGAGTTCCCTTTCACTCTCTCAATATACCTTTCTCAGACAGTGGATTAAGGGGGTGGGTAGCTTATAAGGAACCTAACAGTGTTACCCATCAGCCGGTAGTACACCTGCCTGTCGAACAAAGACTCCCCTGTTCGATATCCCGGCATGGCAAACAAATATTAAATGGTGAAAGTGGAGCTTCCTCTTTCACAATGAAGAAAGTAAGTCCGGGGGACTGGTTGTTGTGTATTATTTATAGTTAATGTAGTTTATAAGAAGTACAGTGAAGTAATCAGTTGGTTAAGAAAGTGTCCGTTAAGTACCTATACAAATTAGGGGGCGTTCAAGTATTATGTAAGCGTATTTTTGGTTATTTTTAACCCCTCGTCCCCTTGTGAGCAAAAGTAAGCATATGTCTGACCCTCCCCCCTCCTTCCTGCTTGCGTAATATTTGTCAACATGAATATTATATTTATAAACAAACACCCTAAACTCAATTTAATCCGATGACCAAGGTCCTTGAAATCACGTCTCAACACTTCAATTATTGTGTTTCTATTTGGGGGGGGGGGGCTAGGTAACTCAAGTGTTGGTTTATATAAACTTCTCCACTTCTTATATGTTTAGCCATGCAGCATCCTCATTGCTGCCGGAAGCTGTCTAGAGTCCAAGCGGCTTGCGATGCACTCTCCATCAATTTTGCCCGCTTTTCTCTGTCTTACGTAAGCATTGTTCTGACCCCCCAAACCCTTTGTCAGGAAAAATGTGCAAGGCTCAAACCTCCTCCCCCTTAAGGTCTTACGTAATACTTGAACGCCTCCTTGGTCAATAATGCTCATTTGAAGCCATCGGCTACACTTTTTTAAATTTAAAAAGGGCTAGGTTTTGTATGATTTTCCCACTCACACTTCAAGTTTTAATGCCCGTAAGAGCTATCCGTATATTTACTCTAATTGGGTATGGATGCGAAAGGCATAGCTTAGAAGAAGTGTTCCCGCATTGACCAATTACATGGAATGAGAAGAACATAATTTATGAAATAAAATGCTTAGTATATTTGACTGGAACTTGAACTCATACCATAATTTTTTCCCAGATGTGCACTTGTTTAGTGGACTACTGTCTGAAAATTCAAAATTGATGTACAACTAATGACTGGATTGATGATCTGTTGATAACATCTCACGTGGTTGACTATGAATCCTTCCGAAGGCATTCGAAGATTCCCGAACCCGATGAACTCCAATCCGCTCTCGTGCCCATTTGGTCGGTAGAGTGGAGCGGTGCCGACCTCAACAGGTTCCAAACTTTTTCCAGAGCGGCTTTGACCCGCTAATCTTTACCACTCTAATGGACGGGGCTCCATTCATTTACATGCATTTTATGACACCATGCAAACAGGTCGACAAAAAAGTGGTCGACCAGCTTTTAAAATGCTAAAAGGTACAAGTGGATGAGACAATAGGTACAACCGGAGCAGTAATTTTTGTGCGCGAATCAAAGGAAACAAATGTTCGCCACTATTCCGGGGTAGACATTCGCGAGAAGTGTGTGAGGTCCACAGAAGGCGGAAGTTTGTATATGCTTCATGATACGGACCTAGTCGAACATTATGGTGAATATTCGAACAAAATATTGGTCCACATTCGCGAATAGTGTGTGAACTGCTTAAAGAAGACGAAAGTCAATATCTAGTAGTTTTGAATATAAATAAAAAACAAAAATAATGTATTTCTTTCAAAGTAATACCACATGACCACAATGTAACAAAACATGAATAAATGCTTGTATATAAATAGAAGACAAGGTTGAAGGAAAAAGGAGGATTTAAATATTGGGTGTAATGAGGGAAAGAAACAAATTCTAAGAACTAAAGGAGGAGGCAAAGGACAGGGTGCATGGCGCTCTAAGTTTTTACAAAAGGAATGGACCTGTTAGAAGACAGAATACCAAATAATAATAATAATAATAATAATAATAATAATAAATGCAAGTAGACTTATGTGCTATTTTCGATCCATTAACCAATGGATTAGATTTTATGTTACCATAAATATTGTTTTTGTCATTTTTTTTCGTAGACAAATCTAAAGCCCTGTACTAAAATAATTAGTTCCATTGCGGCTTGACTTAACAAATAAAACTAACAAAATTAAACACCTGCACGCGAGCTGACGAATAACGAATCGCTCAGGTGGGAGCGGGTCTTTAGTAATGTCACTAATGTGTTACGGTAAACCAGTGGCGGTAATTCCCCTCATGTGTGATAATGGATCACGTGACCCATGTAAGCCTACTTCTATTTATATTTGAAGGATTTATTAAGATGTTTTATATAAAGAGACGACAGACCTTTTAAGAACAGATTTTAATTACATAATTAGAAACATAGCTAATACTCACACCCCGATTTTCCCTCGTAATTAAACATTACAAACTGCGAACAACATAATATTTGATAGGGTTAAAGTTCAAACATTTAGGAATTATTTTAACTAGTAATAATGATATTAGAGTGGAAATCGGGAAAACAACCCATTTGGAAAATCCATACTTCCACTTGGTCAGTAAATTTAGCATCGCGCCTGTTATCAAGAAATGTTGAACTCTTAATATAAAAAACAGTAGTTTCACCAGTGGTTCTCCAAGGGTGTGAAACATGGTATCTTACCTAACATGACGAAAACAAATTTGGGCTGCTCAAGAACAAGGTGTTTAGGAAGATATTGGTTCCAAAAAGGAATTAAGACACTGGAGAGTGGAGAAGGCTATATAATGATGAGTTACATAATTTATAAGTGATTAGGTTATCATGAAATATTATTATAAACTTTATTTTAAATATTATAACGTAATAATTATCATTTTAAATTATTCGTTTTAAATTGAGCTGATGTCGTTTGAATTGGTAAGGAAAGCATTTTGTTACGTGTAAAATTAAAACCATAGTAACAAAACTGTATAAGTCCATGAATTAATAACATATATTCAAATTAAAAACTAAACTAAAGGTAAATAAATACAATATCTGAATATAAATATATTGTTACTACAACCTTCAACATCATTGTGATTGTCTAACTGAGCTAGGAATAGGAAAAAGAGTGTACATATTTTCTAGTAACTTTTAAGCATACGTTAATATAATTCTGAACCAAATCTTTTTATTTATAAAATAATCAATGCCAAAGTTTACTCGAGTTAAAACTAAACATAATTAAAATGTCTATACAACTTACTCATAGTGTCTTCCTTCAAATGGCTCGTCGTTGAACTCCGCGCACTGATCTGACCGGAAGTCACGATCTTCAGGACAATCCTGTGAAAATAAATTGGTTGAAGTTATATCATCAATATTTCTATTTAGCTGTAGGTAGATATAAACTTTACCAAGAAGTGGACAAAATAGCCAAGCTATTATATTTGTTGGTTAAGGCTATAGCCGAATCTAAAAACTATATTATTTAGATTGAAAAATGAAACCTAGACACGGGAATCAAACCCGGGGCCTTTGACTTAGTACGCCACTGAGCTATCCGAAGGTTTCCGCACGTCCATCACAGACTCTGACTTAAAATATGAGTGAAGAGTGACCCTGAGCATGGAATTACTCCGGGATAGCTCAGTGGTTAGAACATTGGTGTATTAAGGCAAAAGTTCGATTTCCGTGTCCAGCTGTCATTTTTTCTATTTAAAAGTATATTTAACAAAATAAGTTTGGTTTGTTCTAAAATCGAATCATAATGGAAAATAATTTTTAGTTTATCAGTAACCAATTTATATTAGTATCAAAGAAATTAAAATTATGTTAAAATAATCAGAAATTGCCGGTGGGAAGGTATATAGTTCCTCTGAGGGATTTAATCAGTCTTGATATTTACTTAAAGTAAGTGCATGTTATAATTTGTGCTTGAAAATATCCTGTTAGTTTAAATGTTAGCCAAAGGCACAGTGAGGTGATAAACACTACACACAATATCAATGTGTAAAGCCTCCGGTAGGTGATAAATAAGACTCGGATGTTTAGGACCTTAAAAATCGCGAAATATGCATTCAAATATTCCCTTTCAATACCAATAAATCGCCTAATAATTCAAAATGTATGTTAATGATAATGAGTATTATTAAAAATATGCCCCAAAGCAAGGAAGTAAAATTAACCTGAAGGAATATAAATTAACCGACAAATCTTTTATTTATGATTACCTTCATTTCACAGATATTACAGAACAATATTGATCCTAAAGTATTGTTCACCCAATTCTTTCAACTTTTCACTATTTAATTCACTAACTTTAGGCATGCTTAAAATCATTAATATAACATGCGATGTAGTGTACGTATTGTGTTTGATACAAATTAGAAATATGGAATGATTTAAGTAATTTTAATCAAATTATGACTTTATGCCTCCAAAATTTGTGTAAATATGACCTAAAATCGAAAACTACTTAAAATCTGAACTTATATCTACGCCATGGCCATGCTAAAATTACAGGGGAGAGGGGGGTTTGAATTCGGGGGGCACAGCCTCCTAACTGTCACAGGCAAAGAAAAATTTCAAATATGAAATTAAATTAGAAGTTATCTGGAGTTTAATGGCAGGGGTTAAATACGTTAGGTGCTATCAATTTTGCTAACATTTAAAAACTTATATAGACCCTTCTCCCTCAAAATTCGAAAATGTATATTGAACACTTCTTAAATAACAGCATAAGTGGTGGCAAAGGTATAAGTGGCGGGTGGGTCCTGCCCTATTAAAATAGCCCCCCCCCTGGAATGAATCCCCGCCCCCTCACCAGTTTCTAGATTTATTTCCCTCCCTTCTTATTTTTTTAACAGAATACGTTTAGAAAAATTTCAAATAGTTTATAAAGACATCGAATTAAAAGATATAGCTGACGAATGATATGCATCAATCACATTTTAGGGATATTATTAATACCTATAAATCAACACTAATAATACAGTAATATGTTCAATTTATACCACAAACAAATATATTTTTGTATTTTATAAAGGGTTCTTTCTACTAATAACGAAATTAGACATCATTGTTTTATTCGTTTAATGGAATTCATAGGGCTAGCTTTTAAAAAAAAAGAAGCTAGCATCCTGTAACAGGATCAATAAACCAGTTTAACCTTCACGATAACTAACTTAACAAACACAAGTCTACACTACACACTAAACTCACAAAACCATAAGCATTCACACGTCACCGTATTTATAACAATTTACTTATCTCCAGACGAGCTGTTTGTAAACTGACACTATTTATAATTTTGCAAAACTGTAAACAGTTGGAAGGTCGATAGCTCTACCCCACACTCCTTAATGAACACAACCAAAAACCATTTAAAAAAAATTTACATTAACATTAAAATGGTAGTGACAAGCTAATACTTGTATTGTATTGTTTTGTCCAAACAGGCAGTTTATTTTATCAAATTTCAGGGGGGAAGAGGGGTTTGAACCCCCAACCCCATCCCCCTTGGCTAAGGCCTTGCTTGTATCCAAAATAAAATGAATATATTTGGAGTCAGGGTAGCATAAAAAAAAGTGTATAATTTATTATGCTCTAGCATGAAGTGCCCGGTTTTTCCCGGGAGAAATAGTTTAAGGTAAAAATTGTAAAAAGTAAATCAAATTATATTTTAATAAAAATTTGTAAAAGGTATAAAAAGGATTAAAAGTCTAAAATGGATTAAAAGAATAATAAGATAAAAAAGGATGTTATTTTTCGTATAATGTAAAAAGTGCCAAAGGAGCAAAAAGGGTAAAAAGTAAGTATAAATAATTATTTAAATATTTTTTTTACAACTTTTAAACTATTCTTTTTTCCCTTTTTGCACTGTTTGCCTTTTTTAACCTTTGGACACTTTATACTCTATTGCACTTTTTGATTTTTGCTTTTTTTACACCCTTTTACGATATTTTCCTTTAGAAAGATTTTGTCTTTTTTACCCTTTTTATCTTTTTGATTTTTTACACTTTTTATTCCTTTTCCCTCATTGGTTCTTTTTTCACTTTAGCCCTTTTTGACTTGTATCCTTTTTTGCCCATTTTATATTTTTACCGGTAATCCTTTTTACACTTTTCAATCTTTACTTGTTATCCATTTCTCTATGTTAGAACAAATTTAATCTTTTTTTTTATCCTTTGTTCACTTTCATAGCTTTCATATAAAGTACCCAGTTAGCCCTGGAGTTATATTTTAGAATAAAAAGCCCAACAAAGTGTGTAAAAATTGAATCTAATCAAAATTTATTTTTCAAAATGAGGGTGGTGATAAGCAAAAAATGGATGATAAGAGAAAATGGTAAGGAATGCAAAAAGTAAATATTAAAAAAATTAAAAATTTGTAGAGATTAAAGGGGGAAAAAAAACCACACAGAAAAGTTGTGTCCTATAATAGGTATATCAAATTCTAGCTATTCCATTTCCCGGGCTTCCATATGAAAATTCGTTATGTTCAGTCGTCATTCAGCTCTCGGGGATTGACTTTTGAATTACATGCCGAACTTCTATTTTATACTATACAAAAATGTGTAATTTATATTAATTGTGGGAATCTTGAGTAAACACCCACTTCCCCATTTACTGATTCATTTTAAAATACAATGATTAGACTTTAATAGGGGTGGTTATTAAACCCACCTGACATATTTCAATCTTCTACCACATTGAAAAGTACTTTATTATTTTAGTTTTGAGAGTTATGAAAATCCCATTTCATCAGCGCACTTTCTAAATAGTAAATATTTTAAATGTATTTTGTTATTGAAGTAATCCCTCTACAGACCTAAATAATTAAAA
The DNA here is from genome assembly GCA_039000515.1 of Timema cristinae. Taxonomy (NCBI): domain Eukaryota; kingdom Metazoa; phylum Arthropoda; class Insecta; order Phasmatodea; family Timematidae; genus Timema; species Timema cristinae. The sequence continues at coordinate 25,243,703 of JBCFYV010000012.1, read as the reverse complement.
ATTTTCGCCTCACTTAAAAGCTTTTAATTCTACCTAAACTTACCCCCCCCCCCCCCCTATTTTCTTCATTTAAAATCTTAGGTCTTATATGGTTATTTAGAGTGTTCCTTATAGCTCTTGTCGATTTTAAGTTTTAGACCCCACGAAAAGGTAGCTGTTTCTATTAGTTTTGGAAATTATAAACCCCACCCCTTTCCTTTTAAACTACTCCTGATCAAAAATTTCAAATTTTAAGACGAATAAGTTTATCTGAAGTTGTCCTTCTACCTTTCTGCAAAATTAAAATCTTCTACCACACCTTTTTTTGTTAATATCCCGACCTCCCCCCACCTTATTCCTGAAGTCCTAAATAAAAATGTAAAATTTTCAGCCTTTAGTATTTATTTTAAGTGAAATTTTTACCTCCCTGTCAAATTTCAGTTTTCTACCACACTGCGAAGTAGTTTTTTACTATTAATTTTTGAAATGTGTAGCCCCCAACCTCTTTTCACCAATTCATTCTTAGATATTTTAAATTTTAAGATTTATTGCTTTATCTGGAGTTTTCTCTCTACCTGCCTTCCAATTTTTAAATTTTTACCTCATCAAATAATTTATTTTTTCAAAATATACGCCTCCTCATTTTAAAATTTCTTAATTTAAAAATTTTCTGATTATATGGGGCAATCTCGCTACCTTCCTACCTAGTGGTAATTATCAACCACAACCATCTGAAAAGAATAAACATTAAAAATCAAAAGTTGCAGTTAAAAATAAACTGTAGTCTCATACAAAATGAATACCAAGATGAGCAAATCAACATAAACGGAAAACCCCGCCGGCGTTAATAAAAATGAAAAGGCTATCAAACAAAGCGGAGTAAGACAAGACAATATACTGCGCACTGACACGGAGGAACGTGTGGTGGTATTGAAGTGGCAACAGAGAAGATATATTGAAACATATATTTTCTATAGTTTTTATCGCTACTATCTAATATAATATTTGCTAGCCCTAAACCTGTTTAACCTTGTCCTTACATGCAAAACAAACTAAGTCACCAACAATATTTATATTGAGCTGCTAATAGGGGGACTATATGCTCAGTCATGACATCCCAATATATATGCCAATTATTAACCTAAGATATGTCAATGTATTTGTATATGCTTTTTTTATACTGTTAAACGATTAACATTCCATGTCTTAACCTACCAGAAGTCACAAAATAGCTTCATTCACACTATCGTGTGGACTGTAGAACACGTCAAATGTCTCCAATAAAACTAAGAGCCAATCACAAAGATGTGATCTACAACGAGAGGGGAATCCTTTTCCACTGAAAAGAATGTTTCTAATATTGAAATGACAGTAATAAAATGTTTGTAATCTCTTCATTGAAACATTAAAATAATAATTATTTGGTTATAAACAAACCATTATTATCGTGGAAGTTGTTGACCTGAAGATTATTATCTATCTGGACATTTTATGTACCCTTGAGCTAAAAAAATAGGGTCTTAATAGCTTTGTTTCTTTACCTGTGGCTAAAGTCGAAATGGTTGAAGGAATTTCGTTTTAACCTTGATACTAGATTATATATTGACATTCCTCGAGACTAAAGTGAATTTTTATTTCTAACTCTGACATTATGGGCAGTTAACTTTGGTGGACAAGTTTTGAAAACTAAACGTTTAAAAAAAAATCGCCTTAAATATTTAGCTCTAAATGAAAATCAGGAAAGGGATGCTTTACATTATGTAAAAACTGTATACTTATTTTGAATAAACAATTATTTAAGGATATATTATTTATCAGTAACTTTACTTAAATTTTAAATGGTTAAAAAATGGGTATATTCATTCGTTTAGAAATGGGTATATGGCTGGTGTTTTTTATGATAGATAACATTGCCTTGTTTCTCCAAGAAAAAAATATGAGAACGTATCAAAGGTGGTAGAACTACTATTTAGTTATAACTACCCTAGGGCAGATGTTCCCAAATTGTGAGTTGCGACGCTTTGGGGTGTCACCGGTCTTAGTCCGGGGCGTCATGGCTATTAGAAAAAACTAAAACTTATAATGTATATTCTCATTTTAAATGTTAGTGAAAAAGTTAAACTGAAATAATAAAATACAGAATAAGATGCTTCGCCATTATGAACAAAGTGTACCCATGAGATCATGTAGGCCTAACCAAAATATGTCTACTCTATTCTTTATTATTCAGTTCTGTAAGTTTGTATTTTTACAAATAAAAGAGTACAAGCTAGTAATGATACATTTTTTTTATATTTGGGGATTTTTTTAAATATTGGGTACAGGGGCGTCACACGGAAAATTTGAAGTGTGAAGGGCGGCGCGGTCTCAACAATTTTGGGACCCCCCTCCCCCCTAGGGGTTTTACACCCGGATCCCTTGATAGCGTCCCTAAGAGGAGGGAGGGGAAGCGAGAGAGGAGAGTAAAAAGGGAGAGTGGGAGAAAGCAGGAGAGAGAAAGAGAGAGTGATAAATAGAGAGGGGGCAGGGAGAGAAAGGAAGACGAGGTGGGACAGGAAGAGGGAGAGAGAGAGAGGCAGAAAGAGAAGGGGCTTGGGAGGGGGAGAGAGATAGAGGGAGATAAACTAGGAAAACCGTTCCCACTAGCCCACACTAGTGATGAGGATAATCAAATAATCATCCGAGTCTTTGAAAAATAATCTAATGAATCGAAAGAATCATTTGAATGATTTTGAGAAGTAGTAAAGAGTCGGTAATAATCGGATATTTACTACTTCTAAAAGTAGTTACTAGTTGCTCGTTTTGCTTTGTGCTACTATTCTCTTTACCCTGCTGTCGGATCTACCAACACGCATTTCTTTGCGTTTGCAGCTTATCAACACTTGTTTATTGCTGTATTTAGTTCCTTGTAGCAGTGTCAAAGACCATAGTACAACCACAACAAAATAGGCCTACTATACAGTGAGTGTATTAGTCAAATAGGTACCTCGCAGTTAATACTTTTGCCTAAATAATAAAATAAAGAACATACGTTTCCCTTTGTGTTTAAAAGAGTCTAAATAATTGACTCTGATATTTCCTGAACATAAAAAAATATATAAACTTACAAACATATTTATATATCGGTTAAGTGATCAAATACTTTCGATTCGAATATCTGAATCAATTATATGCCTCCTGAAAGCTTCACTTGGAATCAAACCCACAATTACTACTCGACAAACGATGACGTAATTTTGCTGGATAATGATATTTTGTGTTATAGGAATGTAAAATCATTACAACGAATAAAATTATAATACGATCTAAATATTACGGCCGGGAAATGTTTTATTAAATAAATAAAAATATATACTTATCTATTTAATAAATTTAAGTCAATATTAAAAAAATTATTTCTCAAACCGTTCGTACTAATTGCATTTAGTTAATTAGGAAGTTAAAATTTAAAGGAAACGAAAAATAACACTCTACGTAGTAATGTAGCAAAGTAATCGAGTCATTTTGTAGTTTTCATTCGAATTATTTTTGGCAGATATTCGATTGAAAACTGTACAACCACTTAAATTTTGAATTATATTAGCCTTAGAATCATTGGAAAGCGTAGTGTAGCAATGGGGACTATTTATTGAAACTGAACCTAATAGAAATGAAGACCTGTATAGAAAGAGCCTGGAAACATTCATAATCATAAAGTCGATATTCCTCAGCACTTCTTTTAAGGGGGTGGTAAGAGAATGAATCGGCCAGCTCGCGACAAGTCAGCTACTCTTTCCATTCGAATGATTTTTTAATTATAATGATTTTGAAAGAATCGAATGAATCGATTATTCAGAATAATCGAATGACTCGATAATATTCATCCGATTCTGCCCATCACTAGCCCACACCACTGTCTCCCGGGACGGGCCGAGAACCTGACAAAACAGTCGTCAAATAATTTCTTCGACACTGTAAAATTAAACTTTTGATCCGTTTATCCCGGGTCTTTGTACAACCTATTAGGGGTGTGCGACGCTTCAAAGATGTTGTCTTTACTTCAGAAGAATAAATGGTACTGTGCACTGCACATACTTTATCTATTTTATTTTAAAACTAGCTGATGTGCTCGTTCTTTGCACAGAGAGTCTAAAATAAGCTTTTCTCCCCTCTAAGAACATAAACTTAACCAAAGGGAAAATCAACCTAATTTTAAATTGCCGTAATTTTAAATATGAATCCTTCATTAGTTTAAATGATGTGACTAAACGTGAAACATAGGCAGGCTAACCAAAACAAAATGTCAAAGGAGGGATAAAATCTAAAGATCTTTGCCTAAAAATGATAATAAGATTATAAAACGATATAATAAACATTGTTACTTAACAAGTGTTGATAAAAGCGCATAAAAGTTCATCAACAGCCTAAATTAAATAAGGGACTGTCTGAGATACATATTGTTCCCTGCATTTACCTGCCATATTTCCATATTCTATTACACCAAGCAGTTTTAAAAAAATTTCTTACTCTTTACCTAAAATATTGTTTTAAACATGAAACAATTGTTTTCCTTATTTTTTATTTGAACTTCGATTTGGACTCATAAAGATTTCATAATATTCAATTGTGCTTCGAATTTAAAAGGTGAACGCTGTTTACATGTGACGTAATGAAAAGTAGATAGAATTTTCCATGTTTATGTATCCACGTTGTATTCGTCGTGTTTTAAAGATATAACGTTAAAAAAATAATCTTAGTAGCAATTTTTTTATCTTAAATTAGTTTTATTGTAAGCGGTTTTTTTTTTCATTCTTCTACAACTCATGCTATTTGGTATAGTCCTGAAAATGGCCTGTAGGAATCTTCCTGCCAGGATGTGGATTAAAAGTTCGTGGAAGCGTATGTCTATCCAGAATAAGAAATAAGAAAAAGTTAATTTTGAAATTATAAGTAAATGCTGTCCAGGTGCTAATAGTACAGTAAGTGTGTATACTCGTCAGTGGAAGAGGGGGAATGTGATAAACATATACTGTATACAAGAGGCCTCGCAGGGTCAGATGGTCATTTTCTTCACACTCTTTCTATTTTGTATATTGGTGTCTTAACGGATATAGTGCTCGGAGTGCTTAAAGTTCGTCAAGTTAAGATGCAAAACGCTTTAAAAAATAGTTTTTAATTCACCAAGAGGCACCATCGTTATAGGAAAGGTGACCACGCCCAGTTTTTTTTTACCACGATGTAATTTCGCAACCTCGCTTGAGGTAATTAAACTTTCAATTGCTTTAAATTTACACTTCTCAACCTGTATTCTCAGGTTAGATAATTAGGTCGATCAAATTTAGTAGTCCCACTCATGGCATAAATACAAAAAAAACTTTACTATTCTTTATTATTCATTCGTCCGGCCACTCCGCTTTTTATCACAAAAATTGAATCAGAACGAGGAAATAATAATTGAGAGAAGCTGTACCAGAATATGAGTGAAGGCAGAGTGGGATATCATTTAGGAACACTTTACTATCTCCAGCTGAGAGTCAAACCCTGACTGTCTCATTACCAGTAAACCAGACAAGACGAATTTAATGTTTTGACCGCATGTCCGCCGAAGCGGGCACGAGTCCAATTGAAGTGATATAGTGGTATCGTTATTAATATCATGTAGCAGTTTGCCGAAATGTCATCCTTGTCCATGATTAGTTGTATATTATTCACTGTTGTGTACAGTAAGATTTAGATATGAAGGACCTTTTTTGACAGGTATAAGTTACTAAAACAATTTCTATGTTTTTACGCCAATTAATGTGATCTTCAACTACCCCTTTAAGGAATCTTATCCTATTATATCATTGTCTAATGTGTGTGTGTGTGCGCACGCGTAAGTCTTTCCGCACCCTCCAGAAGCCCCTATTCGCCACACACTAAGCCAATACCTTCCGAGAAAGCAGGTCAAGCCACCTCCACGAGGTCCCCACAGAGCAACTCAGGCTGAAAGCCCTCTTTAGGGTGTTTCCTGAGGCTAGGCGCCTTACCTCCTACAAGAAGCTAACACTCCTGCGTGAACGTCCAGCACTCACGGAAGGAGAAGCCAAATCCTCCCGCCGATATAAACTGGCTAGGGTGAGGGGATGGGGGGGAGGAGGGAGCTCCCAGTTGTCCGGTGATGACAGGGATAAATGTTGGGCACGAGGTCATCAGTTCCTAAATCATCCACTGCGAATGTAAAAGTGCGTGGCTACGCTTGGAGGACACAGCCATGATGGGTAGAGGAGCCTCATAAGGCCTATATCACACTAAGCTGCCAGGGCATTTTTCTGGTTGCAAAATAAAGAAAACAATGGTGCATCACACACTTGGCATCACTGCCAGTCGGGCAGATATGACAGACAGTCCGAGTGACGAGACACTGCTCTAGTGGCAGTGCTGCCATAAGAATACACAGAGTCTAGGTCAGGGTAATAGACCCCACAAATGTCAACGGAGCTGCCAGCAGAGCTACTATGGTACTCTAGTGTGATACAGGCCTAAGAGGTGTTTGTTCCCCAGACAAGTGGATGCCAAACCCTGACACGGCAGGTGAGCTTACTTACACTTTGAAAAGTATTTGTATTTTATAAGGTGTCTGACTTGTTACATAGCGTTTTGCTCGATGAACTCCCGCCCATCATCCCCCCATTTACCAGTGTCACTTGTTTCGAAAACTAATCATCAGACGACATTCGTTGTGTTTTAGGCTTGTACGTGAAAAAGGAACCTCATACTGAATAAGAACTGCGTGATTTTTTTTATGAACTGTAAATTATGTGGTCGTCGCATAAGTATTTGTTTTGTGTGTTTCATGACTACCTCTATGGTTTAGTGGAGAGAGTTCTTGGATACGTAGGTTCCAGGTTCAATCCCCGGTGCTTTCATATTTATCTGTGAAGCAGTGGGTCTAGAACGGGGTCAGATAGGCCTTGTGAGAATACTTGAGGAGCTACTTGAATAAAGAAGTATAGGCTCCGGTTTAGAAAACTGATATTAATGTCTGGAGGGCTCGTTGTGCTGACCACATGACACCTTCTATCCACAAATGTTGTCACTATTTTCACCAAAGTACAGCAGTTGCTCAGTCGGTAAGGCTCGCTTGTGGGTTTAGGCCATGGTTATTTCTTTACTGTGGGTGGGGGGAAGGGGAGATCTTCTCTGGCAATTTCTGAACCGACTGATTTTAATGAGATACGACTAACACATTAACAACAAACTATAATAACCATAACAGCGAGTCCCTTGATACTTTATACCTGTGAAAGGGGAATACATAATTTCACCAAAGATACAATTTTCGACCATGGCAGGAATCGATTCCTGTACTTAATTAAATGAGAGTTGTGCTACCGACTTAGTTCACATTAGTTATTTTTCTTATTTCATCGAGTTTGTTTCTATTCCCGACAGTCAAATGTTTCAAGTCACGGCCCTTCACATCGACCAAAACAATACACAATCAAAACAGAATAGTTTGTGGTTGTTGGGATGTGGAGGGACGGGGTGTGGGGGTACCGATGATGAAATGGTCAACCAGCCCACGGCTTATCTAAGGGGGTGGGGTGCAAATGTATGGGATAAGGAAAACCTACTGTGGTTCCCGCGGTGACCTATCTTCTTGGTACACTCTGGTACATACTCATGACGGACCGAGAACTGTATTCATGTGTGATGGATGTACTTGATTTTTTTTATAAAATTCATTTGGTTGAGAACAGGGCCACCACGAGAGGGGGATTACTGGTACCATGGTACCGGGCCCTGGACATCGAGGGGCCCAGCCCAAGATCCAAGTCCACAAGTTTTATAAAGATGTAATAGGTGAATAAAATATGAATGACAAGCAATAAAGTGCCTTATACTAAAGAACAGTGCATGCCCAGCCCATCAGATGTTGTTTACTACGTAGGAACTTATTGGCTTGTCTTAATTATATCATTGGTTCGATAAGTCTTGTCCTTCGTTTTGAAATATTTTGAAATTTTAGGGAATTTATTATTTTTGTACTGATTTAATTTAATACACGAAGAGAGTCAGGCAGTAAATCAGGTTCAATTTAAATCTTCATCATGTGCATAACATGTTGGTGTTAAAGTTACGTATTCATTTTTGTAAATGGATTTTCTTTTGTTATAATGAAAACAAAGTTTAAAAGAAGCGTACAACTGGTGCAGGAAATGGGGGAGGGGGATTCCTCCTATGGAAATAACTTGTCCTCTCCGACTGGAATAAACTCCTTCCTTACCTGGAATAAGATTGCTCCCCTTTAGATTCATCTCACTCCCCTCTGATAGCCTATTCTCGAACATGAATCTGAAAGCTGGCTTAGTATAAAACTCAAAATAACTTTTAGAAATATCCAATTTTCAAAAGCTTCCTGGGAGAATATTACTTTAAATAAATACATTATATAAGCATCCAATTATCAAAATTGCCATATAAAAAAGATTTAAAATACCTTCTGAGAGTATCAAATTTTTTTAAAAGTGCTGGAAAAGACACTCTAAATATCTTATAAGGTTACCAAACTTTCAAAAATTTGTCGGGGGAAACCTTCTTCAAATAAATTCTTTAATAGGCATCTAGTTAAAGACAAAAACCATTATAAATATATGTTATGGCCATTCAAATTTCAAAAGTTTTATTGGGAAGAAATACTTCAAATTGCTTATGGAATAGTCTAATTTAAAAAAAAAATACAGATGTAGGTCGCTGTAAATATTTTCTAGACATTTGACGGGGGCGGTTTCTCGGGCCTCTTATTTCTTTTTATTTGATAGCTACCCTTTATGCAAATAAGGTTTCGCACCATTGTTGTTATTATTATTATTTTATTTATTATTATTATTATTATTATTATTAGCACCGCGTCTTACTACCCGTTCGGGTTATACGCACTTACGCTAATGTGTAATGGTAGGGTGATTGTGAGATGAAATGGAGGACCTACAGTTTAACGTGGAATCCGAACCACGGTGGAGGCCTGGCATTCCCCACATTCACAAGTTGTGATTAATACACGTCTTGTCAGAGGTGAAGGAAGGGTTTGGGTAATCAGATAAATTTGTGCCGGGACCGAGGATTGAACCCCGACCCCTAGCACAGAAGTCCGACACCTTACCCCTCGACCGCCAGGTCACCTTTCGCCACCATTGAAGTTGGATATTAGAAAGAGAGTTTTGCCCAACGCAGGATAAGGTGTGTGGCAATGCGGGAAGGAGGGTCAGAAAGCAGAAAATTGCAAAGAGAAAGTTAAAACTTAAATCCCGCAGTAGCAGAGAAAAAACAAATTGTAACATCCTAATCATCATGCATGTCCTACATACCAGATGTGTTGGATAGACTTATCAAAGGACTGACTATGACTAGTACAGAACTTAGAGAGATGACAGACTTACTTTCAAAAATAGTGGACAGGCTAGGTCAAATACATAATGGACATAATAGGTTGGCTGAAGTAAAGAGGGAGAAATCTGACTCCCCCTCCTGAGTGAAAAGAAATATGATTTGGTCAAAAAAATATAGAGAAAAGAATAAGATAACTCAAGAGGCCATCACATAGTAATAAAATCAGGGGAGGGAACAGATAAATCAGTGAAAAAAGTAAGAGTGAACCTCTGAATGTTGGGGATATTAGCAATGTGCATGTATTTCTTCAAAATATAGCCTTGTGCAAGGTTCGCTGGAACTGGTCGACATAGGGATATTATATAAGGAGGGAGAGCTGAGCATAGAAATGTTGAGAGGTATGTAAATTGTGCAGATATAGTGATACACCCTTGGACTATTGGCTTTACAAGGAAGTCTTGGAATATCTAAGCCAATACGGTCCGGGTGTAACACGAGCCGTCTACTCAATGATGAATATAGAAGCATTCATTCGCAGAATGTTTATGTATAGGTGTAAATATACATATGGTTGGTAAGAGAGGTTTGCAAGTGCTGATGGTGCTAGAGGAAGAGAATTCTCGAGGTATCCAGCAACGCATAATGAAAGCATGTACTATCTCCGGGACCACGAGGTGGTGTTATCTGGGCTGATAGGAGCATCTTCTCTGACTAAATTCATAAATGGGGGAGACAGGAAAAATATGGGGATACCTTGAAGAGATGGGAATATAGTATAGGAGGGAGCAATAGTTGGGTTGGTTGGGCTGAACTTGAGATATCCAGGGAAAGGAGATAGGATGTCTGTGGACTTGAGGATGCCGAAGGTGTCTTTAAGTGCATAAGAGAGTACTTTATATCCTTTGCAAAGGTAACTGAGGAAGAACACATAGAGGCAAATTCTAGCCCTTTCATCTCGAGTGTAATCTATGAGTTTAGAATAAGAATCATAGTGAAATGCTGATGGCTTAAGCCAAACATTGGGAAAAAAGGGTAGGAAAATCAGTATACCTGCAAGTAATAGGATTTGGTATGGGAGTTTTGTGTGGGTCTATTTATTAGCAAGAAAACTACTATAGGGTAATAATAAAGGTAATAATAGAGGAGCTAGTTGATAGAAAAGCAAGAACTAGACTGATAGATTACATCGAATTTCGGTGTATGGATGGCATAATGGAACATTTCAGGGACCATGAGTAAATATGTAAAAAATACGGGAACGCTAGTAACTTCTAGCAAGCGGCCTCCATATGAAAAGTATGAAACATACAAAAAGTATGGAGAGGTGGAGAATCAAGAATTCCATGGTCACATGATATGCATGGAATGGCAATAGCTGGCCAGGAAATGACTTCTGGGATGGCTATTACGGGTCGTCAGGAGACTCTGCTGCTGTAGCTTCTACATACATAACCCAATTACACAACCCAATGATAAATGTATGATTACAGGGAAACTGCCATATTATAGGAGCGGGAAACAAGATAAATAATAGACCGAAGGAAACTCAAATGGAGGAAAAAAGGTAATTAAAAACTGAAATATCTGAGAATGTATCAGAAATAGTATCCATCCCAAATAAGGAACCAGTATTGATAAGGTGATGAATATAAAAAGTGTAGAAAAAGGCTAAAACAATATAATTGGTCGTTGTGGCAGATAAAACCAAAATTGAAAGAAACGGGAAGAAAATAGGAGAAATGATGTGGAAACTGTGGAGGAAAGGATTAGATATACTAAGGAACAAGTAAAACAATATGAAAAAGAGAACAAGGACCAACTTGTGACAACAAAAAAGCCATGCTAAAGAGTGTAAAGAGGCAGTTGTGATAGTACAGTAAATCTAGAGGAAGGGGACGTGAAGATTACTGACGTAGTACCGCACTTCTATCCCAAATTAGAGGAAAACCTTCAGCTATCAAGATTGGAAGAGCATCACAACCTTAACCTGGTGCTTCGTCACTTAGTAAGGAAGAGCCATGAGAAAGGTAACATGATAACGTTTCCAACACCGGAGGTTCAGGACAGAATACAGTTAAAAGCGACCAATTTACCAACGGATATATCCATATTAAGGTAAATTGTAAACAAGGTATTTAAAAGAAGGGAGGAAGAGTGGGATTTGGAAGAGGTTTATAAGCACCTCGCAAACACAAGGTTGCACTGTGTTCGATGCAAAAGAGTTCGAGATGTTACATTCATACGTACCATTAGTGATTGGAGAAAACAAGAAAATAGGAATCAAAATAGGACAAATGAATGCAATGCAAAGTGCGGTCGTGATGCAAGAATTGAAGGTGTTGGAAGAAAAGGTGTTTGATGTTGTGTGCCTACAGGATCTCTACAGCACCAGAAATGGAATCATTCCACATATGCCAAAAGAAGCCAGAATTATATAGAAGGGGAAGGCACCGATGAATGTCAACAGGCACATAACAGTAACAAGGGTTAATCATTTTTGCAATGGAAGGTCATATGTGTGGAAATTCGAACTGGGATCGGTGTATGTTTACTAGTTAACATGTATTTTCAGTTCCGAGAAGAAATAGAACCTTATATATAACAAATAGAAAAGATAGATGAGGCATTCCCTAATATATCAGTTGTATACATGATGGATGCAAATGCCAGGTCTCCACTCTGGCATAGCAATGACATAAGAAGGGAAGATAGTAGAATAAGAGGGTATAGGGTGTATCAAATAGGGAAACTACTAGAGGATACAATAACATCAAGGCACTGGAGGGGGTAAACCAGCTAGGAAATCCTGCAACATATGTAGGAAGGGCAGGAGCCAGCTCTAACATTGATGTCACCTTGTGTAATGTGTAAGCAAGAGAACTAATAGGGAATTGGCAAATGTATGATTGTGAAACATCCAGCGACTATAATCTGATAACTTTTGAACCGGGTAAAGAAGTAGACAGGGAAAATGTAGTCATGCAACTCCTCTACGACCTGAAAAAGGCAGATTGGGAAAGTTAAGAAGAGTACTGGTAGTACCGCAACCTGTGTCGCAGGTAGACAATATGAACCTAAATGTGAAGGAATCACGTGGGTATTGCAGGCAGCTATGAGGAAAGCAATAACAGTTATGAAGGAAGTCAATATATGTAAATAAAATCGACCCTAGAATGAGCAGCTGCAAACGCCACGTGGGTATGCAAGGAGAGCAAGACGAGAATACCAAAGATGCTTAGAACCAGCAAGAAGACTCCTACTATTGAATATATACCGGCAAAGGAAGGAAGAATTCTAAAATACAATAAAGATTGTTAAAAATGATAGCTGGGAAAGATTTGTTCAAGAAGAATTGAGAATAATACATGGGGTGTACCCTTTCAAATCACAGCAGAGAAAATTAGACCCCAGCTGTCATTTCATCACCCAATAAACCAGGAGGAATGACTACCTGCTGGGAGAATCGGCTAGGCTATTAATGGATGTGTTGCTCCCTGATGATAATCCGGAGGAGGGGGATGAGGAGAATTAAAAGATTAGGCAGGATATGAAAATGGCATATAATAATGAAAACGTGATAGTGGAACCAGTAACGCAGGAAAGGCTAATAGCAGAAATGAAAAGAAAGAAGGCACCTGGACCTGATGGAATCATGGTAGATGTGATTCAGGAAATCAGTGAACAGATATCACCCTTTATGGCCCAGCTCATGAATGAGTGCTTGGCTCAGGGCAGAATCCCAAATGTGTGGAAATGGAGCGAAGTGGTAATTCTGAGTAAAGGGGAGAACAAAGACCCGCAACTCCCAAAGTCGTACAGACCGATATGTTTGATGAATGTATGTGCAAAACTGCAGGAGAGAGTTCTATGTAAGAGACTGCAAAAACATAGAGAGGAGGTGGGAATGCACCCCAACAGTACGGCTTTAGGAAGGGCAGGTCTACAGAGGATGCGATCTGTGTTACTTTTAGCCTGGTAGAAAAATCTAGGTCAAAATATTTGTGGACATCTCAGGTGTATTTGATATCCTTTGGTGGCCAGCCTTATTAAAGAGATTAAGAGAACTAAACTGTTCGGGGAGTCTCTACAGAAACTTTAAGGACTACTCCAGGGACAGATATGCAAACCAGAGAAACCTTTATTGACTACCCACTTCGATGGTCGAATGGTGTAAGGCCTCACACTCGTGAGAGACTGGAATGGCGATGATGGGGAGATCAGGGCTTGATTTCTGATCTAGTTTATTTTTTATTTATTTTTTATTTAGCACCACGTCTTAATACCCGTTTGGGTTATACGCTTAGTCCAGTTTAAATAGAACGTTTATTACTAAATCTTTTTTCACTCTCCCTCCTGACAAGTGTGGGTACATAAATTCTAAATTAAACCTTTCTCATCCCTGACGCATTAGCGTAATTAGTTCATATGTTTATAATCCGAATGGGCAGTAATACGCGGTGATATACTTTTTTAAATATAAGTAAGAGATAAAATACTATTTTAACTTCAATTGAATGCAATATTTTAAGCAGTGTGTGTGTGTGTGTATGTGTGTGTGTCTGTGTGTGTGTGTGGTGTGTGTGTGTGTTGTGTTGTGTGTGTGTGTGGAGAGAGAGAGATAGTCTATGCATACGTGCTTTTAATTATTTAGGTTGTGAAATATTAACTTATTTTAATAAACTTATAAAATTATATGTACAAATATTTTATTTTAAAATGTATTGGAATTAAATAAATTAATTAACATAAAATACACACATCTGTAAAGCAAAGAAACTTAATTAACTAAATACGAGTATAACGAGTATAGCAAGTAAATAACCAACAAAATATCTCCCCTTAGTGTGAACAATAATTATTAAATAGCTCTAAAACAAAGTGTTCACAGCGTTTTGCCCTTTTTTTTACATAACAAAACCCTCGTAAAATAACACATCAACCCTCAATCCTTTTTTTTTTCAGCATCAATCTACCGGATGGACCAATCTCGTGAGCAAATGAGAAGGCGGCCGAATCGAATCGTCTCCACTCACTCCGTCATTATTTCCATTCATCTTGGGCGCTGTTCCCCTTGTATTTACATAAAATTGTCTGGGGGAACCCATAAAATACGAAATATAGGTTCTTAACCCTTTTACTCTCGAGCGATAGACACGTTACCACTTACCGTCCCATTTAAAATTCTACATGGTGGAGTGTACATAATTTTGGAATGGGTGTAACACATCATCTAGGCTACACTGTCAATTACAATTGGAAAATATACACGGCATTTACCGTGTAAGGTAGCAAAACTACCTCACTTGGTATCACTGTGGTGTAGCTAATAAGATAGGGTCATAGTGTGATCCCCCAACTGGCTTTGTGGTGGTAAGTGCACCAGGTTACGGACCTAGTGGCCCCGGTTCAATTCCTGGCTGGTACCACGGGTATTTTTTCACGAAAGATCCGTAAAAGTCTGGGCTATCTGTGACTGAGGAGGTCGAAGCTCAAATTTCGGCCCGGTAAAGTATAAATATGGTTTTCTATATATGGTTTAATACCGTGGTCTCTCCAAGCTAATGCGGGTGCACCCCCCTGAGTCGTTAGTAGCCTAGATGTCAAAGATAAATTTTTATTATTATTATTATTATTATTATTATTATTATATTTTAGCACCACGTCTTACTACCCATTCGGACTATACGCTTGTTAAAAAATTACACTAATGATTTTAGGGATTAGGAAGGTTTAATTTATATAACGTGTAACCACATTTATATGGAGGAGAGTGGAAAACCTTTTATGAAATACTACTCTCAGTGCACCCGACCGGGATCGAACACCGATCACACCATCTTAGGAAGTCTAGTTTATTTTGAGAGAAGCGCCTAAGACCATGCAGCCACCAAAGAGGTTGATAAAACTTTAATAAATTACTGCGATCAAAATTGGATGGATGGATATATATATATAATATATATATATATAATCCATTCATCCAATTTTGATGCAGTATTATTAAGTTTTATCACTCTTTGTGGCTGCATAATATATATATATATATATATATATAATATATATTCTTGCGGTGCATATTACTACCCACTATACTAGTGCGACAAGTATGAATAAGTTAAAACTTAGACGAGATGTACCAGAATTTTCGTGGGAGGAGAGTGAGAAATTATTAAGACAAAACCCCTTTTAATAAACTGGTTGAGATTTGAACCCTAACCCGTCACTGTCAAACCAGACTGGATGAGCTTGATGTTTAGACCACGTGCCCACCTGCAGGTAATCTATAAAACTAAATCCATTAATAATGCAAAGCAATTTAAATAAATAATGTTAGTTTCTTTATAATTTATTGGCCCTCGGTCAAACTAGCTCATGATACTTTTAAAAATAATGAATTGTGTGTGAACATAGAAATAAACTGGAGGGTTGTTTGGATTTGTTTTCTAACTACAATCTTACGTCTAACACTAAGTTTATTGCTGGCTTAATATAAAAATTAAGGGTGAGTAATATACTTTAAAGAAAATGCACTTACATTCACTAGGAGAGGAGCTGGTAAAACTAATCATAGTGCCGAGATTTGAACTCAGATCTCTTGGTCAGTGGGTAGTCCAAATTGATGCATGGACGAAGCCTTGTAATAATTTGTTTATAGGATCCAAGAAATAATTTTAATTTGTTTTTATAAGATAGTATAATCCTTTATAAATACTTGTCTTAAATTCCAGTTCATGCCAAATAGTAAACTACAGATTTTACTAACCCTATTTTTTTTCACTACAACTCTTTCCCTTTTCTCCCTGTTAAGAATAAAGTTCAAAATTAATCTTATTGCACCTAATGGTACATTTAAAATGAGTCGGAGCACCTTTAAGAACAAATAGTCGTCCATCTGTAGATATGTTAATCTGACACTATTATCTCGTTTTATTTCAAACACTTTCTTTGTGTTCTTGTTACAAAAAAAACACGTAAGGTATTTTAATAAGCCCTTAGTTAACCTTCCCCTAACATCTACAAAACGCACCGACCCAAGGTGGGGCACGATCCTTTTCACGCCCTTTTTCCCGACTCGGTTGTCGATCGAGCGTTTCGATTGCGTCCTTCATTCTTCACAGCAACCCTTCTATTTCAAAATATAAACAGTTTGTGTTTGATACAAATAAGAGTACAACCAAGACAAAAATACAAATAAGAAAGAGTTCAAGCCCTCTCCATACATAGAAAGGGTAAAATTGAAATTTATGGGGGGGGGGGGAGGGGGCTAGTCACTGCGTATAAGGTCTTTACAACACGTATTTACTTATCATCATGGATATAAGTATTTTAATAACACTAATAGGATACGTATATCTGACACCCTAGCTCAGTCCGTAACGTGTTTGTATACTGAGATATGGATCCCGGGTTCGATTCCCGCAATGGCAGAAAAAAATTATCATCGGTGAAAATTGGGTTTACCCTTTCAAATTGATACATTAACGACCGGGGACTGGATGTTGTGCCTGTCCTAATCTTAAGTTAATTAAGATATATGAAGCTACGACAGGTCTAACAAACCGGTAGTGGAGGATATTTGACTTGACCAGGGCCACAGGCTGGAAATAGTAATGGATGGATGGATGGATGGATGGATGGAAGAAGATGGGTACGTCTAACTTCAACCTTCCTGTCATCACCAAAAAACCAGACTAGATAAGTCTTCCGCTTTAACCACAAACGTCGCTAGGACTTAATTACAAAGGGTGAAATAGAGTAGAAAATATCTCAATTAATAAAAATTAGTTGAAAAATAACACCTGGATACGAGATTCGAACCCGGGACCTTTGGCTTAATGTAATAATGCTCTACCTCTGAGCTATCTTGTGTCCAGGTGTCATTTTTCAACTAATTTAAAATAGTCTTAACTTTACTCATGGCACTATTGTTTAAAATAATAGACTATAAACAGATTATTTTTTAAATTGGTTTCTGTAAGGCCTTTTCAATTCAAAATTCTACCATAGAGTAGGATTTTCTTAGGAAAAACAGATCTATAATATCTATAATAATAATCCATTTTCACAAAAATTAGTAAATGCTTCACCATAATGGTATGTAGGGCAACAAGCTTGCTATCTTTCACAGTAAACAGAGTGTATATACCTTCAATTTGATGTTTTGATAACATTAATAAAATATTAATTAGAGTATTTGGTGCTTAAGGGTCCCCCTGAATCCTCTGCACGGGGCTTTACAAGACAAAGGCCATGTTCATGTAGAAGTTGGTAACTGAAGGAACTGTCTGTCCGGACACAATCGTGTAGTAAACACCCCACTGAGAGCACATCCAACTCTAGTTACATCAACTCAACTCCTCATGAACGCCTACACTGCCACAATCGATAACATCGCTAGATAATCGATCTCCACGACGTGTGCACATGTTTGGGACCATCTGCTGACCCCATATGTTATGGGCGAGGGGTAGGAGGGAAGACAATCGACGAGCACGATTTCACAGGTGAGGCGTGATGAATGATCTAAACCTTCCCCAATCACTGATTATTGATCTGGAGGAAGAAATAAATAAGAACACATTGTGTGTGTGTGTGTGTGGTGTGTGTGTGTGTGTGTGTGTGTGTGTGTGTAAAACCACATCTTACTATCCGTCCGAGATATTCGAATAGTTATACTAATAAGATACAGATGAGTAGGGTAGAATTTAAAGGAACTGCAAGAGAGATAAAGTGGGGAACCATTGAGGAACAAAATCTCACTATCAGTATTTGGGATTAGAATCCTAACCTCTCCTTCACCAGCAAACCAAACTAGAGATATTGGTTTGTTGTGAAGTGTTGCCAGGGTAAACAGAGTTCGATGAAACTATACCTGTTATAGACACCTCACGTTCTGATAAATGATGACAACAATTACAGATACAGTTTGTACAAACATTGCTTACCTTCTTTGGTAACACTTCATGATGCTGACTAGACGAGTCTAACAATTAGTCTACGTGCTCACATGCACGCGTGTAAGGTTAAGGGAGAACTCCCACCAAACATAAAAAAAAACCTTGTACTATTAACCTCCTTAAATCTGATCGTAGTTATTATTTAATAGCTTTGTAAATTGTTGTACTATTAAAATAAAGGTTGTTTGGTTCAACAAAATTTATTTGGTTTCTGTAAATCCAACAATTAAAAAGATATAAATTATTGAACTTCAACTTTTAAAATAATTTTTATGATTTTTATTCCATGATTACGGCCAAAATACCTTTTCAAAAATTTGCTGACTCTGTTTTCAAAAAGATTGTCTTAATGGCTATTTCCTGAATATTTTAGAATTTAAAATATATTAAAAAATTATTTTAATTAATAATTTGAACAAGGATCGTTTAAAAAAAACCATATTTATTAATTAAAAATAAACTCAAGAAAATATGTCAACAATTATTATCTCACCCCCTCCATATTTTAATACCGTTTCACCTGAACAGTTTTATGAAACAGCACATCAATTTTTGTATTTTCAAAAACTGAATATAGTTGATTTTCAATTTGATTCTACCGGATGGTTGCTGTGTGTGTCTCTTGAAGCCATTTCCTCCACCGCTCAACGACCCGCTAGCTCCCCTTCGCAGTTCCATGAGGGTGTGTTGCAACTGACGTCCCAAACTGTTTTCAAATTTACATTCTTCAGAAAGAAAGTTTTAATGTGTGTGTTTTTTACTCTAAAAATGCAATACATTTTAAGTGTATCAGTTTATATATTTAGTCCATGTGTTGGTGACCTGGTGGTCTAGGGGTAAGGTGTCAGTATTCTGTGCTGGCGGCTGGGGTTCAATCCTCGGTCCCGGCACAGATTTACTGATTTCCAAACCCTCCCTTCACCTCTGACAATACATCTTGTGAATGTGGGGAATGCCAGGCCTCCACCGTGGTTCGGATTCCACGTTAAACTGTAAGTCCTTCATTTCATCTCACATCACCCTACCATTACACATTAGCGTAAGTGCGTATAACCCGAACGGGTAGTAAGACGCGGTGCTAATATAATAATAATAATAATAATAATAATAATAATAATAGTCCATGTGTGAATAGTTTTTTTTGTGTTGAAATATTTGTGCTAGTTTCAAACAAATTTACAAAGTTTCACTAAGAAAAACTAGTTTGAAACTTCCGTGTTGGGGGTCCGGGGTTCAATCCTCTGTCCTACCACAGATTTATTTTAGTGCCAAACCCTTCCTTCACCTCTGACGGCTATCATTAGATTATTCTTTTTCCACCAAGTATGCTAGGCCTCCACCGTGGCTCGGATCCTACGTTAAGCTGTAGGTCCTCCATTTCATCTCAAAATCACCCTACCATTACACATAGGCTTAAGTGCGTACAACCCGAACGGGTGGTGCTAATAGTAATAATTAAATAATAAATAAATAATAATAATAATAAATAAAGAATTAATAAATATAGAAAATAATGATAGAGATTAGTAATGATAAATAATAATAATAATAATGATAGAGATAATAATGATAATAATAATATTGATGTAATAATTTAAATAAAACTGTGCCCATGGGGAACAAAAAAACCACCACCCTCTAAAGTTAAGAAAATATAGTTTCGGGGTAAAAACTTGAAACAAAAGTCCAAAAAATAAATGAAATAGTTAACCCTCGGAAAGTATTAAAAATTAAATTGTATCTATATCGAATAGAAACAGGTATTTAGATAAACTAACAATATATACATCTTCACTTCTAATAGTTTATAATAGTAGTAATAAACAGATATTTTCTCATTTATAACTTTTAATTAAAAATATTAATAGTTTATTTCATACAACGTAGGAAATAGAACTATTAAGTTCGTAAGAAAATGTTCCCATAGATCTCAACAATAATAAATATTTTAAAGAGATATTTTATCGAACATTTATTCGATGGGTCTAAATCGCTGGGTACGTGAGGTAAGTTTCAGGATCATGTTTGGTTTGCTCGTAGCTGGAATTTCTGGGTTCAAATCTCAGCCACGTGGACCAAGGGCTGTTATTTCCTAAGTGTTCATCCTCGCTTCCTTCACGAAAATGCGAATACGTTTACTATAAATAGTATATTTTCCTTAGCTCTATTCCGTTATTTTAGAGAAAATGTGTATAAAACAGATGAATAGTAAGCAGGGCCTGATTAATGACAATAATTGGTTTGGTTTAAACATCTTAATTTGATATAACTTGAATTTTTATTGCGCGGGTAAGGAACGGGTCCAACTACTAGTTTTATTTATTTGTTTTATTTAACGTGCGCTTTCTGAACCAAATGATTATATAAGCACACGATATTTTCTATGAGTGAGATCGAAAAGGCCTAACAATTTTCCAGGAAAGGTACTACAATTGGGTTATCTTACATACCACAATCGACATGGGACCGATGGCTTTAATTTCCCTCCAAAAGAAGTTATCCTATGAATTTTTATCACTCGAAAAGAATCCTTTGACCCCGGTGGGTTTTAACCCACAAACCCCGGGTTTTGGGCGAGCACTTTACTCCAAGACCAGGGAAGTCACCAAAACTGCTAGCATTATTATATGACTGAATGTTAAAGTATAAAGATAGCACCACAAAACAAAACAAAATATTGTTAGAGAATAGGAATAACAATCTCAGCTAAAATCATTTATGGTGCACTGGTGAGCACGTAAACTAAATGCAAGGCTCATTTAAAGCCTACTGGCAACGGGGAGATCGAGGTTCAATTCGCAGCCGGTCATTCTTGAGGTATTTTGTCTAAATGTTATTCTTTTATTTCTGTATGCAAGAAGAGGTACTATACATTTCATCTACATTCTACCTTCATCACCCCTACCCTATTAGCGGGAGTAAATGTGTATACCCCGAACGACTAGTAAGGCAATGAGATAAAAACTAAAGTCGAAGAACGTCGAGCATGGCCTTATTTAGGGTGTTGTGCTCATTAAAGGAGCCAGGGAATACTTTAGTAAAATGCCAAATGGATATTTGTGCTAACTTGTATGATTTTTTTTAAATCTGCATATATTGTTCTTCTAATTTCAAATAAATAACTTTGTATGAATAAACACATTGAGGAGCTTTAACGTAAAATCACCACTCCTCTTTTAATTAGAAAATATGTAAAATAAATAATGTCAATAGATATATTGTGTTTGTTTATTTCTAAGAAATTCTTAAATATTTTATTCGTGTAATATCATTAGGTAAATAAATATATTTATGGTATTTAAAAAAGTAAACGAAAGATTAGTGCTAATGTTAAAGGGGATTTAATTAATGAAGAACATTTATTAATTAACGACTGTTTCCATAAGCTACGGGATTTTTTAAAATATTATATTGACATAGTGTTAATATTTATGACTAATTTTCCTTTTAAATTTATTGTTTTGAAAACTTGTGTGCATTTTTATGTATTTGAAATATCAATTTTGTGTTTACAACTATAAATATGTATTAATGTTACATACTTTTATTGTTTTGACAAATACTATGCATTTTTATTAATTTTTTAAAAATATTGTTCAAGCAAAGTTTTTTTTTGCCACAATAAGAACGTCATTGTTCAACGCTCGATTTATTTATCTGACCATAACATAATAAGTGTCCAGATAGCTAGACAATTTTTTGTGACTAAATAATATATTGTGTTTACTGTGGAGGGGACTGGAGAAGAGACTTATTTCAAATAATGGTTTAAGGTGAAATCATCTCACATGTATAATTTACTAGCAGGCTGATCCATTATTTTACTATATAAAATTATTCAAATTAGGACGTTCAACAACCGGCTGGTAGCATTTATATTATTCCTCCTTGCACAATACCAAGCTAGCTATATCAATCCTAATTTAGAATTTACTCTCAGATTTCACTCACATATTTGAAATTTTAACACTTATTTGATTCTCTGTAGTGGTTCCCCTACCTTCTTCCCAAATTTCAATTTTCTACCAAGTTAAAACATCTTTCTTATTTTGACCCCCTCCCCCAAGTCCTGGAGCCCAATTTTGAAATTCCTAATTTCGTAAATTTTCCTTGATAGATCTTCTTCAAAACTCCAATTTTTTATCCTATCTCGAAGGGGCTTAGAGTTTTCTGAACACACACCTAAACGCACTTTCCTTTTTTTTATGTATTCACTAGCATGAAGTACGGCTTTCCCCGGGAGAATAGTTTAGGGCAACTAAAAATATTAAAAAAGGTAAAAATTATATCAAATTAATTTTTAAAGGTTATGTAATAACTTAAAAAAAGTTTAAGTGTATAAAAGGGGTACTAAGGGAAAAGTGACGGACGGACAGACAGACGGACAGACAAACGGCATTGCGGAAACCATGTTTTTTGTTTCAGGGTGTCATGAAACGTTGAAATTTATCGAAATTTCATGTTAGATTTTTTTGACAATCACAATACTAGTAGATATAGATCATTCCTTCTATTTATTTTGTTATTTTTAAACAGTAAATAAGGTAGTTTTAATTTAATATTTATATGGCTTTGGCTTTGCATACAATATATCGAATCTAGTATGAATTTGCTTTTATTCAATAGGAAATTCAGTGGTCATTTTAATGTTATAGCATTTATCGCTTTTGAAATATAAATCGTAAACCTGGTTTAAAAAGGTAGCTTATGCACTCGACACATCTTTAATGCTCTTTATTTTAATAATCACATAATTAATGTATCTATTAAAATAGTATTGAGTTTTGGGGGATACCAATTCCTAGTTCTCCATTCTCTTAGGTGTGCCACTGACCTATATAATACCCAAGGAAGAACAAACAGAGAAATTCTGCATTAGTTTTTTTTTTTGTGGTATAGCTTCAATTTGCTGAAACACTTAATTTTCTATGTTTATAGGATGTCATTTATAAATTATCAGAACTATATTATATCTACTAAAATAACTGAATATTTTGTTTTTGCTTAAAAACATTTTTGACAGTATGTTTATTGTGATAAATTAATGGAAATCTAACACTTTATAAACATTTTCACGTAGATTAAAATGAATAGTACGACACAATCATACAAACTTTCTCATATAGTAACTAACCAAGAGTTGGTTTACTTCCATTGTATTACAATTAGGAATCAAATTCTCATAAATTTGTCGTCAGTAACCCATAAGGAAATGTCTGTGTGGTGCGTTGTACCATTTATTTATTTTTCAAACCTCTAAATACTTTAAGCAAGATTGATCCTGCTAATTTAAAAGTATGGTGTTGCGAGTAAAGACATGCCTACTTTGATGAGATTTGTTTAACTCTTTATATTAATTGTCTAAAGCCGAAAATGACCGGGCTCAATTGAGTATATTCATTATTTTACACCCTTCACCTATCAATTGTGGGCAGGAGGAAGCTCACAACCCAAACATAACTGTGTCTTGTATATGTGTGCGTGTGTGTTCAAATATCATACACACACACACACACAAGTACGACTCTAGATTTTTTTTTACCCGCCTCGGTGGCGTAGTTGGCTAACGCGCTAGTCGTGTTGAGCTCGACTGCTGAGGACGGGGAGATCGAGGTTCGAATCTCGGTAGGGTGAACTGGGGGTGGGGTCCTAAAATGGTTTTCCATTCTCCCTTCACGCAAATGCGGGTTCACTTCCTCTAATTCACCCTCTCCAATTCCTAATCCATTAGCGTAATTAGTACTTAAAGCGTATAAACCGAACGGGTAGTAAGACGCGGTGCTAAATATTATTATTATTGTAGATTATTTTTTAAATTGTTTAACTTTGTAGGAATTCAAACTATTCTATTCTCAATGAATAGCTCAGGCTTGAAAAAAACCCAGGGCTATTTAAAAAAGAAGTTGGGTTATATTAGGTTTAATTGGGTTTGTTGTGGTGTGATTAGAGATATTATATATGTTATCTGATTTAACCAATCATTCTAACATATTAGTGCCTAGACTGTTACTTTATAAATAAAATAACGCCTAGGCCTAACAATAATATTATGATTTATAAATAATTTTTTTCAAGGAATTACAAACAATAGACACTGGTTAACACTTTTCAAAATTAAACTTTCATGCAATCATGTTAGTAAAATTTTGTTCTTAGAAGAGAATGTTTTAAGTTTAAATTGTATGTGTATTCTTTATAAAAACTTCAATAACATTAGTGTGATCTAGTCCTATGTTAATATGTTTAAATCCCAATCTATCTACTACATTTTTATTTAAAGTAATTAATAATATTTTAAATATTAAAAGGGAAATAGACTTACTAATTTCAAAAAATAATTAGACAATTTCTTTGTATCCAAAATATGATAAGTGCTTTTTTTTATGTGGGTATTTTTAATAAAACCCATGTGTTGTTGTTTTTTTGGGTGGGGGGGGGCTGGACATAATTATAACAACCCTGTCTTACAGTAGCTCCATGGCTTCTTTGGTGCTGACTGACACCTCACAGCTGACTTCTGACAGTCAACATTTAGGTTTATACCTAAATTTTGACCGTCAGATGTGACAGCTGCTAAACACATGTTTTTGCATATCATAAAGTTCGGTGTAAGAATACATAATTTGGTCTGGTAGCTTTTCAAAGCTGTTAGCTGTAAGCTGTCAGTCAGCACCAAAGAAGCCATGGGATTACTGTAGATAACTCTACTTGCTTTAATTATATGCGATTGTAACAAAGAGCTATTGCATCCATATCATTTACGTTTACATTTTTATTCTTATTGTTAACTTATATGGTTGACGTGACTTGATCTAAAATTTATTTAATTTTAATATAAGACTTCTTTTTAAATTACACTTTTACATTCCGTTGTTTGATACTTGTAAACAATAGGAAACCCCAAAAACAACATTGCTGGATCATTTAAGGAAATCTTATATTGTTAGATTTCATTTCAACATTATTTGGTCACTAACTTTCAATACTTGATTTAAATATTTGTAAAGATTAGACACTTTACAAAGATTTTTGTTTATTAATAAATAAATAATATTTTAGTTTGTCATTGGTTTTATTTATAGTTCTTTCCCTAAAGCTAAAGGACTGGACTTTGTAAATACTATGGGAATTAGACACACATGGAAATGTATTAACTTTTTCACAATTGTTTTTTAAAGTATTGTAAAATTTTACTTAATATAATTTATATTTTTATTGTCTTTAGGTTGAGTATACTCTAATTTTGATCGTTAGAAGAGTAAATGACATTCAAAAATAGTAATAAAGTAAAAAAAAAACCCACCCTCTCTCTTCTTTGTCTCGGTATTTTATTGTTTCCCGCGTTAGCTGTGCAGTGATGAAGTAATCTATTTTTGGAAAGACTGAATACCTGCCAGTCAGTCAACCCTAAAGGTGACAAAATGTCTTGCTGTAGACAAGTTGAATTAATAGAGGGGGAAATTGAATTAAAGTTCTCTACAAGCACGATGAGTGGCGGATTTGAAACAAAATAGAATGTATGGGGGTTCCAGTACCCCACCCACGGGATTTCACTCCGGCCAGTTACAAGAAACAAATTGGTTGGTTTTTGAGAGGTTGTGCGATGTGTGCGGTGCTCGGATTGGTTGGTTTGAGGTTAAAGTAAACCCTTAGTGTAGCTTAGTACGCATTTACTTTCTTCTTTTGTTAATTTAAATTCAACTTTTGTCTTGTACAAGTTTTATTCTGACTTATGATTCTAGGAAGAAGTTGATATAGGTATCTATAAAATGTCAACATCCTCCAGAAGCACTTAGAGACGATGTAGAAATCTGAAACTTCACTCACTTTTAATAAAGACCACGGGTACAGACAAGTCATCTGTGACCACGGGACAGACCCTAAGACAGACCCTAAAGAAGCCGGATTTTATATTATTTTGTTCTGATTGAATTTAAAATAACAAAAACAATCCACTATAATAATTGCCAGTTCATCTGTCTAGTCGAAAAATTCTAGAGACCCAAAATACATAGGAAGCTGAAATTTTGTAGTCAGGTATCGCTTAACCCAAATCAAATAATAAATTTACTAATCTGTCTGTGTGATTCCGCCCCTTCAGAAGCCCAGATACAGTCTAGAAAGATGAAGCTTTACACACTTATGGTTGGACCATGGTACATAACCTAACAAAGCTGGATCTTCGATTTGATTGTGTCCGATTGTATTTTTTAAAAGCGTTTAAAGGCGCACCACAAAATCCTGCCAATAAATTGCCTCTTCTGATTGATAAGTTGTCCACTAAATTGCTAGCTATATTACTGGTTAAAAAATAGTACAATTTTGCTTATGCTGACATTGTCATCACTATCGTCACTACTGCTGTCAAAGATCACTTTTATCCGTTTGAATAAATATTTTTTTAGAAGTATATGAAAGAAACAGACTCTCAACCTTACGGGGGTTTCGCTGCGCTCCTTTTGCCAGCTTTAGTTCCTCAACACTGGGTGTCGCTAGTGTCACTGCTGGTTGATGATAGGACTAACCGCAGTGATCCTAGTGTTGAAGGACTCAAGCTGCCAAAAGGAGCGCAACCATTTTAACCAGGAGGCTGAGTGTCTAGGTATATTATTTGTCTGTGAGCCAGGCACAAAGTTCAATGATCAATCTACTTTGGATTCAGAGCCTGTTCCATGGGCGGTATGCGTTGTCCGAAGATATTGAAGTGAAATAAACGCTGTGATAGGCACGCACGTACCCAAAATTCATCTTATTATTTGAAGTGATACCGGTACATTAATTAACTGTCCGAGTGTGAAAGAATCACCACAGCGCGCAATAGGCAGGCCGTGTTCATTGTTCACGCCTCACAAATCCTGTTTACGACCTCCAATCATTTTACTCGAGACGTTCCCGCGCACGACTATACACGGATATTACCGTAACTTTCCGAGCCCCGTGGTCTCCGCTTTGTGACGGCTGGTGGCCTTGAAAACACGTGGCCTTGACCCTGATTGCTCAACTGCACATGCGCGCGCGCAACCTCTGGACGTGGGATAATACCGGTTTAGCACTCCTCTTTACACTTGGTTGAATTACCGACGAACGAGAGAGGGAGACAAAGAAATGGTTTCAAGAAGGAATTATATGAATAAGAAGAGAGACGATGAAGGGGGGGAAGATACGTAATTAGAGGGAGAGAGGGGTGAGGAAAAAGAAGGATAGGAGGGCTAGAGAGGGTGGGAAAGAAAGGGGGAAAGAGAAAGTAAAAGATAAAGAGAGAATTAAATGAAACTAATACAATTTGGGTTGCTTGTTGATAAATGCCACCCACATACACATTGGTAGTATTTACGTAATTCATTCGGTAGAGTCGAACACATTAGCTCAGTCGGTCACGTGTCTGTCTAATAAATTTAGGGTCTAAGGTTCAATTCTTGGCATGGCCGTAAAATGTGTCATTGGTGAAAAGCAAGTTTCCCCTTTCACGGTGTAAATTAACGACCGGGGACTGGCTGTTGTGTTTGTTCTAGATTTAAGTTAGTTTATAAATCGTGTTCTGATATAATCAGTCGGTTCAGAATGTTAAATAGGTACCTCAAATATATTAAATGAGAAAAACAAGTAGAAAGAATTGCACATATTAAAACAGTGATGGCAATTATCATGAAGTAACTAGTATCAAGATAAAAAATAACTAAACGTATTTCCACGGCTGTTGTTTTCATCGTTGTTTTGTAAAATGTTTCTTACCAACGCGAGTAGAATTCCTTGAAGAAAATATTTGTGAGTGATAAAAATTTAGTGATTAGTTTGGCACAATCAGGTATAATTTAACTTTCTCAGGACCTTTAGTAGAAAATAAGAATTGATATAGTCAAAAAATCTAAAATTCGTCATTTTTATGTATATCGACGTTTAATGACCCACTATACCCAAAAAAGTTGTTTTCGCAATACCGCCTGTACGTCTGTTCATCCAAACCACTTTCTTTACCTATCGGTCTGAAACTTTTGTCTAAGAATGTCATAAGGTTCCTCAGAAAAACTTTTTGAATAGTTTTCAATCGACTGCTAAAATTAAGGGTAGCTTACTTCATAGAAAACAGAGAAAAAAATATATTTTCTTGGAATCGGCTCCAACGATTTTAACTAACATTCTCATATAGTCGCAGTTATAACTTTAGAATAAAAATGGTGTTTCTCATTTTCTGGTAAAATAGTTTAAAAGGTAATTTATATTGGCAGATATCTCCAATTTTAATGTCAGACACCTTAGATCAGTCAGCAGCGCGTGTGTCTAATGAATTAAGGGTCCCGGGTTCGATTAATGTCATGGCAGAATAATTTATAATTGATGACATGTGAGATTACCCTTTCATAGTGATGAATTAACGTCCGGGGGCTGGATGTTGTGTCTGTTGTAGTTAGTTTATAAGTCATGTGCTAATAAAATAAGTCGGTTCAAAAAGTGCATGTTAAATACTTCAAAAAAATGAATAAATCAAATTTTGATACACCTCCGCAACTTTTTTAGATACGAAAAACCTTATCTTTGTAAAGTTGTAGAGGCATTCAAATAAAAAAAAATATTTCAGAAATAATATTTTATAAAATCATCAGTTTCCGAGCTATGAGCAAACATTTAAAAAAGTTGAAATCTGGGAAATGGGTGGGGAGCTGAAAATGTACATCAGTAATACACTCTCTTTAGTCAGAAAAAACTTCAAATTAGGAAATCCAAAATGGGGACCCGGGACCTAGTGACAACTTCTAAAAATTTACGAAACGAATAGATAAAAAGTGATAAATATTTCTTAGGCTACTTATTTATAAAGCAGCAAATTTTAATTCTATATTAGAGATTAAAAACCCTTAAAATAAACTAGCACCAAAACAAAAGATTCAGCGAAGCAAGTGTGGACACGCCTGTATCTTTTACCCGTAGTTTACATTTGAGTTTCTGTTTTTGTGTGTGCTGTATAAGTTTCTTTCGTTCATCTGATATTTATTTTTTACTATGCTATTTTAATTTATATTCAAAATCATTATCATCAAATAACACATTATTTTGGCTTTTGTTTGAGACTAGAGTTAATGCGCACAAAATAAATAGCGACGCCATTTTATAGTTCAGATGACAATGAAGTATAAACTGTTGTGGGGCTAGTTGCAACGAGCGTTGAAACTTAAAATATAAGTTAGGGTGACCTGGCGGTCTAGGGGTAAGGTGTCGGACTTCTGTGCTGGGGGTCCGGGGTTCAATCCTCGGTCCTGGCATAGATTTATCTGATTACCAAACGCTTCCTTCACCTCTGACAAGACATCTTGTTAATGTGGGGAATGCCAGGCCTCCACCGTGGTTCGGATTCCACGTTAAACTGTAGGTCCTTCATTTCATCTCACAATCACCCTACCATTACATATTAGCGTAAGTGCGTATAACCCGAATGGGTAGTAAAACGCGGTGATAATAATAATAATAATAGTAGTAATAATAATAATAATAATAATAATAATAATAATAAAATATTAGTTTCACACCCATCAACTATGTCTCTGAAGAATTAAGATGAATTTGACGATTTAAAAATAATAATTGTTGCAACATACCCTTATTTATTGGTGTTGCAGTATGACCCTTTAAAGGGGCAACTTGCAACATAATAATTATGCATTCTTTGATTCGAAATTTTGCTAAACTTAATGAGACGATATAGTCAAACATACACTTTTCAATCACTAGGGGGAAATATTTTTATACCTGTACAAAATACAGAGGATTTATTGAAAAAATAAAAAAATAAGTGAAACCTGTTTCCACCACATCTAATTAAACTCTAGTTTTCACATCTTTTTTTAGCTATGCAATCCATACGCCAATAGACCACCGGCTTTAAAATAATCTTTAATATTCATGTTAGTTTTTTTAGTTTTTTTTTCATCTGCCTATAGTTATTTAATTTAACTTTTCTACACCATCAAGAAGCTATTTTTTCTAATAGTTAGTGAAACAGTGAGCTTCCCAATTCTTAGAAACAATTTTAAAATTTCCAGTATTTTCTGATATCTACGATGTCCTTCCTATTATTATATTATTATTTATTATTATTATTATTATTATTATTATTTCTTCAGGTGTTCTGTCTTACGACAGGTCCATTCATTTTGTCAGTGAACTTGTGTTTTTTTGACTCCTCCTTCAGCTCCCAGAATTTTCTTCTTTTTCCCCACCAACTCGCAAATATTTTAATTTTCTAGAACACCGTGACGTATTTTTTCAATCAGTTTTTTTTAACTTCTTCATCCTCCTCTTTTACAGAGCTAAATTTAAAATCTAAACAATTTCATAATTTTCTAGTTATATGGGGTAGTACTTCTACCTCCCTGCTAGATTTCAATTTTCTACCAGTTCTAAGAGTTTTGTAAATTTCAATCTCTCTCTACAAGAATGTACATATTTCTAATTTATAGCCATACCAGAAAGTATTTTTATTTGCAGTTTTTAAAATTATGGGAAACCCCTTTCTCACCTCTTGTTTCTTGGCCCAACATTTTGAAATTAAATTTTAAAATGTCTAACAGTTTGGAGGGGGGAAGGAGAACCTTCTACCTGCCTGACCAACTTTTTATCTTCTACAACCATTAAAAATAGTATATAAAATTATTTTTGGAAATTTTGAAACTCCCCATTTCTTCAATCCTCGTTTATAAATTTCAAATATTTAAGACTTTTTTTTTGTATTTATAGTGCTCCCTCTACCTACCTGCTAAATCTTGATTATCGAACCCAACTAATAGTGTTTTTACCTTATTATAGTACCTTCCCCAATTCCCAAAGCCCATTTTGATATTAGATTTTTAAATGGGGCAATATCTCTAGCTTACTGCCAAATTTAAGCTTTCCAACTAATCTAAAATTGGCTTCGCTTTTCCTGAAAACACACACACACACACACTGTAATAAAATAGATTTTCATTTAATAAAAACTCTCATCAAAGGTTCCCACCCTTAACATATCTCAAATTAATGAATAGTATCAGAACATAAATCTAAATGTGGTAAAAAATCTTCTTACACACCTGGGTAATCATTAATTTATACTTTACTTTCTCGCTAACTTGAAGGTAGAGAAAGTATTTGGTCTCAAAAAAATTGAACTCAAGATTTTAATGTATTTTGACGTTTCATGACCTCCCCCCTCCCTGAATTAGAAAAAGTTGTTTTTGAATTTTCATCTGTCTGTCTGTACCTCGGAGTAGAAACCTAAACTTTTTACCAATTGGGATAAAACTTGATATCTAGGATTTTCATAAGGATACCCCGAGGATTTTCGGAGTTGGATGTATAACCCTAAAATTAAGGGTAGTTTACTGAATGGCATAAAGAGAAAAAATTGATTTTATCAAAATCGATTTTGATTAAATTTCATTTATAAGCACTGAGAAATATTATAAACAAAATGACTACCATCAATTTTTCATCAAAATTACTTTAGAGGTTCCGGTCTGAGCGTAAATTCTCATTTTTAATTATATTTTTATAACTCTTTGAGATATGAAATTTCTTATCGTTGCAAATATGTAAGACTATTTAGAATAAAAATCTTTTATTTGAAACATATTTTTATAAAACAATTTTTTTCAAGATTTACGCATATATATGTATTTTTTAACTTTTCAAACACTAAATATAAAGTATTGCGACCGTAAAGAAATGTAACCCATAATTTTGATGTATGTCAACGTCTCATGAACCCCCACACACTAAAAAGTTGTTTTTGCAATGGCGTCTGTCTGTGTGTCTGTTTAACTCTAAAATTAGGAGTAGTTTAACAAAGGGCGAAAAAAAATGGATTTTATCAAAATGGGCTATAACGATTTTGATTAAAATTCGTATCAAGGCGTTGATTAGATTATAAAAAAATGGCTATTTTCATTTTACCATGAAAATGACTATTAGAGTACTTTACAAAAGCGGAAATTTCCGTTTCCCCGAAACTATTTGCGATACTAAATAACTTATCATTTGTAACAATACAATCTTCGTATTGTACAATTACTACCCCACCCAACCTGATATTCCACGTTCAATCGCTTAACGCATACTACCCGCTCCACAAAAATAAAACCTTGACGTATCCTACAATAGTAAACTTCACTATTGTAGCCCGATGTAGCCCCAACAATCATACATCAAATCAGCGTTCCTAAATATTCAATATCAACTGTCTACTTAATAAACTGTTCTTCAAGTAACTTCGGATCTCCAAGCTGGCCTCACTAGATTACTACCAAGTCAAAAACACCAATGTGGAAGCGTGGGGCAACCACGACTAAAAAAATCCGTATTAGATGATCTACCCGGCCCGAGAATAATATTAACACTGGGCGATGTTTTCCAAGAGTCCAGGCACGAAATCAACACGCCCTGTATTGCCCCCTGGAGGGGAGATAAGGCAACTCTCACCTGACATCGGATTTTTCCAACATCGGTCAAAAAGATGGACCTCGAAGAATCGTAAACAACTGCATTGCGACGAAAGACCTCCAATCAGCGACCAGGAAGACTTGTGAAATTACGGCACGATGACGTAATGCCTTGTACTGCGTGGCTGACTAGAATGTGAATCCCACCCCCCTTTCTGGTTTTTTAGACTCAATATACAGGAGAATGTAAATTATATTAGATATAGCATTATTGAATTGAGCCTTATCGAAAGAGCATTTCTATAGAATGGACTATGTATTGGGGTCATGGAGGAAAGACCTAGGAAAATATTACGTTTAATATAATTTAATTTATTTTTAGAACTAACTATTTATTGGGGTCATGGAAGAGAGACTTATGGAATAAATAGTTAAATCTTTGAGTCAACGCCATGGGGAAATCGCGTCTGGCATTATTTAATTCATTTTATATAGCTAACTTTGTTATGGGGTCATGGAGGATAGACCTATAATGTAAATTGTCAAATATTTGAGTCAACGCAATGGAGATATTTCGTTTGATATTAGTTAATGTAATATGTAGAACATACCTTATGTTAGCGTCTTGGGAGATAGACCTGTTTTCTCATAAATTTAAAATTGTTATAACTCAAGCAGAGTAATGGAGGAGCTACGTTTAAAATAATTTATATTTCATACTATTGTCCAGGGTCATAGAGGCATATTTTGATAATATGGAAATGTCAAGAATGTTATTGTTAGTTATTACCTATAGTGTTGTAACCATTAGACGTTACATTCCCAAATGAAAGTAAACTATTTGGTGGCACGCAACTTCTTGCGTTTGATTCTCTGCGTCATGGATTATATCCATGATTTATCCTTGTAACTAATGTAAACTTTGAATTGAAGTAATTACTAGGACACGAGATATCACAAAGTATTTTTGTACAGTAAAAGCCTATACCTTTATTTATGGGTATCAATCGGCTTATTTATATTTGTACCCGTTTGTGGGTAACTATTTTTGAAAGACCTTAAGTCATGTTATTAGGTACAGTAAATTGAGAGATCTGCATGGGTAGTAGTTCTCCCAGATACCTGAAAGACGGTACATTATATGATGCAATGTTTTGTTTTCTTTTACAGTAGTAGCTATTGGGAAGTTTTTGAATTAAGGCCATATATTCCTTTGTCTGTTTTCTGCTTTGAACAAATTAAAATATACATGATTGAAAACAATGCTATTTTTCTGTTGTCATTTATAAAATGTACGTTACGTCCTCCCTGTCCTGTAGTTTTAGGGGCCTTACCTATAGGATCAGCGGAGGGTGTATCAATTGAAAAATTGTAGTAGCACGTTTAAATATTTTTTTATTTGAAATACATTTTTATAAAACCACTAGTTTCTGAGATATTACCAAATATATTTATACAATTTTGTGAGCTTTAGTAGTTGTAAAGCGATACTATTTATTTTTAAAGCAATAATTCTCTAATGCCATAGAATAAGTCAGTAAATATTAGTAAGTCTTTCAAAAAGTTAATGTTCTTTTTCCTTTAGCCTCTTAGGGGAAATATATGTAGCGTCTACAACAATGATCTATATCATTTTAGACTCAATAGTCAATATTTACATTTTGTATTGGTCTAAATTTATAAAAGTAGTGGCCCCAGTGTTTGGAAACAGCGCTCTGATTGGCCGAATTTGGTCACGTGACCACGCTCCTCACTCTCTGATAGGCTGTTGGTTTCCCCCTCCCCTTTCCGACCCCTTACCCCCCACCACCTAATGCTCCTCTTTATCACCTTTCCAGTGTTTCAAACTTGTTTATTCTAGTCTAATTTTTTTTTATTTGCTCATTGCTTTTTTACGTGTGCTCAATGGTTATTTATGTATGCTCATTGATTTTTTGTTTGTGCTTATTGTTTTTATATATCTGGTTGGGATTCGGACGGGCGTTGTGATGGTCAATAACTGTGAAATAATCTGAACACATGTTATTTCATTGGTCATAGCTGTGTACTTGTTAATTCAAGAGTAACAAAACTGTGTGGGCCACCGCGTTCTGGCCCTTTGACAGTGTAACCTACAACTCTCAAGCTAAACATTACACGACGTTCATTGCGCTACATTATTTATTAATTTTGTTAAAATGAGTCATATTCTGCAGAGGAATTCCGTGGATTTGGATTTGTACACACCTATGGCTATAGACCATGTTTTTTTTAAAATTGCTGCGTCTTACTACCTGTTTGGGTTATCCGCTCATGCACTAATTACTCTAATGGTTTTAAGGATGAGGAGGGTTATTTTTAAAAAGTTTACACACATTTGCGTGGAGAAGAGTGGAAGATCATTTTGGAAAAACCACCTTCCATACACCCGACCGAGATTTGAATCTCAATATCCCCGTCATCGGCAGTATAGTCTACTGAGGAGTGGCGCCTCAGACCTTGCGGCCACCAAAGTGGATTATATGGATGTTAAGTCTAATTTTGGCAAATACAATCTCTTTTTATCAAAAATTATAACATATGCATAAATTATTTGTGTTATTTTATAGGTATTAATAACACATGACTTGGAGTATGAAAACGTTAAAGTGTCTAATAACTTTTATATCAGATAAGGAAGACCCTTCATACGAAAATTGGACTGTACTACATCTAATTCTTGTTCACGCCGAAGCGTCAACATAAAACAGATTTATTATTTCAGGATGAGCCTCTCATTTGGTGAGTCATTGACCACTGAAGACCGGCAGTTTTAGCCGACAAGAAATAATAATTATTTAATTAAACGAAATAGCATCCGAAATTTGTGGCAGTTCTTTTTGTTTCCATCAGCGAGTAACTGAGGGCAGACAGCTCATGAGGGTCACTTAAGACCATATGGTGAGATTTTTTTTTCGCCATTCAAAAGAATTTTCTTCTATGAAATGTTACACACCATAAATGTATTTTTATGTATTTTTGCTAACGAGCTATGAGGATAAGAAACTTCAATTTTTACGTTTTCCGAAGCCAGTTTTAGGCCACACATTTAAAATAAAAATTAGAAAATTGAAATTTAGTATCTTTAAATACTATACATATTCCACAAAGCTGGGATTTTACCGTAGATAGAAGCATACTCTATATACACATACTTAAAGTTCCCTTAAAATCAACACAATTCAACAATTGTTTATTAATACTAATTCATCTTAAATATTAAATATTAGTATTTATACGATTTATAGATGTGTATACTTAAGATAAAAAAATATTCAGAATTAATTATGCAACATTTTACTGAATAACTTGATTTAAGTATGACATAAAAATATGCACTTAAATTCCAAGTTGGCTCACGGGATCAAAACTTTGTAGGGAAGTGTAGTTTAGTTGACAAGAACGGGTGATAGCAAGAGATGGGCGATATATAGCTGACTGTGATTTTTTCACCGATACCATTTGATCACCTATACTCCCAATGACTCGAACTCAAAAGTATCGGTGATTGAGATATCAGTGATCGGAAATACTCCATTCTCGCAACAGATGGCAACAGTTACTCGAGCCACGGAGCTAATATTGCTTCCTCAAGACACTCGAGTAAAACTCGCTTCGCGGCCCTTGTTATTTTTATTTTCTACCAGATAATTGAGAATCGACCTTATTGACTGGCATGTTTTACGTGCTATTTCTATTTAAAACACTTGATCTCGTAGAGCTCATTTTTTAAAAACAGTATCAGATTGCTACGTAAAAATGACTTTAATGGTTTAAATGTGTTATTCAAATGCGTTTTCAATACAAAATATTTGTTGTTAATAACAAAATTGAAACGCTTGCTTACTAATCAAATCACATTTCGGTTTCTTTTTAAAAGTAAGCTACAAAAAAAAAAATCATGTATTCTTTTTTTCGGTGATCCTATCCCCAAAATCGCTAATAATAAATTAATATAAGTAACAAAATAGAAAATATATAAATAAACCTTAATATTTACTATGCGTTTATGATTCTAATCATCATATAGTCTAATCTAAAGTTTTTTTTGCTTCTAATATATGTATAGTTCATCTACTGTTAGATGTACGGTATTTAAAATAAAATAACATTACAATAATATAATATATGACTTGCATTCCAAACAATATTTCCTAAACCAATCGCCATTATGTTATGTTCATTTTTAATGTCACATAAATTTTAACTGTAGTAAAACAAATCACTAAATAAATTACACAATTACAAGAGTTTCTCATTGTAAGTCAAATAAGTTTTAATATTGGTATTCAAGTTTAATGTTTGTTGGACAACTAATTTTGCCCAAATTACATAACATTTCACTATAAAATAATAACATATGTTTTGCTTTCTTTTCTTATCAATTGTATGAAACATCTTAAAATGCATAATTTTGTATTGACTGTGTATTAGTCAGGCAACATGAAACCCAGATGAAACCTTGAAAGATTAGGTAGTTTATGTCGAATATCAATGTCAGTGCCGGCAAGAAGAGTTTATGTTAGGCCTTTAAGTATCGAATTCCATTGCAAGCCGCCAAACACCCGAGTAATTAGTTTTCCTTTCAACCGGTACTGATGGGACTATTCGAATAAATACTAAATATCCAATACTCAATACTCATAAATACTCCATACTCCATACTCGGACAGCAGCTAAATACTAGCCTTCACCGTGGTTGGAAAGTGAAAAAATATCGGTCCATCAAAACACTGTGAATACAGGTCACAGTGAAAAATCACTGGTATAAATCACCGATATTTTAAAATCACAGTCACTGTATTCACTGATATCGTAAAATCATGGTTTCGCCCATCTCCACTGATAGCCCGCCTCCACAGTTCGCGCTATACACAGTAGTTTCTCCAGCTGTACTATCACAGAAACCCAAGTAATCTGAAGTCCACGCGAGATTTCTGTTTGAACGATCATTCACAAGTTGTCTCATGAAATAATTAGCCTAATGTTTGAGTGATATTGATCTTTATATCACTGTCGAGGTTATTTCATTATTGAAACATGTTGTAGTAATTTATAGATTTGTGTTTTATTTCTGATCTCTGTGAACTATAAAGAAATTATATATAATTTATAATTATTAAAAAAATAAACAATGGTTGTTTCCATCACAACCTGGAAAACGTCAAGCTTTGAAACAGAAAATGAGCATAATGTATTATATAGGCAGATAGGCTTTATGTTTATTTTATATGTTAGGGGTTTCCAGAATCAGTAACACAGAATATACAATCTAGTAAACAATAAATGGCTGTAAGCGAACGCGTCAAGGTTTCGACAAATTGCACATCAAGAATTATTAAATAAATACTTAAGATTTAAAAGCACTTTTTACAACCATTGTATAAATAATCTTTTTTCATGAAAAAAACAGTAATTTAGACAGTTTATAGTGTTTAAATTTCTTAGCTATTTGAAATAGTTTAGCCATTATTAATGCAAAAAAAGGCATTATTTTATTTAACTTAAATTGGCAAAAGTTATTACTCTGAATACATAAATATACATATGAAAAAAATTGTTTAACGATCTTCAATTTAGTGACAACTGCAATTATTATCTTCAATTAAATTATCTATGTTTTTATATGTTTTTATTTTAATTAGAAGTAATAATATTTATACTGTTAGTCAGACTTAGATCTTGGTTCATATGGGATTATCTGCATGATTTATTTTATTGATTAATTACATTTTAATTAACATTACAATTTTGTGATTATCTACATTTTAAATCATCTAGACGATTTTTCTCAAATTAGTAAGTCCTAGTCTATAGGTAAATATAATATGAGCATAAATAGTGATTATGAAAGCAATAACACACACTTATGCACTTTACCTTAAGTAGCTAACCCAAAAAGTCTAGTGGTTACAATTAAATTGATTATATTGTTCAAATATTTGATAATTTTAGGAATACGGCAAGTTTCCACGGTTAAATAGAACTATGCAACATCCAGAAGAAGGCCGAGAATTGACCAAATAATAAATATTACGCCCCCACCAGATATCGAACACGAAACCCTTTACACTGTAGATCATCCCGCTAGCGACTGAGGTAACGTGTCGACCTTTGGTACTATAATTATATCACATTTATAACCTGTATTTTCTTACGTTTTCTCCCACAGCTGTAAGACTATTGAGTAGCCTCTTGAAAATATGCTTGATAAGAAATATATTTTTTTATCGCCTTAAAAATTGTGTGGATGCAAGGATCTACGTTTAAGCTGCCAATTTTTCCAGCATTTTATATGGCTTAAATTTTACAAACTATTCTATTTGAATATTTAAAATTTCTCTGTTAATCCCACTTATAAGGGTATAATCAGGTCAAGTTAAAAGTTGTAGTTCCTATAGAAGTAGTCTATAATGATGCGCAAATCAGTGAGATATCCTGTTGGGCACCTAAACAATATAGGAATGTATTGTGCTCACTATTTATGTATTTCAAACTCACTTAGAAAGTAATTTTAGGCCCAGGTATGATATTATAGTAGTAATTGATATTTGCATTTGCAGGTGTGTGAGCACTTTATATTTATTTCAAATGAAAAACCGTTATTTACAATTGTAACGAAAGTCTTTCTACCAATTTTATTATTATTCTGTTTTAAATAAATAATGTAATGAAATAATTATTTAATTCACATAGGAATGTCTTTTATTACACATGACTCATAAAAAAAATCATGTGTGTGTGTGTGTGTGTGAGAGAGAGAGAGAGAGAGAGAACGATTTTTATTTGAATTAATTTAATCAAAATAACTGAAGCACGATACCTCCGTCAAAATAATATACCAGGAAACATGGATAGATATTTAATATTGTCTTAACCAAATGCAAATAATCCCACAATTGGTACCATGGATAGGTACCAACTGTGAAAATAATAAGTTCGCGAAGTTGTCCCCCCCCTCCCCCTAATTAATTTTTTTTTTATTATTGCAATCGTTTGTTCTTCGCTTGTTCCGGATTGTTCTGAAAAAATGTTCGTTTGTTCTGTTTTGATAGGCCTACAAATGACGTTTTTACATTGGTGGGGCCAGCTTCACGGTAAGCCTCCCCCCCCCCC
Organism: Timema cristinae; assembly: GCA_039000515.1. Classification (NCBI taxonomy): domain Eukaryota; kingdom Metazoa; phylum Arthropoda; class Insecta; order Phasmatodea; family Timematidae; genus Timema; species Timema cristinae. The sequence continues at coordinate 25,203,874 of JBCFYV010000012.1, read as the reverse complement.
CCCCCCCCCCACGCCACACACACACTTGGTAAATTTATATTTTTAAGGTTGCGATCATTTGTTCAGGATTATACAGCAAAAAGGCTCATTTGTTCCGCATTTATTCTTGCACAAATGGGACATGATCTTGTGACACTTTGTTTACTCGTGAAGGGACAACTTCCTGGTAACCCCTCCAGTTTAAAATCCATGTATTTACGATTGTATTTGTTTGTTTTGGATTGTCCCACAAAATTTCGTTTATTACATTTTGATAATCTCACAAATGGTATGTTTACCTTGGTAGTGCCAACTTTAGGATATCTCCCCCCACTTTTGAAAATTGAGATTTTTATGGTTGCGATTGTTTTTTTGGGATTGTTGATTTTTTTTTACGTTTTGATACGTACCCAAAATTAATTATACTTTAACATTTGACATCCATGAGATCGCACTTCTCCCCTTTTAAAAACAATTTTTTTAATGATTACAATAATTTTTTCTTCGTTAGTTCCGCAAAAAAGTCAGTTTTTTCCCTTTTGATACGCTCACAAACGATATGTTTACTTTGGACCTCCATGAATCTGCCTCACTGTCCTTCCCCCGTAAAAACATTTAAAAAATATATTTTATGATTGCAATAATTTGTTCTTCATTTGTTCCGAATTGTTTCGGAAATACTTGTTTAATATGTTTTTATACACCTATAAATTGTATGTTAAAATTGCACATCCAAAAAGTTGACCCCTCCCCCATTTTGTAAAATCCAAATTTTTATTGTTGAAATCGTTTGTTCTTCGTTTGTTCCAAATGGTTCCTAAAAAAATATGCATATTTGGTTTTGGCAGGACAACACAAGATTTATTTACACTAGTAGCGTGGATTGACGCCTTTACGGCAACCATATTCTCCACATGAACACATATAACTTTTAAAAATCGATATTTTTATCTTTGTAATCAATAATTCGTTCTTGGTTCTTTTTAGATTTCTTTTTGCGAGGATTTCCATAAATTCCTTTTGTAAGGCCTCGATAATTTTTTTCTTGAAGTATCTTTCTTACATTCTTTCGAAACTTGAACATTTTTTGTTTGAAGTTTGTTGTTAGTTTGTTTGAGCTCCTTAATATGTTTATCTTTATTTTGTTCTGAATTTCTTTTTAAGAAATGTGTTTATTTCATGTTGATATTTTTAAATTTAATAAATTTCTATCACTATGCTAAGCTCCATTTCCTCACCTCAACTAGATAAAATATAACACAACGTGTATTTTTGATTTTATAACTTTATTAGTTTTTTCCAGATTATTGTACATTATATTTTAGATTGTTAGTTCTTAGATCTCTTACAAACGCTAAATAAACTATTGTCACTAGTGATGATAGCCTTTTGTGTGTGTGACCTATATGGTCACACAGGGCGTCAAGTAAAGAATGTCCCACCCTCTGTGTCAAAGTATGAAGAATATTGTCTTTGATTCGCTCACTATGCACAAAAAAGCAATAAAAAGGTGAAGCAAGTCAGAAATACAAAAACTAGGGAGATCTTGGTTTAAAACACGTACATCAAGTTGGCCCACCACTTTCTCCAAATGAATTGAAATTCATAAAGTCGTTTATGCCACATTTGTGCTCATATGTGCCCGAAGCTCAGCGTTTGTGCTATTAAATTACTCAAATTATAAAGATTTAAAATTGTGGTGGGCTAACTTAATTTCAAGCTGGCCTACCACATTTTTTAAAACATCTTATCTTGATTTTGATTACTCTTTGTGCTCTATTTTTGCTAATATGTGCCCAAAATTCAGCTTTTATGCTATTAAATTACGCCCGTGGCAACGATTTTAATGGGGTGGTCTAGCTTGATGTTCAACTTATCTCAAGCTGGCCCACCACATTTTCGAAATACAAAATTTCTTATGCCATTCGTTAGTACTCTGTTTGTGCTTATATGTGCCCGAAGTTAAGCTTTTGTTCTATTAAATTACGCCCGTGGCAACAATTTTAATGTGGCGGGCTAGCTTGATTTTTAAGTTGGCCCACCACATTTTTGAAATCCAAATTTTCTTATGCCATTCGTTATTGCTCCATTTGTGCCTGAAATTCAGATTTTGTGCCATTTAATTAATCGCGTGGCAATGTTCAACTTAAACATCAAGCTGGCCCACCACATTTTTGAAGTCCAAATTTTCTTATACCATTCGTTAGTGCTCTGTTTGTGCTCATGTGTATCCAAAACTCAGCTTTTGTGCCATTAAATTATGCCAGTGGCAACGATTTTAATGTGGTGGGCTAGCTTGATGCTCAAGTTGGCCCACCAAATTTTCGAAATACAAATTTTCTTATGCCATTTGTTAGTGCTCCGTGTGTGCTTATACGTGCCCAAAATTCAGCTTTTGTGTAATTAAATTACGCCTGTGACAACGATTTAAACAAGGCAGGCCAGTTTGATGTTTAAGTTGGCCCACCACATTTTCGAAATCAAAATTTGTTAATATAATTCGTTAGTGCTCCGTTTATGCTCATATGTTACCAAAATTCGGCTTTTGTTCCATCAAACTACGCTTATTACAATGATTTTAAGCCTTCTGGCCATTGTTGCGGGGCGGATTTCTATCCTATTTTTGAAAAATTTCAATTTTTTTTTAATATTATTAATCTGTAAGCCATCTCTAACCGTCGCCATGGAGGCGGTTGCCATGGAGACAGTTGCCATGGTGACGGTTGCCAAGGATACGGTTGCCATGGAAACTGTTGCCAAGGAGACGGTTGCCATGGAGACGGTTGCCATGATGACGGCTATCATGGAGACGGTTGCCAAGGATACGGTAGACGTTTGCCATGGAGACGGTTGCCATGGAGACGGTTGCCATGGAGACGGTTGCCAAGGATACGGTTGCCAAGGAGACGGTTGCCATGGTGACGGTTGCCATGGTGACGGTTGCCATGGTGACGGTTGCCATGGTGACGGTTGCCAAGGAGACGGTTGCCATGGTGACGGTTGCCATGGTGACGGTTGCCATGGAGACGGTTGCCATGGAGACGGTTGCCAAGGAGACGGTTGCCATGGTATTGAATTTCCCGCAAGTGTAAATGGTATGCCTATAATCATGCTCTACGTCGACATTATCCTTTTAGGTACACTTATTTAACAACGTTTTTGGTGCATGCTCCGGGTTGTAGTTCGAATGATTGTATGGAACTGTCATTTGGTAGATGTTGATAACACATGAGTGGAGGTTGAAAAAGGTGGTTGTGCTTTGCTTCAATGATCAGTATTTCCATAAAGCTGACGTTTTTGATATCATCTTCTCGATGAACATTGCGAGTACGGAATTTAAGTAGATTGACGCAGAATGGTGGGAAATAAATTAAAATATCATAGTTGGTCTACGGGACCTGGTAGCTTTATTAGATATGCCAAACTAATATCGAAGTCCCAGGTCGTTTCTTCCCAAGGAATGGATCTAAAGTATTAGTGGTAAGTTATTAGAAAAATACAAAGTTCTCACAAATATATATGGTACTTCTTAAAACAAGTTTGTAGTAGTAGTGACGAAAAAGATCCACACATCATTCTTTAAAGTGCTTCTTCTTTACAAGTATTAATTAACGGTTTTTACAACCAACCCTTGATATTTAGTCACATAGAGTTGACATACACGTAGATGCTGATATATTTCTCACGCCCTTTGCTCTCAGTGTAAATATGTGGATAGAGCGGATGGGCAGTAAGACGAGAAATATAACACATTTGAACAAAATGCATCTTGTGCCCATGCTGACCTTCATACTCACGTCCTCCGATGAGAGGGGGGAAATAAGCTATGATAGCGTTAACACCATTTTGAGATTGATTTTCGTAATTTACCATTAAAACCCCCTTTAATTAGTTATTATTTCAAAATGTTACTATGAATCTCATCTACACTTTGCTTCTGAAGCGGCTTTTTCACTCTTCCTCCACGTAAATTCGGCTTCTCTTATTATAAAATCCAACTTTCCTCATATTTAGCTCATTAGCATAATTAGTATATATAGGTATAGTCCAAACGGGTAGTAAGATGAGATGATAAAAAATAAAGATGACCTCACTACTGTACTACAAACCGAATAATTAAGAGTTGTACCGCCTCTATCTTTACAATGCTTCCTATAAAAGGATTATTGTAAAATAATGGGTTAATTTTATTTAATATATTTGCTGGTCATTTTAATAGTTTATTTTAATCCTTTATTTTGATTACGGTACTTTATCCTGGCACTACACAGACGCATAGCATGTCATTAATTAAAAATCACAAAAAAGGAAAAACTAACTAGTTTTCTAAAAATGTTATACAGCTATTTCTTTACCTTTTTTGTGTTTACATATAAAATTTGGATGTTTTATCAATATCCATTATCTTTTTGTAAAGTTACATCTAAAATTTAGAGCCCTTCGTAATGAAATGAAATTAAATAATTTATATTATTGAGTTGTCAATAGCAGTTAGTAGAACGAAACATATAATTTCCTTGGATCGATGAAAGTTTATTATCTTTATGTAGGTCGAAATTAACACGCACGTACATGCACGCTCATTTTATATATAGTGTGTGCGTGTTAATATTGTATGTTTCGTTATATATATATATATATACTTCTCGACCAAAAATTACTTTCTAATAGTTATTTTAAAATAAGAATGATAAACTTTCCGAAAAGAGGTGATAAAATCAAGTCAAACGTATTTATTTATCTGTAAGTTCTATGTGGGGTATAGGACGTTTTATTCTCCAATTACTGTAACTTGTTTAAAATTCACTTTCTAAACACAACACACAGTTTGTTAACAGCTAAGGCTAATACAAACACTCGGCCCAAGTGTGGTGAATTCAACACGTCTCATCAACGAGTTGATCTATGTAGAAAGGATGAATTGGGTGACTTAGAGGAAATTCACCCACATTAGTTTGGACAGAGGTTGGGAAAACCACAGTGAAAATCCCATTCGGAAAGCTATATCAAGTATCTCTGAACGGATTAGAGCCACGGCCTGCCCGTCAACTGTGAGCAAATGCGATGCGAGTCTAACTTCGTAGATTCCTTGGCCACCACTACGGCTATTAACCAGTAACATAATGTATTCCCTCTAATAGGTATCCATCTTTGTCGAATAATGCTGTGCATACCTAAAATTGTTGATTTTGACTTCGAGTTGAGTTCGAGTCGAGTTTGAATGAAAACATCAAATTTTCTTTCGAGTTCGTGTAAAATAGAGCATTATTTGAACACGAAATATTTCAAGTTGAATTTCTGTAATGGCTCCATGAATAAACCTTAAATAAATACAATTTTTTTTATTAGATGTAAATTTGTTTGTGAACAAATTTATTACCTCAAAAAATCGAATTTTTAAATATAAAAAATATAATTATTGTACAATTTTTTTTTAACTTTACAGATGGACTCTATTTGCAATGAAATTATATCTTAAAATTTAATAAAACCAATCGAACTCGGAATTTTCAATTTTTTTTTGAGTTTTGTAAAAATCTTAGCTACTTAAATCGACTTGAACTCGAATTTTCGATTAATCGCACACCGCTGAAAATCAATAAAGACGTAATTCACGTTTTAAGAGTAATAATAAAAACCTAAGGACAGAATATTTTTTTTTATAAATGCTTTATTTTTTTAAGAGTTTGAATTATTTACAATAATCGACGAAATTCTTGGACGTGGAATAATCTTGGTAAGTGATTCACAGGGGCTCCATTTCATAATTAAATCGAACCCGGGATTGTCGACTATATACGCCAATGCGTACCAACACAACACACAACATTTCACTACACTCAACACTGTACTAACTAGTAATGCGGCGCTGTTCAAATTTTGTAAATGGTTTCAAAATGTTTATAGTTACAACTTACAGAATAGGGCTATGCGTAAGTATGTATGTTGAAAGAGAGGATGGGGTGAATCCAAGTAGTCAGTGCTGACTTCATTTATGACAATTATCATCCTTTTATTTAAGCTACTATTTCTGCTTGCTGATTCCTAAAGTGATAGCAAAAATGTTTGCCACAACTTGACTCATACCAAGAAACATCCTTTGTTTCCCAATACCAGTTTGAGTGTGGAACAAAAAAAGTATTTGAAATGTTGGCAGAGCTAATTTTACAAGTTGCATCTTGAAGGTAAATTTTAGAATAATAATTAACTAGGTACTATTCGCTTGAAGTCATTTACATTAAACTGTAGTAAAAGTAAAAAGCTATACTTTGTTAAATTATTTGTATGCATTGTTTTTAGCACCGCGTCTTACTATCCGTTCGGGTTATACGCCTATGTACTATTTACACAAAAGTGTTGTGGATTAGGAAGGTTTAAGTAAGCGGAAGTGCATCCGCAATTGCGTGGAGGGAGAGTTGAAAACTATTTAGGAAAAAAAAAAACCACCTGACCGGGATTGAACCCCGATCTCCCCGTCTTTGGCAGTCTAGTCTAACATAAAAATAGCGCGTTGGACCACGCGGCCACATAAGCGAATTTTTTAATTAAATTCATTAAACTTTGGTGATTTTACTACAAAAAGATTATTTCGACTTTTTATGTTAGACCAATTATTTCAAAGACTTTTTTATTTTGACCTATTTTTTTGCTATTGGTTTATAGAAAAATAGTATATTACTTATTATCAAATTAGTAACTAGTTTCATAAAATTTGGAGACCAATGAGCTGTACTTTTTTGGGTCAAAAATATTTTTTCTTAAATCTTATCTATAATTAATTCCATTCTACTAGTCGGAAACTATGTAAAAAGGAATTTAGTAATAAAATAAATTGTTAAAAAAAAAAGCCAATATACGTAAATAAAAGAGTTTTGTGTAAATAGTAGTTCTATATAATAGGCCTACTAAATCAACAAAACGAACGAATAGTTTGGTTTTTGACAAATATTTGTAATATTAGCAATTTTCAATATTTTTCACGCGGCAAAGACACCAAAAATGTATCAAATCAGGACGGTCTACATTCAGCTGCCAACCTTTTGATTGTACAGTACATTGTTGTACAATACTGAGATAACTATGGTAATCACAAACCTTTCATGGTAATTAATAAAGTAGATTTATGAGACAAACCATTATCTTGTCTAAGTGCATAAACAAACTCAATCCATTATCAACGTAATCTTTACATAAGCACAATCTTGAAAGATAAACAAATTAATATATGCATGTTGTTAAAGAAATATATTAGAAAGAGAACGACTCAGTTAATCAAAGAGCATAAATAGTACTATCTGTTACAGAAACATTTTGAATAATACGAATCATAGTATTCCAAAGAGCATCACGCTTTATTTAACTGTCTTCAGAATTTGTATATTTATTATGTATTTCAGTGCTAGATAGGCGCTAATTTATCTCTCGATTTTTAAATTTGCTATCGCAATGCTAATGGATTTTCTTCCCTTTAAGATAATTTTTAATTTTTTAATTTGTTGATTTTTAGATTTTTTATAAGCCAATTTATAATCAAAATTAAAATTTTAGAGTATATCAATTTTTTTTCTACTAGCTATTTCCTGCCCCCTTTTTAGATTCCAATTTTTGTGTTTATTGTGTGGTGGTCCTTTTACAAACTTGTCCGAAAAAAAGATTTTATAATCATTTTGAAAATATCTTAGTTATTACACCCCCTCCCTTTTTCAGTTATCTTATTGTAATTTTGATTAAGATCTATTTGACTAAACTATGTAGTTTATTTACGTGCTTGCCAAATTTCAATTTTAGGCCAAGCTGAACTGTAGTGTTCTATATTAGTTGTATCAATTTCAAGCTCTTCTATTTCCCAAGTTTTAATTTTGAAATTAGATACATTTAGACGTCATTCAAATTTCTGAGACTTACATGGCAAAATTCCATTTTAAATCACACATAAAAGTGTTTTTTTATTTATTCAAGGAAATTTAAGGGGACTCCTCTACCCCTATTTCAGCTTCATTTTGAAATTTGAAGGTCAAACCTTAATGGTTGTTTGGCGTAGTCCTTATACCCACCTGGAAACTTTCAATCTTCTACCTCAATACAAATTAAATTATTATTTTAATTTTGGGGATTTTGAAAACCCTCATTTTACCATCCTACTTTCTAAATAGTTTAACAAATACATTGTTAATGGAGTAATCCCTCTAAATTCCTGGAAAATTTAAATTTTCTATCTCACCTCAAAGTTTTTTTTATTTTTATCCAACCCACTAAGCAAACCCCCGCCCCCCACCCTATTTTATACATGTAGAATCTTCAGTCTTTTATAATTATTTGGAGTAGTCTTCATACCTGCCTGTCAAACTGAAATTTTCTACCATACCTGCAAGGTGGTTTTTCCAATTTATTAACCCCTACCCCCACCCCGTTTCCCAAAGTTCAAATTAAATCTTTATGTTTTTCAGCCTTTAATATTTATTGAGTGTTGTATTTTTACCTGCCTGCCAAATTTCAGTTTTAAGCAAAACTAGAGAGTAGTTGTCTACTGTGTTTTAAATTTTGAACCCCTCCCCCCTCCCCCACAATATCTTTTTTTCCAATTTACTCTTTGAAATTTAAAATTTTAAGATTTATTTGGTTAAGAGGAGGTGTTTCTCTACCTGTCTTTTAAATTTTAATTTTCTACTTCAATTTTTTTTATAACTATAGGCTCTCATTATCCTGAGCCCCATTTAAAATGTCCCCGTTTTAGATTTTTCTGGTTACATAAAAAAATCCCGCCACCTTCCTGCCAAGCAAAGTTATTAGTTTCCAGCCCCAGGGGTTGCAGAAATATGGTGATGAATGAGTTAGTGACTGAGTGAGTGAATCAGTCAGTAAGTGGATTTTGCTTTTTATTATATAGGTATCCTATTAACATTTTTTAGTCTTACAGATGGATAGTAAAATTTGTATTTTCACATAAATCTTACATAACTATTTATAGTGATAATTGATATAATTTCAGTTGAAAGTTATTATCAGCACGAATAAGTTAGTGTCTAGTTATATTGGTGCACAATGCTGGGGTCCGGGGTTCAATCCTCGGTCACGGCACAGATTTATCTGATTACCAAACCCTTCCTTCACCTCTGACAAGACATCTTGTGAATGTGGGGAATGCCAGGCCTCCACCGTGGTTCGGATTCCACGTTAAACTGTAGGTCCTTCATTTCATCTCACAATCACCCTACCATTACACATTAGCGTAAGTGCGTATAACCCGAACGGGTAGTAAGACGCGGTGCTAATAATAATAATAATAATAATAATAATAATTACGAGGTTGAGTATTGTGTGTTAGTGTAGCCTTACTTTCATCCTTAACTCGCCACTAAGATATTAATAAATCTATATTCAATTCCCTAAAAAAAAACTCCTCTCATAAGTATTCCCTTCATCAGTAGTTCCTAAAAATAGTTCACTACTTTCCCAACAACACACCCTCTCTTCTCATAAGCATTCCCTTAACAAGTAGTTCTTAATAACAGTTGACTACTTACTTTCCCACCCACAAACCTCTTCCACTCAGAAGCATTCCCTTCGCCAGTATTATTATTATTATTATTATTAATATTATTATTATTATTATTATTATTATTAGCACCGCGTCTTACTACCCGTTCGGGTTATACGCACTTACGCTAATGTGTAATGGTAGGGTGATTGTGAGATGAAATGAAGGACCTACAGTTTAACGTGGGATCCGAACCACGGTGGAGGCCTGGCATTCCCCACATTCACAAGATGTCCTTCGCCAGTAGTTATTAAAATAAATGGCACGGCAATCCGCATGGACTTTCTCGCTTTGTTGTTTAAAAATGGAGACATTTACTCATAACTCGTAATATATTATGTGAAACGAATTAATATACACTAGCAAACCCAAGCATAAATTGCACTATAATTATGAAAAACTTTTTTTAGTGCTGGTTTAAAATTTTATAATTTTATTTTTAAAGAATTAATGTCCTCATTTGTATGTTTGGACCGATAAAAAAATGTCAATATCGGGTCCACAAGGGTCAACACTTTGTATTAAAATTTCAACTTCCGATTATAATTTTTGACATTTCATTAGGTGTTACAAATCTTTATGCCACCGCATTGCTATTAAATTTCTCATTTATAAATTTTGACCAATAAAACATGTAAATATTGACTATTGAGTCTAAAATAGATATAGATCATTGTTGTACAAACATCTCTCCTAAGAGGTTTAAGGAAAAACAACCTACACTTTTTGAGAGACTTACTTATATTTAATTACTCTATGGCATTGAAGAATTATTGCGTTAAAACTTAAGTAGTATCTCTTTACAACTAAAGCTCACAAAATTGTATTAATATATTTGCCAATATCTCAGAAACAGTTGGTTTTATAAAAATATATTTCATATCAAAGTTTTTTATTTTTAATAGTACGATCATTTTGCAATGAAAAGTTATTTAGTATCTCAAATAGTTGCGGAGATACGAAAGTTTCTATTTCTGTAAAATACCATTAAAGTCATTTTAATGGGAAAATGAAAATAGCCAGTTTATTTATAATCTTAATCAACACCTAGATACGAATTTTAATCAAAATCGTTAGAGCCAAATTTGAGAAAATCGAATTTTCCACTTTTCGCCATTTATTAAACTATTCTTAATTTTAAGTCTAAACAGACAGACAGACGGCATTACAAAAATCACTGTTTAGGGTTCGGAGAATCATGAGACGTCAACATCCATCAACATTTCAGGTTAGATTTTTTTTTGCAGTCGCAATATTCAACCTTTTGTGTTCGAAAAAAAAAAAAAAAAAAAAAAATATATATATATATATATATATTTGCGTATAGCTTGAAAGCTATTGGTTTTATAAAAATATGCTTCATATAAAATATTTGTATTATAAAGAAACCTACATATTTGTAACGATAAGTAATTTCATATCTCAAATAGTTTAGGAGATATTATAAAAAAAAAGATAATTTACACATCAGACCGGAGCCCTTAAAGTAATTTTTCCGAAATATTGAGAGTAGCCATTCTGTTTAGAATATTTACAAATGTTTAGAAATGAAATTTAATCAAAATCGTTTGAGCCGATTTTGAAAAAATCAACTTTTTCTCTTTTTGCCCATCAGTAAACTAACCTTAATTTTGGGGTTAGATATCCAATTCCAAAAACCCCTCGAGGCAACCATATGAAAACCCTAGATACCAAGTTTGAGTCCAATCTGTAAAATATTTTAGGCTCTAGATGGAGGTAGAGACAGACAGACAGATGGAAAGTCAAAAACCACTTTTTAGGATTCGGGGGGGGGGGGGGGGGGGGGTCATGAAAGGTCAAAATATTCATCAAAATCTTGAGTTCGATTCTTTTGACGATCACAATACTTTCTCTACCTGTAAGATGGCGAGAAAGTAAAAAATATTTGATTACTTTCAAACCCACACACCCCTTCTTCTCAGAAGCATTGCCTCCACTAGTAGTACATTAAAAAAGTTCATTACTTTTAAACCCACGAACACCGTTCCTACCCCTAACCCCCATTCGACCTGAACTAATTTTTATTCGCCAAACCTAGCACATCAGCGTTATTAGTTCATATTCGCGTAGGCCAACGGGCAGTAAGACGCGCTGACAAAAAACCACATGTTACTTAGAAGTCAACCCAGATTTATTCCCAAACTAAAGCCATAACGACACATGTTCATCACAGTAAACATTTGTGACAGTATATTGGTGGACCCTTGCACTCCGTGTGCAACCATGTATGCACAACTAAACAATGTATGTATAAACCGTGCTTGAAATCCATCACCAACCTGAATGTTACAGGAGAAATACCTCTTGAAGCCGCCTTTACAGACTTCGTCTCCATCGATACTGCAACAACAAAAACAAAAACAATCAGTTGGACAGTAACACGAAACAACTATGTATTAACAAGAAACTCGGCAATAATCTCAATACTCTCACCGGTGGCTCTGGCATTAAACTTAGTTTTTCATAAGGCTTAGGTTCGAATCCAGGCTTGGTGAACCAGGGTGCACTACCTTTAAACTATCATCACTATGTATCCCTTAGGTCAGTGGCCCTCAACCTGTGGTCCATGATGTATAGAAAGATGGTTTACGAATTAATTTTTCACGCTCAGTAAATTTTACCTTTAAGTTTTTTGTAAACCACTTCGGTGGCCACACTGTCTTAGCGGGGAGATCGAAGTTTATATCTCGGTCTACTGTACTGAGAGTGGTTTTTCCAAAATAGTTTGCCACTCTCCTTTCACGCAAATACGGGTACATTTTCTATAAATATGAGCTATATAATATGTTATTATTAGCACCGCATCTTACTACCCGTTCGGGTTGTACGCACTTACGTTAATGTGTAATGGTAGAGTGATTGTGAGATGAAATGGAGGACCTACAGTTTAACGTGGAATCCAAACCACGGTGGAGGCCTGGCATCGTGTGGCCCTGACAGGTTCTTGGCGTGGAAATAGACACATAACGCATGAGTATGCAAAACCTTTCGGACGCAGCTTCTCTTTTAATTCATATTCATGGAATCATGGCACCTTAAAAAATATAAAAACATAGGCTACCACCAACTCTTGTAGTCAGAATTCCCTTGGGCCGTCATTAAACATGACGGATGGGCTAGGTCTCATTGAAGTCATTATTTCAGTAACCACTCATCCGATTTCAATGATTCTCTTTTTTTACCAAGAAGATCATAGAATATACTTTAAAATTTGTTATTATAAATTTCTTGATATATTCTCTCCTTATCCTGTAAAAATTCAAACATTATGATGCATATTCTGAAAGTTGAAAAATGACTCCTGGACACGGAAATCAAACCCGGGACCTTTGACTTAGTATGAAAACGCTCTTAACACTGAGCCATCCAGGATGCGTCCCATGTACAGGGTCATTCTTCACTCATATTTTAAGGCAGAATCTTTGAAAAATGAGTGAAGAATGTCCCTTGGTACGGGACAATTCCTGGATAGCTCAGTGATCAGAACATTGGCGTACTAAGCCAGAGGTACCGGGTTCAATTACCATGTTAAGGTGTCATTTTTCAATTTTCAGAATATGATATCTAGATGGAGCAATCCTCACTAAAAAGCATAAAAAATAGCTTTATTTATTTGATTCTTCTATCATTATGCTTGATAAAAAACTAAATATTTCATACTTCTAGTGAAATTATTCATTTCTTCACTAAATCTTTTTTAGAATTTAAAGAAACAGCTCCAAACCATTTCTAACACACATTATTCAGTCATTTAATAATTTTACACGGTGGGGGTATTCAAATAATTTTAATCTTGCCACCGGTTATTGTGGGCCAAAGCATTTCTCACCGGAGCATTTTCTTATTATTTGGTATAATGAAAACAATAACTCTGTATAGTTATGGATGAGTACAATTACAACGTTTTTAAATAAGAGACAAATTCCTGTCATAAGTGTGGATCAACTTCTATTTGAGGTGACCTGGTGGTCTAGGGGTAAGGTGTCGGACTTCTGTTCTGGCGGCCGGGGTTCAATCCTCGGTCCCGGCACCGATTAATCTGATTACCAAACCCTTCCTTCACCTCTGATAAGATGTGTATTAATCACAACTTGTGAATGTGAGGAATGCCAGGCCTCTACCGTGGTTCGGATTCCACGTTAAACTGTAGGTCCTCCATTTCATCTCACAATCACCCTACCATTACACATTAGCGTAAGTGCGTATAACCCGAACGGGTAGTAAGACGCGGTGCTAATAATAATAATAATAATAATAATAATAATAATAATAATAATAATAATAATAATAATAACTTCTATTTGCCTTGACTGAATCCATCCAGTGAAACTAGCCTGAATTTTATGGTGAATCCAAATTTGTAGCCATGTTTGCAAATTTTAATATTGAGCAGGCTTTCTGAAGGGGCTTGGCCAGATTATTGAGGGTAGTGGCTGAACTAGTCTAGTGGCAAATTCTGGAATCAAGAATGAGGCGGGAGCAGAAGCGTGTCTTAAAATTACTCATGTAACAAAAACAAGGGCAATTAATCAGAATACCGCCACTGTTTTATACAGTCTACTCAAAGATGCATTTACACTATAAGACCCAAAAGTATAATTTGAAGACTGGATTGAAGAAAAACGTTCAAACTGTCCAACTTTTCGATTCTGGTTTTTAGTATTTAACTTGGAAATACTTGTCTTATCTTTGGTTCGGTCGATCAGGGATGGTAAATATGAACTGTTCAACCAAATAATGAAAAAACTAGAACCGTGTTTTTTTTTTCCTGATGGATCATTTCTACTATGCTCGTTGGTTGCCAATCCACATAAAATACTTACAAGAAGTGAAAGACACAGCACCAAGTGTACATGAGTACTTTTGTAATGGTCAGTTTGTTACCCACAATACAAAAAATCTCTTTTCTGCACTAGCTGTGAATCAGCCTAATGAACAAAACAATGCTGTTACTAATGAAAATTGTGGTGCTTTTGGTCTATTGCAAGATCCAGCAATGTTAAGAAGGTGGATGATGGGTGGCTACCATTAGTTATCATTCTATATGAGTTTTAGTCAACGAGCAAAACTAACAGTACTGACAATATTGTTCACCATGAACAGTATACTGCTTACCAGAACAAGTTTCAAGCTGTACATCAAAAGGAAGCTTTCTTGAATTTAGAAATCCTTTTGAGCAAAACTTTCTTGATCTTGTGGTTTGGGACACTAAGGTTATAATGGATAAAGAGCGAGTTAAAGCTCTATTAGGTGCTAAAGAAAAATCCTTACAACTGTACAACAACTATGTGAAAGTACGTTTGAGTAAGGAAGCAAAAGTGAGTGTATTTGTTCCATTGCAAAAAAAAAAGGGGGACTAAGTTCTTTGGCTTTGCAAAAAACAAAATCCTCCCCAAAGATTTCTGAATTGAAAAATGATGTTGATCTTTTCTCTAGGGCTTTCATTGTAAGTCAAAACATATACTTAGAACTTAACAAGATTTTTGAACAAGAAAACACCGGGGCTCTACCTTCTCTTTTCTCAAATGATGTTCTGCGATCATGTTAGAAATCTCAGCTACTTAAAATCCTGGACGAATCCATTGATATGGTACAGTTTTAAGGATTCCGTGACACAATTATTTATGATGGAGCTGCACTACTACATGCTCTTCCCTTCCACCCAAAACATCACGGACATTTGGATATTAATGTGATGTAGAGTTCAAAAACAGGATTTTGTATGATTCTGAGAGGTTTCATTAAAAAAGAATAATTTTTTTATGCTCACTCAAAAACTTGCCTGAAGAAATTTGGTAGAGAGA
Source organism: Timema cristinae (assembly GCA_039000515.1). Taxonomy (NCBI): domain Eukaryota; kingdom Metazoa; phylum Arthropoda; class Insecta; order Phasmatodea; family Timematidae; genus Timema; species Timema cristinae. The sequence goes on along the minus strand of JBCFYV010000012.1, from coordinate 25,188,532 downwards.
AGAGAGGTGTTGTTCTTCGTCGCTAGGTAGCACAAAGAAATATGCTACCACAAAATTGGAATAACTTCCTCTGCTGCGATCAGAATAAGACCGAGATGTTCAAGTTACTTGGAGAGCATGTACTTTTGAAGTGTTATTGTGTTCACATCATTACTGAGATTGATGGCATCATTCATTCATCCCAATTGGGAAAAACTTTGAATGATAGAGATGAATACAGGCAGAATTTTCCTACACGGTAAGTATAATGTTGAACATGGGGGAAAAAATTTATTTGCATAGTAGATACCGATGTAGTTATTTTGGCAATATCTTTTTTCCACATTCTCAAAGTTGCTGGTCTTCAGAAGATGTGGATTCTCTTTGGAACTGGGAAGTCTCAGAGGTACATGAGTATTAATGCCATGGGTTTATGTATAGGTGAAGATAAATCAATTGCCTTGATAGGATTCCATTCACTCACAGGATCACATGTAACCTCATCATTTGCCATGAAAGGGAAACAGACTGCCTGGAAAGTCTGGAAATCATTATCCGGAGCTATGGAAGCCTTCCAAGTTATATCATTATCAAAAGAGACTATTTCTGACAAGACTTTTCTAGTTTTGGAGAGGTTTACTCTCTTGCTTTACTACAAAGACGGAGAAGACTTCTCAGTCAATCATGTTAGAAATCTTATATCTACTTCAAAATGTTGCAGTCTATCAAGTTTGCCCCCAACTAGATAGGCATTAAGGCAGCATTGTCTCCGTTCAACATATCAGAAGGACAAGTCTGGGTTCGTGCCTGCTCAGTGATGGACGACTTTCCAGGACCAGACGGATGGGGATGGACCAGAGCTGCAGAGGAGTGGACGCTGGTATGGTCTTCTCTTGCCTCTATTTGGACAGCTTGTAGAGTAATTGTTAAGTGCAGTTGCTCTGAATGCCATACACGATTTTCCTGTTCAAAGGCTAAGTTCTGTTCACGCTACTTTGCACGAACTGCACTCGGGGTCGAAAGTTCGGCAAAAATACAATAAAAGGCATGTGCTTGGTTGAGAGTTTCTAAACTTCCATAATTCTATCACAAATTTCAAGATCATAATATTTATTTTTGTAGCCAACGTCTTTTCCTTGTAAACACTTTTTCAAATACCAGGCATCAAAAATACTTTTTAGATAAACTAATATTATCATTACTTGTTAACTTTTTAAGACTTTATATTAAAATAATTACTTTATTCTGGGTATGAATCAGAAGATGACGAAGAAGATGACGTGATTTGGAGACATTTATTTAAGCTGTTAAAAAGAAGTTAGTTTGCAGGAGCATTCATTACTATTCAAACATTTTTGTAAACATTTAGGCTATCATATTGTAATAGTAAAGTGAACAAAATATTAAAAATCAAAGTCTAGTTTCATTTGACCAGTAATTTCTAAAGAAGTAGTTTATTATAACAGATGTTATTGATAGCAATGGAAATATAAAATAAAGTTCTTTATTTTATATATCAGCTATAAAAGAAATACTGTGGATAATAAAAAAGATATTTAACCATGAAATTTGTGAGAATAGTGAAAGTTTCATATATTTTTAAATTATGGATAAGCTTTACGATATAAGATAAAATGTGATGACAAATTAGTTTATTCTTAGCAAGAGCTTTTAAAAAAACTTAAATTGGAGTACTAGGAGCTGAGATACAATTGAATTAAGAACACCATGGCCACCATTTTGGTTTCCTGCGCGGATTTTCAAGTGGTTCACTATCTGAAAAGGTCTCTTTTCCCATCATATATGACTACTGAAAGTGGCATATTCCAAACAAAGAGTGCAGCTTTTTGGCTTTATTTGCTCTGTACCAGACGTACTATAAAGAGTAATGGAGAAAGTGCATCTCCTTGTTTCAATCCATTATGTATTTCGAGAATATCTTATAAGTAACATTCAACCCATACCCTGCCATGCATATCAGTCAAACATATGCCTGACAAGTTTTTAATATCAAAAATTTATTTAAAATTTCATTAAATTTGTTTCTTTTAAGTGAAATTATAGGCCATTTTTAAAATCCATGTGGTTTCATGTTGTATTATCACTTTATTTCTAATATTTGCTAAGTAGTAAAAATTTAATACTCTGTTGCTCTATTTCGTCGAAATTAAATTTTCTCTAGCTAGTTATCTCAAAAATTTTCTAATATTTATTCATAGGAATCGCGGAATTTGAGAATAACTTTATATAAGTTTAAATAGTTTTTGTTTAAATATTATGATGTCCATGACAAATATTTAAGCAAGAACGGTTGAGATCTGTATCTGTAGTTAATTAAACTAATTGTGTCTACTAAAGCAATTTTTTTTACCAAAATACTTTTGGCCATGAAAACTGCAAACATATTTACCTTATCCCAAGCCTCCTTGCTCCCCTTTTCCCACTTAATCATGTTTAGCAATAATATTGTGTGTATTAGCAACCCTGATGGCTATTATCCAAAAGAGCATGCTATTAATAATAATAGATTATAACATTTACTTTTTCATTCTACATTAATTACATATTAATAATCATGGCTCTCTTTACTAAAAGTAAAATTTTCTTCGAAAGAACACCTGCTGTCAGATTAAATTGATAACACCCTCTTTGTGCCAAAGTAAATCCATAGATTACTTTTTTTTAAATTGCATTAACAACAAAATCCTCCTTTACTTTTGTTCCTCAGCGAGTTAAAACACATTTTACTTGGCACAATGTGTGGTTTAAATAAAAAGAGGCCGTCTCATGGCCGATTAACCGGGAAATTAGAAACAATACTACGTTAGAACCAATATAAATATATAAGTGTGGTTTTATTAATTATTCATTTGAAAACAACCAAACTGGGCTCAGTTTAATAGTTTTATTTTAATTTTAAAATAATTATTTTTCAATACCGTTATATATTTTTTAATATGGTAAAACTGTTTCGATGGTCTCAATCCTATTTAATTTAAATACGAATAAAGAAACCCGCACAACGATGCGATATCTGGTTCGAGATATATCACTAACTCATCTCTCACCTGATATCACCACAGTTTCTCACCTGATACCACTAGATAAACTCTCACCTGATATCACTGTAGAGTCTCTCACCTTATACCCTCTAACTATAGTCTCTCAACTTTTACCATTAACTTTAGCCTCTCACTTGTTATCACTATAAAGTTTCTCACCTGATATCACTACACTGTCTTGTCTGGAAGGCGACGCCGCCCCCACAAGAACGCGAGCAGTCGGAGGGCTCAGACCACGGCCCCCAGTTGCCGGTGTCCCCGTCCCCTCCCCCTTCCACCACGAAGCTCCCGGGCAGGTAAGAAGGACGCCCGCCGCCGTAATGCGTCCCGTTGTGCTCGTGTTGGCGCTTGTGTCGGCGGTGATGATGACGGATCTTGTGCTGGACCAATCAGAGACCATAGTGCCGGTAAGTGGCGTGTGTAGGAGTATTATTTAGGGGTACTCAAAGCTACAAGAAGCGGTGTGGGGCATGATTAACAATAGCTTTAAGAGGTAAGAGCTATTTAACGGGTGTTTTCATGGTCATCGTGCTCTAGTATAGAACGGGGAAAAAGGACAGTTTTAGCAACATACTTCTTTTAATATAGTTGTTATAAAAATAATATATAGAATGCTTACGTGGCTAAAATTATTTCAATAAAGAATATAGAAAGCATATAAACATATTTTTAAAAGTTATACTGTTATTTATATACACACTCACAACATATTTAGAGGTCCTTAGTTTGGTTGTTTGAATATTTAGCTTTATGTTAGTTTAGAACCTTAGTTTAGTCGGTAGTGTGTATATCTACTGAGCTAAGGATCCCAATTTCGATCCCCGGTATGGTAAAAAAAAAGAATAGTTGGTAAAATGTGGGTTCCTTTCACAGTGCTAAATTAATATATGGGGGCTGGGTGGTGTGTCAATTCCAGTTTTAAGTTAGTTTATTAGTCGTATGTTGATATAATCAGTCGGTTCAAAAAGTGAACGTCAAATACTTCAAGTAAATAAATAAATAGCAATCCAACATTTATGTTTTTGTCTAATTTTAAACTTCAAAACTATTTTTATTATTATTATTATTATTACCGCGTCTTACTACCCATTCGGGCTATACGCACTTACGCTAATGTGTAATGGTAGGGTGATTGTGAGATGAAATGAAGGACCTACAGTTTAACGTGGAATCCGAACCACGGTGGAGGCCTGGCATTCCCCACATTCACGAGATGTCTTGTCAGAGGTGAAGGAAGGGTTTGGTAATCAGATAAATATGTGCCGGGACCGAGGATTGAACCCCGGCCGCCAGCACAGAAGTCTGACACCTTACCCCTAGACCACCAGGTCACCCAATATTTTTATTATTATATTATTATTATTATTATTATTATTATTATTATTATATATATATAATATATATATATATATATTATATATAACCCTTCCTTCACCTCTGACAAGACATCTTGTGAATGTGGGGAATGCCAGGCCTCCACCGTGGTTCGGATTCCACGTTAAACTGTAGGTCCTTCATTTCATCTCACAATCACCCTATCATTACACATTAGCGTAAGTGCGTATAACCCGAATGGGTAGTAAGACGCGGTGCTAATAATAATTATATATATATATATAAAGGTAGAAAAAACTACCCGATAGTTACAAAAGATTATCAAAAACTTCTTACTTATATTTATACGTCGACTCATGTGATATTTAGTTGTCATGTAGGAGACGTTCACACTTAGACTAAATGTTTTTACTTTTAGTTTAGCACCGCGTCTTATTATCTATTCAGGTTGTACGCATGTACTTAGTTACGCTAATATGTTAGGGATGAGAAAGGTTAAGTTTAGATAAGGTGAACCCTCACTAGCGTGTAGAGTGAGTGGAAAGTCACTTAGGGAATACCCCTTTCAGTTCCGTTGACCTAGTCATAGACAGTCTAGTCTATTGTGAAAGTGACGCCTTAGAAGATAAGATCATGCGACCACCGAAATGGGTGTTTTGACAGTATATTCAATATTCAAAGAAACACACTCGTGAGGAAAATTGCATCTATATCTCTGGTGAAGAGTTCAATGACGTATGAAATAACTGCTGTCAGCTACCAATTAGAAATACAGAAAGATGCAAATTTCGTTACTAAATCATCGCCTTTTAGCTTTTACCGATACCTAGTTACCGGTAGAGTCCAACTTCCATAGGAAGAAACTTTTAGAAAATAAAAACTTTTTACTGTCAACATTGATAAAGTTTTGCTATATTTTTTCTTTAAGTACTGATACAATCTATCAAAAGTGACAGCTGCAAATCATATTAATTTACGTATAATAATAATAATATTTAGCACCGCGTCTTACTACCCCTTCGAGTTATACGCTTTAAGTACTAATTACGCTAATGGATTAGGAATTGGGAAGGTTTAATTAGAGGAAGTGAACCCGCATTTGCGTGGAGGTAGAGTGGAAAACCATTTAGGAAAAACCACCCCCAGTTCACCTGACCGAGATTCGAACCTCGATCTCCCCGTCCTCAGCAGTCGAGCTAAACACGACAAGCGCGTTAGCCAACTACGCCACCGAGGCGGGTAATTTTTTTACGTATAAATACATTAAAGTTTATCTAGTAACCTAAATAGATGTCAGATAAAGAACCTGTCTTTTAAGGAAGGACTATTTCATACAATGTTAAAGCATTTTCCCCACTTCTACCCCTTTCAATCCCCACTCCCAGCCTCTTGAAGCTACGTTATTGGTAGCGGCAATAATTCTCAACGAGAGTTTGTTGTCTTGATGCGAGGAAACCAATAAGCACACACGCTGTTTATCACTAGCATGACCAGTTAATTAATTAATTAATTCAACCATTCATCAATTACTCCATTCCTCACCCATCAATCATCCAGTCAATCAAATACGCTTCAATTTATTCACTCAGCCACGCTTGAATAATTAATTCACTCAACCATACAGTCATTAATTCAGACATTCATATTATACAAATCGTTTACTTAATAATCTGTCTTTAAAAAATTAATTAATCATTTTAGATTATGTCTAGAATGTAATCATTATCTATTTAATTACTTAATTAATTCCATCAATAATTAGATATTTTCTTATCTAGTCGTTCATATTTTTATCATAATATTATCATACTACTTACTATACTTGTTTACCCATTCATTAAGAGCGTGCATCACCTGCCAATCAACTATGTGGAACAGTCGGCTAGAAATCGTAAATTTACACAAACACCGCACGTGGATCATTTCTGATTAAACATTAATGGAGATAAAGAGTTAATTTAAGTTCCTAATACCGAACCATGTTAAAATATTAAATGATATTTGGATAAGATCTGCTTTGAAAAGGACATTATTTACTATTTTAGAATGGCTTCACAGATAGGGACTATGAACAAATCTTAATTCTGTCATAATAGGGACATGCTGTAGCTATTAACAAGAAACTTAGTCGCTTTGTACCCCGTCGTCACCGCCGATAATTTCGAATAATCATTCATATATGAATGCACTGCACACATTTCTGACATATCATAGGTCTTTTATTTACCTTTTTACTCCCAAACCTGACTCTCTCGCGCACACACACACACACACAGTGACTCACACACACAAGCTCAGATGCAAGCCGGGAGCTTAGTTGGGCTTGATGTGATGAACGCTCTTAAAATCCTAGTTAATTAATTAACTCTACTAGTTATCCGTTAGTTAACTCAGTGCTTACGCGAGATTATTTTTGCAGGTATACCCTGGCTTGATCCTTAGTTTAATGGTTTGAATATTTAGCTTTATGTTAGTTTAGAGCCGTAGCTAAGTCGGTGCGTGTTTGTCTAGTGAGCTAAGGGTCCTAATTTTGATTCCCGGCATGGCTGAATTTTATATAATTGGTGAAATGTTGGCTCCCCTTCTCACAGTGATAAATTAACGGCAGGAGGCTGGGTGTTTTGTTAGTTCTGGTGTTAAGCTAGTTTTTTGGTCATGTGCTGAATCAGTCAATTCTGAAAGAGCGCGTTAAATACTTCAAATAAATAAATAACAAAACTATAGGCCTATGCTTTTGTCATATTATAAACTTCAAAACCATTAATAGAGGAATACTGGATGGTTTATTCAAGTACAAAAAGATTCCATTTATTCACACTTATATTTTTGTAAATATTAATTTTTTTTCAAACATCAGAGAAAAAAAACCCAATTCATCCATACCTAACTAACCGTATATTTATATGGAAAATCCGGACAGGTAGTAAGACACCAAACAACTCTTGCGACTAAAGCTTTAGAATATTTTAGTAATATTTTGAGCCTATACAGAGTTTTTAAAAAAGCCTCACCTGAAATCAAACCAGAGTCTTTTAGACTCGTGTTTAACCTTACCACTTAGCCTGAGGATCAAGTTGAAACTTTAATGATACAATATTTAAGTTTTATTTTAGTATCGGGGTATTCAGCTATTTAAAGTAGAATGGTATAGAATGTGAAAAAAGGCCAGTATTTTTACAGTTTTACATAGCAAACATTTTGTTTGGGTAAAATAAATCGAATATTTTTCCAATAAGAACATAGAATATAATTTTCTTCACATGGTAATATCAAAAATTCTTGAATATCTGCCAAAAGTGTCCTAAAAATTGATGAATTTTTAAAAGTTTCTCATCAAATGCTAATATGATCATATGACAAGATATTCAACAACTGCTGATATCTCAACGTGAAGAAAATTAACCTCTTATGTTTCAACTGGAGCAATATTTGATTTATTTTGCCAAAATTAAAAAAAAATTGTTTGCTATGAAAAATGAGAAATATTGACCTATTCTCGCGTCCCCTTTCATTCCACCTTAAACTATTAAAGTATGATGAGGAGAATATAAGTTAGACTTTAGAGGAACTGTACCCACATAACCATAGCAAAGATTCAGTAGGCCATAACGGGATTAAAAAACCCTCACCAAGAAACCAGACTCAGATGAGCATATACAATATTTTGTTTTTACTTGTGAGTTCGAGGTTTAGTCCCGATCAAGTGACCTTGGCACAGTTTATTTTTCTAACACTTCTGGAGAATGGGCAGACATTTAGGATAAAATACCCTCAGTACACACGACAGGGATTCGAATCTCAATCTCCCCGTAACCGGTAGTCCAGTCTCCATGAACCTCAGTAAAGTTTAAGATCACAACCTTTCACCGGATCTGTGATTTTCAACCCTTTTCAACTCACGGAACACTGAATAAGGCACTAAGTTGTCAAGGAATTCTATCAGTTTTTTTAAAGGAAAGATTATGTCATAAAAAAAGAGTAAAAGTATTATGTTTAAAATTTAGACAACTAAAATTCTTGTCATTGTGTTATTTAAAAAAATGTTGTTCGTGTACTTAAAAATATATATTTGTGTTCCTAGTTTTTTCTCCCTTCTTTTAGACCTTCCCCCAAGCTCCCACTGCACACTTGCTGACTTTTGGCAGCACACTGGTTTAAAAACGCATCCCCAGACAAACGGTGGTGCACTTTTATTCTATTTTGTTCCAGAAATGACACTTTGATCATTTAAATCGGTTAAAGGCAGCATAGTTAACATTAGAACGCAAGACTAAAGAATTATTTTAATACTGTATTATTTAATAGGTATCCAAGGTTATTAATTAATTTTAAGTGCTCATTTAAAGAGACAGAAATACTCTTATATCATCTTCAAACAAACAAAAATGTAGATTTCTGTCGCAAGTTCAGGAACATTTAAGGGGTGACAGAATTGCCAAAAAGTTAAAAGCGTTACATGAGTTAATCAAGTGAAACAATGTATCTTCTTGTTTGCAGCCCCCCACTAGACAATATCTTGTTAGAACAAAACAGCTCTAAAGATAAAGTGAACCTTAGTTTAATCAGCTTCACAATTAAACTATACATAGGGCACTTGTGTGTGCTCATTTTGGAATACATGCACTTGACGAACTCGACTATAAATATATCGACTAATCTACCACTAACAATTCGAAAGTTACAATTACCTTTCCTCCGTATCCTTTTCAACCTTTGAAAATGGCGGGAAATACACATAGTGTAAAAATAATAATTAAAATTAAAATGAAAATAAACTCAACAAAATATACCATAAAGGTTATTTTGCAATAATATATACAGTTCAGATGACTGAACACTATTGGAGATCGGCTTATTAAATCATAGCGGAAGATAATGTAATGGTTAAAGGTATTTTATAATAAGTGAAGTCCTTATTAACATAATATCTGGTCTACAGCAGACCTAGGAGCTCTGGCGTTAGTGACACATTCACTCACCAAGTGCTGTAGTCGATTCATGATTGTGAGAAGAGAACTGGAATCGCTGTTATTGCTTTGTTATAACTTGATTAATAACGTTTCTGGTGTTAATGTCCTCAGGGTAAGAGAGTTATAGCCAGGCGAAAAGACGCTTTAGTCAACTTTATTGCTTGCCCGAAACACAAAGTCTGTAGTTAATCCTAGCTTAGGGGGGACGCAAGAAAAGGCCGGTGTGTTTGCAGTTTTTTTTATAACAAAACGTTTTTATTGGTCAAAATTAGTAGAATATTGCTCCTATAAAAACACGGAGTTTAATTTCCTTCATATGGTGTTATCAACAGTTGTTGAATATCTGTCAAGAGTGTCCTGTAATTTAATGATAACTTTTTCTCTTCGTTTAACAAGTTTTTCATCTAATACCGCCACTCTCATGACAAATATTCAACCATTGTTGATGTCACAATTATAATAAAATTAAACTCTATTTTCTACTATTTATACAATTTATTTTGGCCGAAAATATTTTTATATAAAAACTGCAAAAAAAAAAACACACATTTTCTCGCCTTTACTACAACCCCACCTTTCACAATTTTGTGATTTTTGAAAGACAGCAAAAGACAATTTTTTGGAGACTATTAACACTTTTTTATGTCGCTAGGAACCCTGTCTTAATAGCGTCTATACGTTTACCAACTAACGTAAATTATATATATATACTTCAGCTTTACTATTGAGAGCTTGTACACATTTATATGAAAATCCTCCATTTATTAGAAAAATTAATACAATAATGTGTTTGGTAGAATTCGAGAGATCGCTGTCGATAGAAATTGTCATTTTTTGAAACTGTGGCTTCTCCTTTGAATATTTTAGAAATTTGAAATGATGAAAGAACGGCACTTTAGCTCAGACGGTAGAGTGTTCGTCAACTGTTATCAGTGTCCCGGGTTCTATTCCTAGCATGGCCAAAACATATATTGTTGGTGAAATGTGGGTTTCCACTTTCACTATGATAAATTAACGACCGGAAGCTAGGTGTCGTTTCTGTCCAGGATAAATCAGTTAATAAGCCGTGTGCTGATATCACCAGTCGGTTTAGAAAGTGAACGTTAATTACCTCAATAAAACAACATGATGAAAATCTGTTGTGTACAACTACTGTAATCGCAAAAAGAATCAATTCACGTTTGTAAAATATTCATCAACCAGAGGTGCAGACTTTAATACTTGGGATATTTTGATTGAATTCGTTCAGATAGAAACAGAAATTTTACCATTCTCATATCTGTACCCGCCACAAGTCTAAGAGGCCCTTGTTTGCTCTACGATGGGGCTGATATATATTTTTGCTATGAGCATAATATTTCATCCTGCTTTCCAATTTATTCATAAAGGCTGTCCTTAAATTACGTAAGGATCTTTGGGGTGAGAAGGTTATGTATTCTGACTTTATATTACAGGGGGAAGGGAGAGAGGTCAGAATCCATCTTACGTGTGTTTTTTATCTATCTTTATGTTTAGAGAATATCTAAAAAAATAGTTGTTTTGTCAGATAATTCTGAAATGTTTCATTTTCACCTAATTTTACTACACTTAAAGCAGACCTATTCTATAATTTCATAACACTTACTTTATTACCAATCCTTATGTATAAAAATAATTAAACGGTTAAAATACTCAACTATGCCAAATGGAAGTCTATATAATTATGTTGTATAAAGGAAAACGTGGGGGAGGGAGGGCTTGATGGAAGGAAAATCTTACGATCCCTTACCAAGACGAAAGGGGGAGGTTAAAAATCATGAAAAAAAAACCTTTTGTAATTTAAGGACGTACCCATATCAAATTGATATTTATGGCTGCGTGTGTAAAGAGAATTTTCATAGGAAGAGTCTTATCAAACACTTAGAAAAGTTTTACTCTCACGTATTCATAATTCAAGTCATGTGATCTTTAGATGTACCTTTTGATATACAGTATCAATATCTAAATACAACTAAAATATAATAAAATGTTATAAATGTTGAACGGAAAAATAAGTTGATATTTTCAACACGCTGCTTCCTTAGAAAATTCCTACTTTTGTATTGTTTATTTTTAATTTCTCAAATTTTCTATTCAAGAGTTTGGAACCGTTGAAGACCTTCGGTGGTGTGATCTCGTGCAATGGGAGTGTCAGAACATCCCACGACCCCCACCTTTGAACCGAGAATAGCCAGTGACAACACTTTACTGTCGTGACGTCACTGGATGTTCATTAGCCGTCTGTTCACCGTCTGCGCGAGACAATACTAGCAAGGGGACTGGATGATAAGGGGGATTTCAAGGGAATACACCAAAGGCAAAGACAAATAATATACCCAGACACTGAACCTCCTGGTTAAAATGGTTGCGTTCCTTTTGGCAGCTTGAGTCTTTCACCAGTAGGATCGCTGTGTTTAGTCCTATTATCACCCAGCAGTGACACTAGCGAGGTCCAGTGTTGAAGGACTCAAGCAGTAAAAACCCCTGTAAGGCTGAGAGTCTGTTTATTACTTATCTGTGACCAAGGGCTAGGGAACTATGTGATAGACCAAGGACGGCCCCAGAGATGTACTAAATCCCTGTTCGGATAGTAGAGATGTTGACGACCAGTGGTCCCAGGGAGGCTTTCACCCAGTCCCCCGTAGAGTAATATGAACATACAGTTAGGATAGTAGAGATGTTGACGACCAGTGGTCCCAGGGAGGCTTTCACCCAGTCCCCCGTAGAGTAACATGAACATACAGTTAGGAGAGTAGAGATGTTGACAACCAGTGGTTCCAGGAGGCTTTCACCAGTCCCCGTAGAATAACATGAACATACAGTTAGGGGAGTAGAGATGTTGACGACCAGTGGTCCCAGGGAGGCTTTCACCCAGTCCCCCGTAGAGTAATATGAACATACAGTTAGGATAGTAGAGATGTTGACGACCAGTGGTCCCAGGGAGGCTTTCACCCAGTCCCCCGTAGAGTAACATGAACATACAGTTAGGGGAGTAGAGATGTTGACGACCAGTGGTCCCAAGGAGGCTTTCACCCAGTCCCCCGTAGAGTAACATGAACATACAGTTAGGGAGTAGAGATGTTGACGACCAGTGGTCCCAAGGAGGCTTTCACCCAGTCCCCCGTAGAATAACATGAACATACAGTTAGGGGAGTAGAGATGTTGACAACCAGTGGTCCCAGGAGGCTTTCACCCAGTCCCCCGTAGAGTAACATGAACATACAGTTAGGAGAGTAGAGATGTTGACGACCAGAGGTCCCAGGGAGGCTTTCACCCAGTCCCCCGTAGAGTAACATGAACATACAGTTAGGAGAGTAGAGATGTTGACGACCAGTGGTCCCAGGGAGGCTTTCACCCAGTCCCCCGTAGAATAACATGAACATACAGTTAGGGGAGTAGAGATGTTGACGACCAGTGGTCCCAAGGAGGCTTTCACCCAGTCCCCCGTAGAGTAACATGAACATACAGTTAGGAGAGTAGAGATGTTGACGACCAGTGGTCCCAGGGAGGCTTTCACCCAGTCCCCCGTAGAGTAACATGAACATACAGTTAGGGAGTAGAGATGTTGACGACCAGTGGTCCCAAGGAGGCTTTCACCCAGTCCCCCGTAGAGTAACATGAACATACAGTTAGGGAGTAGAGATGTTGACAACCAGTGGTCCCAGGGAGGCTTTCACCCAGTCCCCCGTAGAGTAACATGAACATACAGTTAGGAGAGTAGAGATGTTGACGACCAGTGGTCCCAGGGAGGCTTTCACCCAGTCCCCCGTAGAGTAACATGAACATACAGTTAGGAGAGTAGAGATGTTGACGACCAGAGGTCCCAGGGAGGCTTTCACCAGTCCCCGTAGAGTAACATGAACATACAGTTAGGAGAGTAGAGATGTTGACGACCAGTGGTCCCAAGGAGGCTTTCACCCAGTCCCCCGTAATAACATGAACATACAGTTAGGGGAGTAGAGATGTTGACGACCAGTGGTCCCAAGGAGGCTTTCACCCAGTCCCCCGTAGAGTAACATGAACATACAGTTAGGAGAGTAGAGATGTTGACGACCAGTGGTCCCAGGGAGGCTTTCACCCAGTCCCCCGTAGAGTAACATGAACATACAGTTAGGAGAGTAGAGATGTTGACGACCAGAGGTCCCAGGGAGGCTTTCACCCAGTCCCCCGTAGAGTAACATGAACATACAGTTAGGGAGTAGAGATGTTGACGACCAGTGGTCCCAGGGAGGCTTTCACCCAGTCCCCGTAGAGTAACATGAACATACAGTTAGGAGAGTAGAGATGTTGACGACCAGAGGTCCCAGGGAGGCTTTCACCCAGTCCCCGTAGAGTAACATGAACATACAGTTAGGAGAGTAGAGATGTTGACAACCAGTGGTCCCAGGAGGCTTTCACCCAGTCCCCCGTAGAATAACATGAACATACAGTTAGGGAGTAGAGATGTTGACGACCAGTGGTCCCAAGGAGGCTTTCACCCAGTCCCCCGTAGAGTAACATGAACATACAGTTAGGAGAGTAGAGATGTTGACGACCAGTGGTCCCAAGGAGGCTTTCACCCAGTCCCCCGTAGAGTAACATGAACATACAGTTAGGAGAGTAGAGATGTTGACGACCAGTGGTCCCAAGGAGGCTTTCACCCAGTCCCCCGTAGAGTAACATGAACATACAGTTAGGATAGTAGAGATGTTGACGACCAGTGGTCCCAAGGAGGCTTTCACCCAGTCCCCCGTAGAGTAACATGAACATACAGTTAGGAGAGTAGAGATGTTGACGACCAGTGGTCCCAGGGAGGCTTTCACCCAGTCCCCCGTAGAGTAACATGAACATACAGTTAGGATAGTAGAGATGTTGACGACCAGTGGTCCCAAGGAGGCTTTCACCCAGTCCCCCGTAGAGTAACATGAACATACAGTTAGGAGAGTAGAGATGTTGACGACCAGTGGTCCCAGGGAGGTTTTCACCCAGTCCCCCGTAGAGTAACATGAACATACAGTTAGGGGAGTAGAGATGTTGACGACCAGTGGTCCCAGGGAGGCTTTCACCCAGTCCCCCGTAGAGTAATATGAACATACAGTTAGGGGAGTAGAGATGTTGACGACCAGTGGTCCCAAGGAGGCTTTCACCCAGTCCCCCGTAGAGTAACATGAACATACAGTTAGGAGAGTAGAGATGTTGACGACCAGTGGTCCCAGGGAGGCTTTCACCCAGTCCCCCGTAGAGTAACATGAACATACAGTTAGGATAGTAGAGATGTTGACGACCAGTGGTCCAAGGAGGCTTTCACCCAGTCCCCCGTAGAGTAACATGAACATACAGTTAGGAGAGTAGAGATGTTGACGACCAGTGGTCCCAGGGAGGCTTTCACCCAGTCCCCCGTAGAGTAACATGAACATACAGTTAGGGGAGTAGAGATGTTGACGACCAGTGGTCCAGGGAGGCTTTCACCCAGTCCCCCGTAGAGTAACATGAACATACAGTTAGGAGAGTAGAGATGTTGACAACCAGTGGTTCCAGGAGGCTTTCACCCAGTCCCCCGTAGAGTAACATGAACATACAGTTAGGAGAGTAGAGATGTTGACGACCAGTGGTCCCAGGGAGGCTTTCACCCAGTCCCCCGTAGAGTAACATGAACATACAGTTAGGATAGTAGAGATGTTGACGACCAGTGGTCCCAAGGAGGCTTTCACCCAGTCCCCCGTAGAGTAACATGAACATACAGTTAGGATAGTAGAGATGTTGACGACCAGTGGTCCCAAGGAGGCTTTCACCCAGTCCCCCGTAGAGTAACATGAACATACAGTTAGGAGAGTAGAGATGTTGACGACCAGTGGTCCCAGGGAGGCTTTCACCCAGTCCCCCGTAGAGTAACATGAACATACAGTTAGGGGAGTAGAGATGTTGACGACCAGTGGTTCCAGGGAGGCTTTCACCCAGTCCCCCGTAGAGTAACATGAACATACAGTTAGGAGAGTAGAGATGTTGACGACCAGTGGTCCCAGGGAGGCTTTCACCCAGTCCCCCGTAGAGTAACATGAACATACAGTTAGGAGAGTAGAGATGTTGACGACCAGTGGTCCCAGGAGGCTTTCACCCAGTCCCCGTAGAGTAACATGAACATACAGTTAGGGAGTAGAGATGTTGACGACCAGTGGTCCCAAGGAGGCTTTCACCCAGTCCCCCGTAGAGTAACATGAACATACAGTTAGGATAGTAGAGATGTTGACGACCAGTGGTCCCAAGGAGGCTTTCACCCAGTCCCCCGTAGAGTAACATGAACATACAGTTAGGAGAGTAGAGAGTTGCACCAGTGTTCCAGGAGCTTCACCCAGTCCCGTGAGTACATGAACTACATAGGGAGAGAGATTTGACACATGCCGAGCTTCACAGTCCCCCGTAGAGTAACATGAACATACAGTTAGGAGAGTAGAGATGTTGACGACCAGTGGTCCCAGGGAGGCTTTCACCCAGTCCCCCGTAGAGTAACATGAACATACAGTTAGGGAGTAGAGATGTTGACGACCAGTGGTCCCAGGAGGCTTTCACCCAGTCCCCCGTAGAGTAACATGAACATACAGTTAGGGGAGTAGAGATGTTGACAACCAGTGGTCCCAAGGAGGCTTTCACCCAGTCCCCCGTAGAGTAACATGAACATACAGTTAGGGAGTAGAGATGTTGACGACCAGTGGTTCCAGGGAGGCTTTCACCCAGTCCCCCGTAGAGTAACATGAACATACAGTTAGGGGAGTAGAGATGTTGACGACCAGTGGTCCCAAGGAGGCTTTCACCCAGTCCCCCGTAGAGTAACATGAACATACAGTTAGGGGAGTAGAGATGTTGACGACCAGTGGTCCCAAGGAGGCTTTCACCCAGTCCCCCGTAGAGTAACATGAACATACAGTTAGGGGAGTAGAGATGTTGACGACCAGTGGTCCCAAGGAGGCTTTCACCCAGTCCCCCGTAGAGTAACATGAACATACAGTTAGGGGAGTAGAGATGTTGACGACCAGTGGTCCCAAGGAGGCTTTCACCCAGTCCCCCGTAGAGTAACATGAACATACAGTTAGGGGAGTAGAGATGTTGACAACCAGTGGTTCCAGGGAGGCTTTCACCCAGTCCCCCGTAGAGTAACATGAACATACAGTTAGGGGAGTAGAGATGTTGACGACCAGTGGTCCCAGGAGGCTTTCACCCAGTCCCCCGTAGAGTAACATGAACATACAGTTAGGAGAGTAGAGATGTTGACGACCAGTGGTCCCAAGGAGGCTTTCACCCAGTCCCCCGTAGAGTAACATGAACATACAGTTAGGGAGTAGAGATGTTGACGACCAGTGGTCCCAAGGAGGCTTTCACCCAGTCCCCCGTAGAGTAACATGAACATACAGTTAGGGGAGTAGAGATGTTGACGACCAGTGGTCCCAGGAGGCTTTCACCCAGTCCCCCGTAGAGTAACATGAACATACAGTTAGGAGAGTAGAGATGTTGACGACCAGTGGTCCCAGGGAGGCTTTCACCCAGTCCCCCGTAGAGTAACATGAACATACAGTTAGGGGAGTAGAGATGTTGACGACCAGTGGTCCCAGGGAGGCTTTCACCCAGTCCCCCGTAGAGTAACATGAACATACAGTTAGGGGAGTAGAGATGTTGACGACCAGTGGTCCCAGGGAGGCTTTCACCCAGTCCCCCGTAGAGTAACATGAACATACAGTTAGGGGAGTAGAGATGTTGACGACCAGTGGTCCCAGGAGGCTTTCACCCAGTCCCCCGTTAGAGTAACATGAACATACAGTTAGGGAGAGTAGAGATGTTGACGACCAGTGGTCCCAGGAGGCTTTCACCCAGTCCCCCGTAGAGTAACATGAACATACAGTTAGGAGAGTAGAGATGTTGACGACCAGTGGTTCCAGGGAGGCTTTCACCCAGTCCCCCGTAGAGTAACATGAACATACAGTTAGGAGAGTAGAGATGTTGACGACCAGTGGTCCAGGGAGGCTTTCACCCAGTCCCCGTAGAGTAACATGAACATACAGTTAGGAGAGTAGAGATGTTGACGACCAGTGGTCCCAGGGAGGCTTTCACCCAGTCCCCCGTAGAGTAACATGAACATACAGTTAGGAGAGTAGAGATGTTGACGACCAGTGGTTCCAGGGAGGCTTTCACCCAGTCCCCCGTAGAGTAACATGAACATACAGTTAGGAGAGTAGAGATGTTGACGACCAGTGGTCCAGGGAGGCTTTCGACCCAGTCCCCCGTAGAGTAACATGAACATACAGTTAGGAGAGTAGAGATGTTGACGACCAGTGGTCCCAGGAGGCTTTCCCATCCCCGTAGAGTAACATGAACATACAGTTAGGAGGATAGAGATGTTGACGACCAGTGGTCCCAGGAGGCTTTCCCAGTCCCGTAGAGTAACATGAACATACAGTTAGGGGAGTAGAGATGTTGACGACCAGTGGTCCCAAGGAGGCTTTCACCCAGTCCCCCCGTAGAGTAACATGAACATACAGTTAGGAGAGTAGAGATGTTGACAACCAGTGGTCCCAGGGAGGCTTTCACCCAGTCCCCCGTAGAGTAACATGAACATACAGTTAGGAGAGTAGAGATGTTGACGACCAGTGATCCCAAGGAAGCTTTCACCCAGTCCCCGTAGAGTAACATGAACATACAGTTAGGAGAGTAGAGATGTTGACGACCAGTGGTCCCAGGGAGGCTTTCACCCAGTCCCCCGTAGAGTAACATGAAACATACATTTCTCTAGTAGTTCTACAGTGTTTTATTATGTTTTTTTTATCCTTTTCTTTTATTTGAGTTATACTTTGCGTAATGCGACAGTACGTTCTTTGAGGTTTGATCGAAATGGACTGGAGTGACCTAGAATGGCGAAAATTATTTAATTTTTACCTGTGCTGGAAATAAAAAGGAAGGGAAACCCATTGTATAGTAACATAATCCCCAATATTTATGGCTCAATATTTATTTCCAATCCCGAATAGTAGGCTAATCTAAACTATGTATTTATATCAAATAAAATAAAACTAAATCTTTTTTATTGTAAACCCAATAATAATAATAATAATAATAATAATAATAATAATAATAACAATAACAATAACAATCAATAGTAGTGGGTACAATAGGATTGTGGGGTGAAGAGACATTTAGAAAATACTAACACATTTTTGCGGCCAAAATTGATAACATTTAAATAAATAATTATTGTTATTTTATAGGTATAAAATAATAATTATTGCTATTTTATAGGTATAAAATAATAATTATTGTTATTTTATAGGTATAAAATAAATAATACCAATCCAAACATATAGCTGTAGATGACATGACGTATGAACAATGAAAGTAGACCTAGTAAATGTTCACTCTGTCAGATAAGGTTGTTTTTATGAAAAAAGAACAAAATTTTCCTGAAAGACAGATCTCCTTGTGTTACAACTATTTCAAAAACAGCCGAGTCTTTCAAAATAACCAGCGTACTTTCCGTGGATAGTGTGGAAAGAAAAGTAAGGAAGTAATGTTTCATATTTTAATGGCCTCTGTGTCACTCACATCTGTTTTTGCTATTTGAGTTATCTTCGCACGTTTCGGGTTAGCCTGGTCTCTCTGTTGGAATTTTGCTTCTTATTTAAATAAAATGTTTCGCACACTTTGGTTTATTTACTTTATGATTGGAGCCTTAAGTTTTTACTTTCTCTTACAAATAAATTACTCTAATTTGCAAAAATACCTTCCTTGAGATTTTTGAATTTATGTTAGTTTACGTTAGTTGGTCTTACAATCCTGTCTGTCTGTTCGAAGGTACTGTACATCTGACTGTCCCTGGGGCTACAAACGAAACGGTTGTGATATATTTCGTTCTAACCTGATATTTAAATGTTTGGTAATCCCTTGAAGTGAAATCTTAGACCAAAAATCACCTTTTTTTAACGGCTTTTTTATTATGTATCGCATATTACCACCAAGGGTGTAAAAAGCTCATTTTTCTAGGGGGGTCAGGATCCCGCCCCCTCCCCTGGCCCTGCCCTTTCTTTCAAACTTTTCATAGTTAAATAATGTTTTGAGTAAGTAGGTATGTGAGAGTGGGTGGGGGAAGGGTAATAAAGCTACCCATATGAGCTACAAACTCCATTTCTGACAGTTCTGTTATTTAAGCTGTTCTCACCCTATCGTGATTCCTCAACTAGGATTTTACAAGTGATAGCAACAAGATTTGCCTCACTTTCTCAAACCCCTCTTACTCGGCTCATTCCAAAAAACGTCCTTTGTTTTTCAATAACAAATGAATGTATGAGAAAAGAAGAACAGTATTTGAAATGTTGACAAAGCTAATTTTACAATTGGAAGTTTTACAAGGTGTATCTTGAAGGTTAATATTAAAATAATAACTAGTATTTGGTTGATGACATAATATACAATTAAAAATGTAGTAAGAGTAAAAAACTTAAACATTAGTTTTATATATACGTACTTATGCACCCCCTTCAAGGGGATATCCAAAAAAAAATTCCAGGGGGGGGTTTCCAGATCCCCACCTTTCTACGCCCTTGATTACCGCTCATTAGGCCTAAACACATTTTACAGTAATAAGAAATGGATCAGGATGGTAGTATATGGAGGCAATGTAGCATCACTTGCGTGTAGGGGGATCGGAAAACCATTGAGAAAATTAAACCCTCTGTAAACTCGAAAGAGGTTTATACTCTCTCATCACAGTGAAACTAAAATGGAAAAGAGTCACGTCTTAATCCACGTGACCGCGGTGTGGGTACAAAATAAACGAAATGCTTATCTCATATTATACTACTTACTATTATTGATAATATTTTATCAATAATAGATTTCATAGGCTATTTAATATATATAAGTGTATTTGTGTGTTTGTTCTGTTCATATCGATGTATTTATTTGGAATAGCTATTATATTATTATTAGCTGAATACATGCTTCGCCTTCAATTTTTCCCCACAGTAGCAACTATTCAGTTTGGCTTGGAAAAATGTTTATGGCCCACTAAATATCTCAACCATTTATTTATTTTACAAAAGAGACCGAAATGACAATAAACTTTTAAAGCCTGTACAGTTGTGACGTCATATTTAAGTCGTAACTCACAGTTTTTGGGGATGACGACATAGATAGTGCGGTACGAATTCTTGCAGTTGGTTTTGAAGGGGTTAGGTTTGAGCAAAAACGAAACAAGTTCTACAGAAGAAGAATAAATTTTTTACTTTTATGTTATTTGGGTCTTTAAAGTGTAGTTTTTTTTATTAAATGGTGGACGAAACCTTAAATTTAAATAAAAATACATTCTCAAAATCCAAAGCCCAGCCCTAACAGAAGTCGTGTTTTATTCGAGTAATAAATGGAGTTCACAACCACCCAGTATCAAACCAGGGCACCGAACCATTAGCTCGACCTTTTTCAAATATCTCGATAATTTTGGTACATTAAGTGCAATGAGGTTCTGTTTTAACTTGACCATTTGACATTTTGTCTGTCTGGAACATTGTTTCTTGGTAACCGTCAAATGAGTGGACGAAATTTGGCAGTGATATTCTTGGAGTCTAGGATGGGGAACGTGTGTAAATAAATTTTTAATCCAATTATTCATGTTAATATGGATTCCACTAAAAGGTTTTTCGTTTATTATCTCATCTAACGTGATTTCAACTAACAATTTTAAGGATTCGAATAATTACCTATGGAGTATTTTCTTAAATTTTGACATATATTGTGAAACTGACGTATTAAACCCTGTTAACATCAGTAACTATCTATGAATATGATGTACTATTGAGTACAGTATTAATTTGTTTTCTGTATAACTTTATCACAAAGGAAAAAAAATGGCACGGTGCACCGCCAAGACTTTCTTACTCCTTTGTCCCTTAAAATGTAGATATTTACCCAAAACTCGTAAGATATGTGAAAATAAATAATATAGATTGTTGCATAAACAATCCACCAAAGAGAATAAATTAAATAATATTTACTGTTAAGGAAACATTATTATTGAGAAAATAGTAACATCTCTGTTCAGCAAAAAACATAAAAATTTCCCAGACCTAAATTTAAAAATATATATTTTCTATTGTCCCAGAAAATATTGATTTAAAATAAAATATTTTTAAAATTTTTTGATAGTCCTTCAACTTAGCAATGCTACTATTTCTTATCTCAAGAGTTGCGGAATATGATCAAAATTGGAAAATTCCGCTGTAAAGTACCCTCAAAGTAATTTTAATTTATAATTGAGAGTTGATATTTTGCTTATAATGTCAAACAGTTCCTAGAAAGGAAATTTAATCAAAATCTTCAAAGCCACTTGAATAAAAGTGAATATTTCTTTCTTCGCCACGAAGAAAACTACTCTTAATTTTAACATTAGATAAATAATTCCATAAACTCCTCTTAGAGACTTTTTGAAACCCGATCTACCAAGTTTTATCCCAATTGCTAAAATGGTTTCGACTCTAATCCTACGAACAGAGAGACAGACATACTGCATTGCAACAAATACTTTTTCTGTTTCAGAGGGTCATGTCATGAAACGTCGACATCCGTTTAAAAAACCTTGAGTACCATTTTTTAATGATCACAATACTTTCTCTATCTGAGGGGTGTGGGAAAGTAAAAATATATACTTCAATCTCAAGGAGTAATTTCAAGTTGAAGTTTCAAGACAAATCTCTTTAAAGGGAAATATTAAATATCTACTGTAGTCTTATAAACGAAAAGATCATAACGCAATTCTTTGTGTGGTGTAATTGGCATTTTTTTACTGGAGAGAGCAAAGTCTACAGTTCACAGAACTTCAAGTTTAACGTATAGTTAATGTTATCCTTAAAGTTAGTTTTTAGTACCCAGTTTAAAGTTATTATTAAAATTTAAGAAGTAAATGCTATTTTACAACTATTTTATGTGTCACATAATTTACGGTTATTGTTTAGTTTATAGTCAAATTATTTATCATAGGAACGAACCTATCTAACATATTAAATATTACGTATTCGTACGTCAAGTCATGTGATCTGCAGTTGTCACTTTTAATAACTATTATCAATTCATATAAAATAACACTAAAAGGATGGTGAAATGTTGACCGCAACAAATGCGTTTGTATTTTATAAAAGTCTGTTCCTACCAAACCTACTACTATAGCTTGTATGAGCTATGAAAGACTGTAATGGTGAAACTAAC
The DNA here is from genome assembly GCA_039000515.1 of Timema cristinae. Lineage (NCBI taxonomy): Eukaryota > Metazoa > Arthropoda > Insecta > Phasmatodea > Timematidae > Timema > Timema cristinae. Next base: position 25,165,953 of record JBCFYV010000012.1, on the reverse strand, counting down.
AACAACATATTTAACTGAATATGGCATTATAATGACTGCTATCCAGCTCGATAGACCGTCTTTATGGTCACACAATATCGGTAGGGCCTATTACGTGTTAAGTATAAGGCTCAGTAAAATACATTTTTGAATACAATATTAGTATTCTACTTTGAGGTTGGTTCTCTATTGAGAAGGAAATACAAGAAGATAATACTGCCTAAAACACGAGCTTCAGGTCCTACTACTCATCCACGTACTATCCACATATTTACAATAAAAGTGTAAGAAATGAGGAAGGAAGAATATAAAATAAATATACCCGTACCAAAGTGTATTGAGAGGGAGAAATACATTTAATATTAATATAATCTTCGTAATCCCTAAGACCATTTGTGTAATTAGTATATAAGCGTATCGCCCGAACGGGCAGTAAGACACAGTGCTAAGAATAAAATAAAATAATATACTATTGATGTAACACCCTCTCCCCCCCAATTCTCCCAGACACATGTGCCCTTGTTGCTCCAGAAGGGCCGCACCCAACTCGTGTCGGGTGAGTCCTAGTGTTGAGAACTAGTCCAATTATTCTTCATTGGAGGAGCATAAACACTCACTTGGTTGTTAAATGTACTGTGCACAAAGTACACACGCGCTCTCTTGTACTTGGCCGCTAGTAAACCCTGGTCTGGGTCGAGTGGATAGAGAGGTTGACTACAGGGTCTAATATAGAGTGGCTAGTTACAGGGTCTAGTAGACAGAGAGGTTGACTACAGGGTTTAGTAGATAAAGAGGTAGACTACAGGGTATAATACAGAGTGGCTGGTTACAGGGTCTAGTAGACATAGAGGTTGACTACGGGGTCTAATACAGAGTGGCTGGTTACAGGGTCTACAGAAAGAATGATCACAGGGTTTAGTAGATAAAGAGGTAGACTACAGGGTTTAGTAGATAAAGAGGTAGACTACAGGGTCTAATACAGAGTGGCTGGTTACAGGGTCTAGTAGACATAGAGGTTGACTACAGGGTCTAATACAGAGTGGCTGGTTACAGGGTCTAGTAGACATAGAGGTTGACTACAGGGTCTAATACAGAGTGGCTGGTTACAGGGTCTACAGAGAGAATGATCACAGGGTTTAGTAGATAAAGAGGTAGACTACAGGGTCTAATACAGAGTGGCTGGTTACAGGGTCTAGTAGATATAGAGGTTGACTACAGGGTCTAATACAGAGTGGCTGGTTACAGGGTCTACAGAGAGAATGATCACAGGGTTTAGTAGATAAAGAGGTAGACTACAGGGTATAAAAGTCATAGAGGTTGGCTACAGAGTCTAATAGATAAAGAGATATACTACAGGGTCTAGTAGATAGAGAGGTTGACTACAGGGTCCTTGCAGGCAGCATGGACTGTACTGGCCTTCAAGGCTCCAGAAGGGAGGATGGATGGTCTAAGCAAAGACCAGAAGTCCTCGGGGCACGTTGCGGTACAGAAGGCAACCGTGGCTCCAGCTTCAACACCAAGGCTGCTGGTGAAATCTTTCGCCAGTGTACTGTCAGGGAGACCAACCCCTCCAGCCCAGGCCGAGGCTACTGCCCCTTCCACCCTACCACCACCCCACACCTACTCCAGATAAGGAATCTCCGAGGAGTAACCGTGGTCACCTGGTCATGGAGCACATCATCCTCTACCTGGTCTCTCATGCCAGTACACCCGAATAAAGGACCACCAGTGTGGAAGGAGCTCACGGTCGCACTCTGGAACGCTAACGGAATCGCGAGGAAGAAGATTGAACTTGAAAGTTTCCTGGCAAAGCATCGTGTCGACATAATGTTGTTGGGAGAAACCCACTTGCACCCACAATGAGGTTATCGTTAGCAGAGTTTATCTGCCTTCGGAGTGAACAAATGGGGGGTGTGGACAGGCCTGAGGCGGTAGTGGTCCAAAGTTACCTTGAACATCACGTCATCTCGCTTCTTCCCCTTCAACACATAGAAGCAATGGCTATCCAACTGATGACCTCAACCGGTCCAGAGCCTCTCCTCTCCATATACCTCCCTACCCCCGGTTCAACGTGGCTACTGGAGCAGACATGGAGGCTCTGCTGCGAGGCACCACGCCTGTTTTAATAGGTGGTGACTTCAATGCCAAGCAACCTTTGTGGGGCTCCAGGATTATGAACGCAAATGGCGGATTTCTCCGCGACGTCAGAGATAAACACGGTGTGGTTGCCTCCAGCCCTCCCACCCCCATCCACTTTCCTCACAATCCCCTTGGTTTCCCGGACGTCCTTGACTTCGTTATCACCAGAGGAATCAGATGGTGATTGATACTGAAGTTTCTAGCTGAGCTAAACTCGGATCACAATCCCGCTCATGTGAACCTGGGACGTGCAGTGTCCTGCATAGGCCCACCAAAAAAAACAAACTTTAAGAGCAATGACTGGGACAGGTTCACGAATGTGAATGTGGCTTCGACGCCAAGATACCGTCCTAAGAGGGCGCCATGGGCTTCTTTGCTCGATTTTATCCTCAGGCACGTCCAGGAGAAAAATCGGCTGAGGAAGGCTTGGCAAACATTGAGGGACCCAGTAGATAAGGCCAAATGCAGCCGCAAAGTCCATGCAGTTCACGAGAGGGTCCAAGAATACCAGTTCAGTGTATGAGAGGACAGTATTGAGGACAGTATTTAGAGCCTGTGTCTACAGGACAGCTGCCTGTGGTGCATTACGAGTAACTTGATGCAGGTCCCCGCACCGAGGCCCCTATTGTAAGATGGAACGGGCAGGCCAACTCCGACCAGAAGGCCGATGTTCTCGCTGAGCACTTAGAGGTGTATTTCATACCGGCTTACCCGATGCACATTGCGAACGTGGCTCAGGTCATCGGTGCAGTTTCATACAGACCCTTGCATGAACCCGAACCCACGAAGGTGACAGAAATGTCACAGGCACTAGCCGCACTAAGATTAAATAAAACCGCGGACTGGAGGGTATCAGTAACGCAGTCCTTCAAAAGCTGCCCTTAGAGGCGATTAACTTCCTTGTGGAGTTATTCAACGTGGTTATACTTCCGAGTCACTTCTCCGAGATCCGGAAGTACATCAACGTTCTGTGCATTCATAAACCAGGTAAGGACCCAGATGCAGGACCGAGATACTTATACTGACGATACTGACACGACATGTTACCAAGGCGGGCATTTTGGTGAACGAGCAGTTAAGTTTTTGGCTCTAGACAAGCCACGTTTCACCAACTTGTTCGACTCGTGGAGCACGTCACGAGAAACTTCAACATAAACAGGCTGACTGCTGCTGTCTTTCTCGGCGTGGGAAAGGCCTTTGACCGTGTTGGCATTAAGGTCTCTCTTTCAAACTCATTTCATTGAACCTACCCCTTTACCTTGTTAAGGTTGTGCAATCTTATTCATCCTACCCTACCTTCTCCACTGCCTTTGGGAACGCTATTTCCCAAGTTAGAAGCATCCAGACTGGAGTGCCGCAGTGTTTCCTCGTGGGCCCGGTGCTCCTCAGTTTGTATGTGAACAAAATTCCTAAATCCCCAAATACTAAGTTGTCAGTGTATGCGGACGACATGGCTCTAGTGTTGGAGTCGTGGTGAGGGCACATGGTGGAATGGCGACTCCAGACTCACCTAACGCAGTTGGAGGGGTGGCTGACCACCTAGAGGACAAGTATTAACGTGTAGAAGAGTACAGCAGTTCTCTTCACATGGAAAAGAAAGTTCTACAGGCCGGGCCCACTCCGGCTGTTCGGAGAGCAGATCAGATGGGCGAACAGTGCTAAGTACTTGGGACTTATGCTGGACACCAAACTGACCTCGTGACTACACTGCACTGAAAGACTTAACAAGGCGAGGAAAATTCTGGGAATCCTAAGCCCACTGCTTAAGAGGTGTAGTGCCCTGTCTACCAATAACGGTATGACTCTGTATAAGCAGTTGCTCAGACGGATCCTCGACTATGCTGTCCCACTTGGAGCCACCTGGTGGACATGTATATGAGGGAGATGCGGTTATTCCAAAGCATGTGTTGGAGGGTCATTGTGGACGTACCTTGGTACGTTCAAAATGTGACTCTGTATCGTAAGCTGGAGATGTCTACCATCAAGGACCACTTCCGGAAGCTGGTACAGTCTTTCTACGACAGACTTTCCGGTGCCACCAATCCTCTTAGCCATGGGCTTGGGAGCTATGTCATCGACCCTGGAGGGTGTCGCCGACGTCCCAAAGCCCTGATCGGATAAGCGAAAATATAATACAGTGGTTTGGGAGGCTCTCACCCAGCCCCCTATAGAGTAGTATCTCCACGCGTAACAATAAAAACCCTTATTTATTTTGCCAAAATACATTTTTAATCACTAATATTAATAATAATATGTATTTTCTTCCTTAAGAACCTTCACGAATGCGACAATCCGTTTATTTAATTTCCGAAAACAACATGGTGTGACCAATCAATAAGTCGGTACTTGTTAGAATTTGTTCTCGTGCTCCCACTCAGGGAGCATCAGAGCATGATAATATGCTTCTGCTTCTGCTCAGATTTCAGTGGCTAACAAACCCTGGTGTGCCACCTGTTCGAAAGAGAGAGAGAGAAAAAATGTGTTATCTTAATAAAGAGCATAACTTGTCTTAATCCTCTCTCTATCTGCCTTAACCTGTCCCACTACGACTCACGTTGCCAGGATTGCCTCTACCTCCTCCCGACTCACATTGCGGATTGTCACTCAACCTTCCACCGCAACTCACGTTGCGGGTTTGCATCTACTCCTCCACAACTCACGTTGCCAGGATTGTCACTCTACCTCCCTCCCACGACTCACGTTGCCAGGATTGTCACTCTACCTCCCTCCACGACTCACATTGCCGGGATTGTCACTCAACCTTCCACCGCAACTCACGTTGCCGGTTTGTCACTCTACCTCCCTCCACGACTCACATTGCCGGGATTGTCACTCAACCTTCCACCGCAACTCACGTTGCCGGGTTTGTCACTCTACCTCCACACGACTCACGTTGCCAGGATTGTCACTTACCTCCCTCCACACTCACGTTGCCAGGATTGTCACTCACCTCCCTCCACGACTCACTTGCCGGATTGTCACTCTACCTCCTCCAACTCACATTGCCGGGTTGTCACTAACCTTCCACCCAACTCACGTTGCCGGTTTGTCACTCTACCTCCCTCCAACTCAAGTTGCCAGGATTGTTCACTCACCTCCCTCCACGACTCACGTTGCCAGATTGTCACTCAACCTTCCTCCACGATACATTGCGGATTGTCACTCAACCACCTTCTCGCAGGCTCACGTTGCCGGGTTGTCACTCACCCACCTTCACAACTCACGTTGCCGGGTTTGTCACTCACCTCCCTCCACTCAACTCACGTTGACAGGATGTCACTCTACCTCCCTCCCACTCACTTTGCCAGGTTGTCCACTCCTACCTCCCTCCACGACTCACATTCCGGGATTGTCACTCAACCTTCCCTCGCAGCTCACGTTTCCGGTTCTGTCACTCTACCTCCCTTCACAAACTCACGTGTGTAGGATTGTCACTCTAACTCCCCATGACTTCAAGTTGCCAGGAATCCTTCGGCCGACCTTTCTCCCTTCCCACCCACTTGTCCTTTTCGCCCGACACTGTTTTTTTCCCGGTGATATCATGGGATGAGCTACACCCACCGCTACGGCAAGGACCACCGAGAAAAGACCTTGAATGGACGTCGGCGACCAAACAGTACTCTAGCCGAGGGCCCACCTTATACTGCCCGGACATCAATGCTCGGACCCCCGAACGTCCCTAATCCACTTCAACACTGACAATAGTCCCTACCCCTAAGTTCTCCCCTTCCTCTCTTTGTCCTTCCCTCTCACCTACCATTCAACCCCCACCTTCTCCTATTTCTCCTTAAGCCCCAAGGGCTATCATCTGCACACCCTAGATACCCCCACACCAGCTTATGTTTTCTTCCCCATCTCCCTTCCCTACCCCCACCCACAAGACCCACGAGACTGGTGGCTGACTACGAACATCGCCCGGAGACTGGACTTCGTTGAGATCTAAACCAGGTACCCCCGAAACTGACAGACCTGGGATAACAAGTGTATGGAATCGAATCTGAATCCTTTAACTTATCAGGCTGATTTCCCATTGGCTGAACCAAGATATTGGACGTAATAGTGTTAAAGCAAGAAGAATAAAAACTAGGATGTTTCATTGTTGTCACTAAATTAAAATCATAATTAATTAAATGTTGTGGGGTATGAGCTATGTGTCAAAATTAAAGCTCTTATTTGCTATTCATACACGTTAGAAAAATTTTATTCATAAATTATATCAAAGAAACATCAAGAGTTTTAAGAATAATGACTAGGTGTATGGATGTTGTTGAAGCGAAAGGGGTATGCAAGGATAGGGAAGTGTGGAGAAAGTTAGTGAGGATGGATTAAGTACGTAGTTGTGTTAATTTAAGATATATATGTACAGTTTCTTGCCTACCCCGTAAGGGAACGGTTTGACTATATATATGTATGTATGTATGTATGTATGTATGTATGTATGTATATGTATGTATGTATGTATGTATTTATATATATATATGTAACTATGTATGTAACTATGTATGTATATATGTGTGTGTATGTATATGTATATATATATATGTGTGTATGTATGTTTGTATGTATTTATCCTACACTTTCTCAATCGACTGACGACTAATTCAAGTTATTTCCCTATATACTGTCAAGGCCTTGTAGCTTTACAAATTCCAGTATGAACAAATAAATACATAAATTTAAAAATACAGTTTCCTAAAAGCTTGGTTCAAGGCTTGATTATCACACAAAAAAAATATGGGAGCCTCTTACAGCCCCCCCCCCCCCCTCCTCCCTTTTCCACACGAGAATCTCTATGAGCGAAAGGGCCTACCAATTTTGCCGGAAAAGTATTTTCACATACTGTCTAGGGTTATTTTAAATTCAACAATCGACATTGGATAAACGGCTTTATTTCCCCTCTAAAGGAAGTAGTTGTATTATAGATTTTTATCGCTCTAGAAAAATCTGTCGAGCACAAATGGGCTTGAACCCAAGAATATAGGGTCCTGAGGCACGCACTTTACCCTAAGACCACCGAGGTCAAACTCACGTCTGGTAGTCAAGTATATGCAAAATAAATCAGTTTTGAAAGACACGTCAACTTAAACAAATTTCAACATTAGTATTAATTTTCTTATAGCAAGTCATTCATAATAAACTCATTCATCATTTTAGGCTAAGTATATGCATTCAGTGAGTCATGAACCAGCAAAATAAATACAGCTCAGGCTTATTGAAGATTACTCTACAAAAACATGTCTAGACTTCTGCAATAAAAATTCACCGAAATATGTTTACTTTCTACTTGAAATCTGCATAAGATGGCTGATAAATTATGGTAATGATGATGTAGTGTCTAAATATTGATATTAGACTTGTGAATATTTTCTTCAACCTATGACGCGAAACATATAGATTAAAACCGCATGTCAAATACAGTTAAAGCTACGAATAATAATTATATATATAGTTCAAATCAATAAACGTCAATAGTTCCGCATAAATATTATATCGTTCGAACCTTTCTACCTTCTCAAATCAAGAGAAATTATTTTAATTGTGAACATTTTTGACTACGGTTTGATGGATATAGTTCACACTTGACATCTAGATGCTATAAGGTAATCAGGGGCGTTGCACGAAATATATTCGGGGGAGGGGGGGGAGAGTAAACTAGTGTTTTTACCAGCTCTGAGCATTTCGAAATTAGAAAAATCCTCAAGGGGCCAAGGAAAGCACAAGGGCAATGTAGAGAACGGGGAGGGGGGGGGGGGGGGGGGCTGCAAGAGGCTCCCAGATTTTTTTTTTTAATAATCAAGCCTTGAACCGAGCTTTTAGGCAACTGAATTTTTAAATTTATTTATTTGTTCATACTGGATTTGTAAAGCTACATGGCTTTGTCAATGCACAAAGAAATTACTTGAATAATTATTTATTTCAGTTTAACTGTATCTGAGCTCAAATTATTTATTTTAGATTAAAAAAATTAGTTGACTTTATTACAGCGGTCTCCAACTTTTTGTAGTTTATGACCACAACTTTTCTCTATGCGGCCATCGCAACCCTTTGATAACATAAAATCGTTCGAATCCTAGTTTTTAAGTATTTTTCACTATGTATTACCACCAACCCGGAGACTATCTACAGTTAACTACAGCATTGGGATAGTTAGAATTTAGAGGAAAGGTACCCTTATTTATTTGGAGGGATATTAGGATAAACTACCCTTAACCAGAATTAAAATCTTTACTTCACCTTCACCAACAAACCAAACCAAAAGAGATCCGTATGTCCACTAATGTTTGTTTTATTTATTATAAATTGCTTACATTAATGATTATATGTGACTAATATGTAGTAAAAGAGAATCAACAAGCCCGGGATTGAGGGAGGATTTTATATTATGCTAGTAGCATTACAAGGCTGTCACTGTAAACAAGTCAGCAAGAAGCTATCAGAATGGAATAGCCAAAAGGAACCTAAGCAGTAACTTGGTAGTTTTTAGCGTTTTAACAACTTACATTTCTATTAGAATTACGCATCTTCCTATAATCATTAAGATCCTTGAAAAAGTAAATATGGAGCTAAAACCTCTATCTTGTGACCCCACACAAAACACGCCTCGACCTCCAGATTGGAAACTGCTGCTTTATTATAACACAGTGGGAAGCAACATTTAACTAGTAAGCTCCTTGAGCTATAGAACTCGCTCGTCACTAAAAAATTAGCAATTTGGTCATGTTTAAGGCATTGGTAATACAACATTATAATTTGGATAATAAAACTGCTACAGTATAGCAGCCATAAAAATCCCAACTAAAAATTCTAAACAATAAACAAAACATTGGATGACAAAGCTGCCACTTCAAGCATTGCTGGTTGAGTGGAATTTTGCTACTGGGCAGCTCACGCACGCTCCCTTATGATTCGTTTACATACCGCCTTTGGCATACACTGACTGGCCGCTGTTTCTCTCTACTGATAATAGCGTTACTAGACTACTTGATTAACTAATATTTTTACAATCTACTACAGAAGGAATCTCTTTTCAATGTTTGATGATTTTTGAAGTTAGAATTTCTTTGTAGATTAGGAATCAACTGTTGGAAAATTTTAAATTTGTTTGTCTAGAGATTTTTATTTTGACCCTTGCCCAGGGTAGTTAGTTTACTGATGAGTGATTTCTTAAGTGCTCGAGTTTTTTTCGAAAACTATGGTAACGATTTTGTTTAAAGTTTATGTTTGGGGAATGTGTGACATGACAAAAAACTGTATACTGTATTTTTTTAGGGGAAAATGCATTTAAGGTTAGTTTATCGAAGACCGCTTTTTTTAAATTTGAATATTTAAAAAAAAGGTTTTAGTGATTTGCTTCAAAATGGATATTTGCTAAGTTTATTGTATTATAAATATATAATTTAAAGGAAATGTAACATCACTTGCGTTGAGGGAAAGTGGAAAATACTTTATTTTAAAACTTCCCTCAACTCACCCGCATGGAATTAAAGTCTTGATCACCCAATCATCAACAAGTTGGATATAACGAGCTTTACGTTTAATTGGCGTGCCCAAAGAAGGGGAATACTAATAGCATTGATGTTTCAAAAGGCAAACACAATAGACGTGTTTATCAAATAAACAAGCTTACTTTCACACAACAACAAAAAAACCTCTACACAAATATAAACATAGTATTTAATTTTGGTCAGAGAAAAAACTAAAGCATCCCGTTTATTTTATATTAAATGTCGGATTCAGAGCAAAGAAAAGGGCGGAAACTTTTAAGGAATTTCTAATTACTCGCACCAAAGTGAAAACATAGCAATTGGGGTGAGGACTAATTGCGCCAAAAATATGACCATCAGCCATGGGCATAAACAGGGGCCTGGGAGATAGGGTCGTCAGACCCGCCTCCAAAATCAATTAAATAAATAAAAATACTTAACAAAAAGTTATAAAATGTCCATTTCTGAATTGATTCCGGTGACCAAGAACTGATACGTCACTTTTATAAGTCTACTAGTAAAAAAATAAAAGCCACATATATGTCCACTCAAATCAAGAACAAAATTGTTGATTTATGTGGGGCTGTTATCAAAGATGACATTATAGAAGATGCGAAAAAGGTGTAAGCCTTTCGCCTAGGTGATGAGACAGCTGATATGTCAGAGAAAGAGCAGTTGTCCATCGTCTTGCGCTTCTTCTACGATCAGAAAATGGAATGTTGGGGGGATGTTTATGGGTATTGTTGAGCTCCCTGCTTTCCTAAAATTGCAACAGCAATAGACAAGTTCCTAAAAGAAGAAGGACTTGACCCGGAGAAATGTGTAGGCCAGGGTTATGACAGGTGTTCGGTTATGGCTGGAATGGACGGTGGCGTGCAAATAATTTTAAGAAAAAAGTTGTCTATCATGCATCACACAAACTGAAGCTTGCAGTGAATGACTTGAACAATGAACAGCGTTCCAGAAATACGCAACACCATCTCCACTATTAGGAACATTGTGACGTACTTCAAAGAGTCAATGTTCAGAAGAAAATACGCTCCAAACAGTCCAATTTTTGTGAGACGCAATGGTCCCAAAAGTATAAAAGTATTGCAGTTTTCACCGAGCATTTTGTGAGCATCTTTGAAGGGTTGGAGAGATCATCACTAAAAGGAAATGGCAATTTGAATAAACACATATTCCAGCTATATTCTGCTGCCACAAAAGCTAAATATATCGTTGTTGTCGCTCTGATAGCTAATTATTCTACCTTATTGAAACCTGTGGTAAAAGTTACACATTCTAAAAGCCATGACCTGCTCCAATGCTCACATCACATCACATCAAACGGGTCCCTGTAGTGATTGATAACAACTCACCACTATGATGCAGAGTAAGTTGCTAAAGAGCTCGTAAAGAATGCCTCCAAGATTACCAAGGAGGATAGTGTGGAATTGACGGTGAAGAGATATGTTGGAAGACTGCAACATCTCTCCAACCCTCCAGCGTCCAACTCTTTAGAATATATAAAAGATCCCTAGTAATTCCTAAAGCAGGAAACCCATTGCAACCACTCGGACCCGCTCCGTACAGCTCTGTAATGAACCCATTATGACCTCCCAGAACGTCACGGCACCGGTCAAAATACTTCAGTTGCACCGGACAGTTAATCGGAAGAGGAGTTTATGATAATTGCAACGGTTTGTGCAGAAAATGAAGCGCAGAAAAAAAATTCCGCGGAAACACAAATTCAGGGTGCACGATATATTTAAGAAAATAAGTTCATCCGTACTCATATTTATACAAATAATATAATTAAAACACAAACACTAAACACAGTAAAAACAACAAATTGCACATGTTATGTTAAGTAGCACGTGGTCAGGGCCGTACTGGCTGGTTGCTTCGACAGGCAAAAATTCCCCAAGAGAATTCTGGCCAGTGCGGTGTCTAGACGTGCCGGGCGCTCATAGTGGGTTACATTGCATTGAAAAAAATATAAAGCAAAGTGGTCGGTGCCGTGCCGTTGCAATGGGTTTTGTGCTTTACTTGGACTCTTTAGTGTCTTCATTGGATCAATGTTCTCAAAAAACATTCACATGCTTCTACACTTTTGGCTCTACACCCTTACTATGTTAGAGATGACCATTCAAGACCTTAAGATGAAAACCAAGCAGTTCTCGGGTTTTTATTAGTTGCAAGAATCGGACTCCGAAGCTGAACTATAACACACCATGAAGAAGGAGAAGAAACTCATTAAAGAGCAGTTAAAAGTGCTGGACATAGCGACCCAGTAAAAAAAGGTTCCGCTAATCTCTCTTGCTCAGCCATGCACCACTTGTACTGTAGTTACCTTGCGGATAGTTAAAATCTGGTTAAGGTAAACGATTACAAGGGAACGTCTCAATGGGATATGCTAACTGAGTGTGCACAGTAAAACTGCATGGGAAAAAAGGAGAAATTTGGAAGGAAGTGCTAAAACTGTTTTCAAAACATACTTTTTTTAAGATTGCTTTTTGTTAAGATGTTCTTTATAATAGTGCATCCAAGAAAACTAGTCTTAGATTAGATCTTTGTGTAATTTTGCATGCAATATTATTATTATATTATATTATTATTATTATTATTAGCACCGCGTCTTACTACCCGTTCGGGTTATACGCACTTACGCTAATGTGTAATGGTAGGGTGATAGTGAGATGAAATGAAGGACCTACAGTTTAACGTGGAATCCGAACCACGGTGGAGGCCTGGCATTCCTCACATTAACAAGAAGTCTTGTCAGGGGTGAAGGATGCATGCAAGAAAACCAGTCTTAGAACTAGATCTTTGTGTAATTTTCATGCAAGAAAACTAGTCTTAGATTAGATCTTTCTGCGATTTTGCATCCTTGAAATTTGTTTTAGCTTGGATTTTTTTTAATAAGATGAAAAGAGGCGCTTTATTTTTCTTTTTTAATTTTGCCAAATATACTCGATAGCAGTATTAAAAGTACCATCAGGTGTTAATTATTAATTTAACTTCTTAGTTTTCTAATTAATAAAGATTTTGACAGATTTTTCTGAGCAACTGCATAGGCGTAACCATGGTGGGGCAGGTGAGGGTTTGAAAATGGTTCACTAATCTCCGAACCTGAATTGCGCCACGTCCAGTTGAGGTAGATGAGGTGTTCCAAAATAAACAAACATCAATTCTAAAAATCTCTCATCGTATACCTTCCCCCCTCCACTAATCTTACCTAGCTTAATTTAACCTGACCTGTTTTGGTAGTTTTTAAATATATATATAATGTTTTAATACCCGTTCGGTTTCTGTAATGCATTAATCACGCTAATAGGGCTAGGCATGAGGCAGGTAGAATTTTAGAGGAACTGTACGGGAACTAACGTAAAGAGAGAATGGAAAACAATATTTTTTTACCACACTCGACCGGGATTAGAACCTTGATCTCTTAGTCAGCGGCATCCAGCACGAGTGATACGTAATAGCCCGCGACAACAAATACGGATGTGGTGGAATCCGAAATCAAGTTCCTGAATTATAATAATTGTAGAGCATCCGAAACAGATCTACTCCACGATCACGACCATAGCGAAGGCCATGAGTAACCATAGTTCAAATTTCACAAGGAACGCATGCACATTCTTTGTGTTTGTTTGCAATCAGACACGCTTGCCTCGTTATTTTGTGCCCGGCCAACAACGCGACAGGTGGATGTTTTTAACAATCCAGTGGGCCCGCGTAGTGTTATCAGATGAAACCGCCAATTTAATAAAGAGTAAGTCTACTTGAGTAAACCGAAAACACATCTACTTTGTTGTTCAAATGTCAAAGTCATTTTTCAAATCTTACCGACTTTATTCAGTAATAAATAAAATGCATTGGTTATTTTAAGTAACGTAAATTAACGAGCGACAAAATGTAATAAGTTTTATTAAATTCGGGAATAGTGGATGTCCTTCGAGGAAAAACCGTCTGACGCTTCTAAACGTGACAATGCTAAGTGAGTCATCAAAATATAATATAGAAATATTTACAACTTACAATATATATAATCAAAAGGAGGGACGTTCTCTGAACTGACAGAATGTAATAAAGTAATAAAAAACACAGCCCGAGATCATGTGTCTGTGGGTACGTGGACCAAGCAACTCGTATTGTCTGGTTCTCCGAGAAAGGAGAGTTTGATGGTTTGAATCCCCTCTGAGTGTACTGAGAGTGTTTTTTTTTTATGAATGGTTAGGCTAATTTAATCCATATACACATATATGCTTTTCGTCTGAGCTGAGGCGGCAAACTAGAACTATAGAGAGCTGTAGGAACTTTGAATGAGTGTATGAATGAATGTGGGGAAAAAAATCCACTTATATAATTTTTTAAATTATTATTACTATTATCTTTATTTTTTTAGTATGTAGATTATATTTCCAATATAATGGGTATTGTTTTTAATCTCTGGTTAGCGCTTTATTACTTTATCATATATTATTATTATTATTTATTATTATTATTATTATTATTATTAAGACTGCCTGTGTGAGAAACAGTATAGTTAGAAACGTTCTCCAAAAGGTGACCCTCTTTGGTCATGCTAAGGCGGAGTGTCTTGGGAATTAAAAAGAATGATTATATAATTAAGTCAAGGCCCACCTATATAATTGGCTTCTTATAAAATTAATAGCAACTACAACTTAAATTATGTTTACAAAACCTTAAATTATCCCAAGAGAGATTCAATATCTTGCAAATATCTTCTACCAAGAGCCATCACCAGTAAAACTTTCCTTTACCTCTTTCGCTCCCCCCAAACCCAAAACATAAATTGTTAGGGTCTTGTTATTAGCTGGTTATTGCACTATTAGCAGCGCTGAAGTTGGACATGAAAGATGTTTCTTGGAAAGAATTTAGCGTCCTTATGAAAAATAATAATAAATAGTAAAACTGTTTAAAAAAACGTATCTTATCATAATCACACATACCATGAACATTTTTGCCTTTACTTCCTTATGACAAGACGACTTTTTCTCTGCTAACGAGAGCGAACAATGGGCCGTGTTTCCATGGAAACAAGAATGTCATGCTACAAGTACCAGGAAAATATGTCGAGTACACTCGCCTTGGATTATCCAAAGACCTCTAGTGATGAGTAGAGATGTGAAACGGATAAATAAATAAATGTTAGAGATTATTTATGTAAATAATTTAACTGGCAAATGGATAGTAGTAGTAATAGCAGTTTAATAGATAATATAGTGGTAATGGTGGTAGTAGTAGTTAGTAGTAGTAGTTAGTAGTATGTAGTAGTAAAGAAAGACCTGTTTTGGTGGCCGCATGGTCTTAAACGCGCTACACTCGCAATAGACTAGACTGCCGATGACAGGGAGATCGGAGTTCAATCTCGGTCGTGTGCACTGAGGGCAGTTTTATGTAAATGGTTTTACACGCTCATGCAATTGCGGGTGCAACTCCTCTAACCTCTAAAATCACCTTCCCCATCTCTAACGCGTTAGCGTAATTAGTACATAAGCGTATAACCCGAAAGGATAGTGTAGTAAAGAAACTATGAATTCTTGCCTTCATAAATCATATTTCAGTTTGTTATCATCAATAAGTTAGTTAAAATAATGTTAAGACTGGCCTGACATTTGTCTAACCCCCCTCCCCCATCCTTCATGCTTCCTATTTATCCTTACCCCTCCTCCATTCCTCCTACCCGCTTCTCACAACCCACTCGTCTCTTAACACACTATATTTTGAATTATAATAGGTTCTAAGTGTCACTTCTACAATTTAACCCCTCCACCACAATCCGCCATTGCAGAAAATTTTCCTGTTTAAAATTTACCGGAAAATTTTCATCTCTAGTGATGAGGTGTGCCCACTGTTACCACTGATATAATTTTAAAATGAGAGGAAATATACTACTTTTTTAGACAGTGACGGTCAATTCATACAATAGGAATGTACTCTGGTCTCAAACTAAAGTGTATAGAAATAAAATGCATAAGGAAGAGTGTTTCCACAAACTAGACATGATACTAAACCCGTTGGGATCTCTGTACTGTGAATGTGTGCAACGCCCATAGTGACGCATGGTCTGTCACTATTATGGAGAATGGTTAAGATGCAAATGTGTGATTAAGTCACAATCTACAATAGAACAATTGTATTGGCTTTAGATACACAATAAAATATATTAAGTTTGTGCATCTTCTCCTCAGTTACACGTAATTTTATATTATCCAGTTTATGGAATAGTTTAAAATAAATATTCCTTTGATTTATATCTATTTAAATTTTACTTGTGAAAATTTCATCATTTCTTTATTTTAAAACACTAACACCCTGAAAAAAATATGTTTGTTAGTGTGAATCCTTGTCCATTTTTAGATTTAAGAAATATATATATTGTTTTATGTTTTGGTATGATTATGTTTTACGGTCTGGCATCTGGTAATACTTTCTAAATGTTCACACCTCTCCACTGGTATTTAATGTTCATACAGGCTAATTACACCCATGAACAATAGGGCTAAGGAGTTGTTCTTGGCAACCACTGTCAGTGAGATCGGGGTTCGAATCTAACCAGAGTTCCATTAGGGTTTCACCATATGTGATTTTCACTGTAGAATTTTCTCACACTCATACAGATGCGTTACCTACACCATATTCTACTCATCCTTTCTACTTGCATCAATTCATTCATAAAGAGTGTGTTGAGTGAAATAATATAAATATATTAATGGCTTAGTTATGTGGAAAACGAATTTATCCTACTCAACAACAATAATTTGTCACCAAGCAAAAAGATCAAATTCAGTTCACAATAATAAAGGTTTGTGCTTCACTGGGAGTTGAAGAGTTTTTTTCCACACAATATCTTACTAACCATTCAACCCAATCAGCATTTCACTATAGCCTACTAATGAAGTTGGATGATTTTTGTCGTCCAGAAAAAATCACAATACACGTTGACGGGATTTTCACCTCAACCATCATCGGGAACCAAAATAAACAAAACGAGACTTCGTCTGTGCGTCCACCAATAATATTTGGACTGAGCTGAGGTGACAATACTCTAACTATAGAAATCTGTAGGAATGCATTCGTGAAAAACAATCAAATGGTTTATCATGGACAAAAGTAGCTGCAGCGTAATGATAATCACTACTACAGGTCACATCTACTTTATAAGAGAGTGACTATACTTCTATTCTACATGAAGGTTGTCGACATTACGAAAGAAGAAAATAAATGTGATAAAATGGTATTCATATGGTGATTAATTCTTCAAAGAGAACAGTTGCTACCCGAAAATTTGATAACCGTAAAAATGGTAGATCTATGTTATTTCATTGTCAATGTGGCTTTACTTGTTTTGACTGACTTAAAAAATTCAAATGTTGAGATATTTCGTAAAAAAATAAGCTAATAAAAAACTTGCTTTAGCAAGAAACTGGTAAAATAGTTTGATTTAAAAATAAGTTTAGGCCTACTAGTCGTATGTTACAAAGACTATTTGGCAAAATTACCGGCAACATTGGACCTGAGGTCTAAGGCGTTTGACTCTCATTGCAAAAGGTCACCGTTTACGGGATGTCTCAGATTTCGAATCTGCACAGAGTGTATTTTGGGTTGTTTTCTTAAGAGATTTATGCCCTTATGATTTCCTCATTCCCTCTCCCCACTAATTCAAGTGCACTTCCTCTAAAACAACCCTTCTCAACCCCAACCTTTAGCTTAAATTAATAGCCAAGTAGTTTTAAACAAATTGGGATGTTATAACAAAGTGTTTTCATCAAATGATTGTTTTACTCTCTTTTTTGTGCTCCGTGTCTTACGCATATGTACACAATGGGATAGGGAGCAAGGTAGAATTAATCTCCGTTTGCACGGAGGGAGATTGGGTGAGGAACCATTATGAAACAATCCCAGTACACTTCACCAGGATCAGAACCGAACATCTACGTCACCAGTAAACCAGAATGGACGGGAGTGACGCCTTTGTCCACGTGCCCACCATTGCAAGCTTTACACGGTTGTATCGAATAAAGATGTGTCCGGTATTTGAAGGGAAATATCCTCCCATTCATTACTGTATTTATCATGAGAATTATAGCTCAGAAGCTTCAAAACCACTATCCACTATCTTTGAACTTTTTGTTGTGGTTATATTTAAAAATAACTTTGTTTGAGAAAAGCCAATTATATGTTTCTAACCATCTATTTAATCTCAGAATTGCGACATTTAATGTGAAAATGCCCTGAAACTGAGCTAATTTCTCATGTTCTGTGATTTCTTAGATGGTTAGATTTAAGTTTTTTAAGCCCATAAATGCATGTTGGTACATTTCAACCCCATATTAGTTTGAAACATTTGTTAAAATAATAAACAATAAACTTCTTAACTAATTCAAAATTTCTGGACGTTTCCAACACGTCTGAGCTCTACGATATGCGGCCCTCCTAGCCTCAAAGTCCCAAGTTCTGACACATGGCCCCCAATTTCCCTTCTTTTTGACCCATTTTTCTTCTTTTTTACTGACTATACCTAGAATGTATTCAGGTAGGTAGAAAGAAGACTTAGTGAAGGTTGTGTCTGAGAAGATACAAAAAGAGGCAGAACAAGTGCTTTATTTCACACGTTTATAAGTTCCTGGAGAGATCCGTCTCACTTTTCATCCCCCTCACTCGGCATTTATACCTTTTTTTTACTTTTCTAGCCACCTTCTTCTCAGAAAAACATACAGCCGCCCCTCATCTCCCACTTAGCCAGAACACCTTTGAATCTTTCTACACTTTGTCATAAGAAGACATGGGAGAACAAAGGAGGGAATGTAAATATTACACCTACTTAAAATATAATGTGTCTATTATGTTCCCTCCTTGAGTTATGGGAGTCACTCGAATATTGACTCGTTGGTAATGAAAGAAGGGCAAACATATTGTATGCTGGTGACTCGTCTACCGAGAACAAATATTCAAACAAAACCTTGTGTGCGCGTCTTGACCATTCATTCAGGAAATAGTGTCGGAGGTTCTTTTTGCAAAGATTCTTTTTTTTTTTTTTTTAGTATTGGGAAAGGAATGCAGAGTATTTATTTTTCCTGTTGATTTACGGACTTTGGTTTGAACGTATCCCGGAAAGATGTTTTTTAAGCATAATAGCGTAGTTTGACATTTTAACATCAATTGCTACTAAACGAGAAACAGGATACCTTATTTCAAAATCTAATAATAACTAGCATCGGCGAGATATCATCTTGTAAAGAGTTATTCGCACGAGGACAGAGGGTTTAGTTTCATATGGTTTGTTTTGATTATGAGGGAACGGTTGGGGCTAAAACTCCAGTTATATTTGAAAAATCAATCTCCCACCTTATCTCCACGATATTGCCGGTGCATTCTTTCTCAATTTTACCTTTTCCCCACGATATTGCCGGTGTATTCTCTCTCAATTTTACCTTATCTCCACGATATTGCCTGTGTATTCTCTCTCAATTTTACCTTATCTCCACGATATTGCCTGTGTATTCTCTCTCAATTTTAACTTATCTCCACGATATTGCCGGTGCATTCTTTCTCAATTTTACCTTATCTCCACGATATTGCCGGTGTATTCTCTCTCAATTTTACCTTATCTCCACGATATTGCCTGTGTATTCTCTCTCAATTTTACCTTATCTCCACGATATTGCCTGTGTATTCTCTCTCAATTTTACCTTATCTCCACGATATTGCCGGTGTATTCTCTCTCAATTTTACCTTATCTCCACGATATTGCCTGTGTATTCTCTCTCAATTTTAACTTATCTCCACGATATTGCTGGTGTATTCTCTCTCAATTTTACCTTATCTTCACGATATTGCCGGTGCATTCTCTCTCAATTTTACCTTATCTCCACGATATTGCCTGTGTATTCTCTCAATTTTACCTTATCTCCACGATATTGCCGGTGCATTCTCTCTCAATTTTACCTTATCTCCACGATATTGCCTGTGTATTCTCTCAATTTTACCTTATCTCCACGATATTGCCGGTGTATTCTCTCTCAATTTTACCTTATCTCCACGATATTGCTGGTGTATTCTCTCTCAATTTTACCTTATCTCCACGATATTGCCGGTGTATTCTCCCTCGATTTTACCTTATCTCCTCGATATTGCCTGTGTATTCTCTCTCAATTTTATCTTATCTCCACGATATTGCTGGTGTATTCTCTCTCAATTTTACCTTATCTCCACGATATTGCCGGTGTATTCTCCCTCGATTTTACCTTATCTCCACGATATTGCCTGTGTATTCTCTCTCAATTTTACCTTATCTCCACGATATTGCCTGTGTATTCTCTCTCAATTTTACCTTATCTCCACGATATTGCCGGTGCATTCTCTCTCAATTTTACCTTATCTCCACGATATTGCCTGTGTATTCTCTCAATTTTACCTTATCTCCACGATATTGCCTGTGTATTCTCTCTCAATTTTACCTTATCTCCACGATATTGCCGGTGTATTCTCTCTCAATTTTACCTTATCTCCACGATATTGCCGGTGTATTCTCTCTCAATTTTACCTTATCTCCACGATATTGCCTGTGTATTCTCTCTCAATTTTGCCTTATTCATCCCGATACCAAAAGTATAAATACACGAAAGACCCAAGCAAGTATTGATGCACTAAAAAACAAAAATAATAATTGCTCACTTGGTTAACTTTTTTTCTTGTCGTATATCAATTAGAATTGGTTTATTATGTATAAAAGTAGTTCATAAACTCTATTGACTTACGACCCACTTAAATTCAAATACGGATTTGGTGGCTTAGCAAGATTTAGTTTTCTTTTGGTTTTTCTTGTACATATGGTCAAGTTTAAAGGTCCAGAAACATTTATTTTCGTATTTTTATGCACAAAATGTTGGTAGTAAGTTAACAGAACATATAATATACACACTATCAAACAAACAATTATTATTTAATGTTTCAGTTTTCATTTGTGCAAACAAAGTTGAAACATTACACGCGAGATTAATGAGGTTGCTTGGATTGAGTATGAATGGTTGCGTTCATAGCACAAATGTTTAAAAGGTATGCTCGACTAACCAGACCCCGGTCAAACTTTGAAAATGCACACCTCCTCACTGGTTTCCTCTTTTGCCGTCCTGTACCAACATCGTACTCGCTAATTATTTAATCATCCTAAATTTATCAGAGTCATGAAGAAACATAGTTCATTAGTGATTCCATGTGTCATATTTTATCTTCAATCGTGTATTGTTCTTAGAAGACACTTTATCATCATTCATTGGCCATATTTTATTTCATTTCATAAATAGGTCGAGCCCATAATATCGACTCTATCTAACCTCTTCCTACATTACAAATACCGATACTACTATGTCAACTGTACGCATACTAATTAATGTATTTAACATTCTATATTGGAGGGAGAACCTTCCAATCATCTACTTCCTAGATCCTCATGTATTAATTCTAAATGTCCTTGACTTCATATCGAAGAGAGGTTTAACTCTAAAAAGTTATAGGAGTCATTCCAACAACCTTACGTATCTCGCTCGGTTAGTTTTCTAACAAAAACATCCTTTACTCAACCGGTAGCAACTCTAATATATTATGAATCTGTGTACACAATGACTACCATCCTTAATGTTGATAATTGTTAAGGATGCCATCCAACTATACTCGAAGTCATTACATCTGGCTTGTTGCATGACAGTGTTTTAGCTAAAACGGTTAAATTTTCTACACTGCAGCTCTTACGAATATTAATTTTCAACAAAAATAAATACTCTTCTCCTTAATGATGTTGCTGAACCGTTACACCTCTTAAATATTTGAGGATGAGTGTGAGATATATAATCAATTTTAAATTTGCATGCGTTAAACGATATAAGTTAGGTGCAGATCCCTCAAACACATCCGCACCTTATCCCCCAACTCATACCCTCACTCTGACAACTACCGTCACCCCACACCCTTCAACCCGTTCTTTTCTTTACATCCTCACTTTGACACACCCTTATCACCTCTGCATGTGGTAGTCATGTGTTACCTATCCTGATCATGATCATCCGGATTTTTACCATCCAAATGAACTTAGATAAACTTTAACAAGACTTCAACAAACCTTAACACAGTAAAGGGTTGGATGTCATTAAGAAATTATTTATTAAATATTTTATTCATCTTAAACCATTCTTATACTAAGTGTTTATAATGCACGAAGATGGACTGATAGGGTAAGATGTCTGAGATTAGTAACTACTCGTCTTAAAGAGGGAAAGAGAGTAAGTAGGTGGTGGGTAGGTGTTGGGGGAGGGATTTAAGGGTGTTATGGGTTTGCCTGTTGTCCAGGATATTGTTCTTTGTGTTGCGAGCAATAGATTAGTAGGTGAAGTGCACTAACCTTTGTCTGTTGAAGTCTATTTAAATTGGATTGAAATATGATTGAAGGATGTCGAAGTATGCTGGAAGTCTTAACAATCACCATGATAGTTGCGTGTTTTGCTAACAGTCACTATGATAGTTGCTTGTTTTGTTAGCAGCAAGCATGATAGTTGCTTCTTTGGCGGACAGGTACAGTGATAGTGTTTTGTGTTGTTAACAATCACCACAATGGTTACTTGTTTTGCTAACAGGCACCATGATATCAATTATCGTGGTAATTGTTAGTAAAATAAGAAATGTTAATTAGGATTGTTAGCAAAATAAGAAACGATCATAGTGGTTATTATCAAAACAAGCAACTATCATTGTGGTTTTTATCAAGACAAGCAACTATCATTGTGGTTTTTAGCAAGACGAGCAACTATCATGGTACCTGCTAGCAAAACAAACAGTTATCATGGAAATGTGTATGTAATTTGATACTATTGCAGATAGATGTTTGGGAAGAGAGGAATGCGCAGAAGAGATATAAGTTCTATTGCAGTAGCAAATTCGACATAACTTCCTTTGTATTTGAAACAAGAGTATATTAAAATCTCATAGTCTTTAAAATAAGGTTTGAGGTACATTATTTTAATTCAGTAAAACTTATATTTTATAAATGCACTAATAATTCAAAGCTTAGGCTGGATTGTCCCAATATATATTGACTTTTTAACTTTATAAATACCAAACCATTTTCTGAAAGGAAATTAATTCTAGTTGTTAACTTTAATTATTCCCAAACCTATATTGGTGGCTGTGTGGTATAACGCCTCACTCTCGTGTTGACCTAGATTGCGGTGACGAGAGGTAAGGGTTTGAATCCCGGTTGGGTGTACTGAAGATATTTTTTTAACCCAAATGGTTTCCCACTCTTCCTCCACGAAAATTAGGGTACATTTACTCTAAAATTATATCTTCAATTAGCTTTTTTTTTAAATGCATATGTTTAGCCTGAACGAGTTAGTAAGACGAGGCGGGAAAAACTAACCATTACAAAAATAAGAATTAATACAATGAACGTGTTAATGTGCGTCTACGTCGTATATTTCGTGATAGTTTGAGATAATTGCTTAATACCATTCTACCCGGTGTTGGTACCCCTGTTAATGAGTGCGCCCTCTTACCTGACGCCACCCCTGCCCTTCGATCACCCTAGGGTGCATATGTCAGTACGATGCTCCCACCAGGTGTTGGTACCCCTGTTAATGAGTGCGCCCTCTTACCTGACGCCACCCCTACCCTTCGATCACCCTAGGGTGCATATGTCAGTACGATGCTCCCACCAGGTGTTGGTACCCCTGTTAATGATAGCGCCCTCTTACCTGACGCCACCCCTGCCCTTCAATCACCCTAGGGTGCATGTATCAGTACAATGTTCCCACCAGGTGTTGGTACCCCTATTAATGAGCGCGTCCTCATACCTGACACCACCCCTGCCCTTCGATCACCCTAGGGTGTATGTGTCAGTACGATGCTCCCACCAGGTGTTGGTACCCCTGTTAATGAGTGCGCCCTCTTACCTGACGCCACCCCTGCCCTTCGATCACCCTAGGGTGCATGTGTCAGTACGATGCTCCCACCAGGTGTTGGTACCCCTGTTAATGAGTGCGCCCTCTTACCTGACGCCACCCCTGCCCTTCGATCACCCTAGGGTGCATGTGTCAGTACGATGCTCCCACCAGGTGTTGGTACCCCTGTTAATGAGTGCGCCCTCTTACCTGACGCCACCCCTGCCCTTCGATCACCCTAGGGTGCATATGTCAGTACGATGCTCCCACCAGGTGTTGGTACCCCTGTTAATGAGCGCGCCCTCTTACCTGACGCCACCCCTGCCCTTCAATCACCCTAGGGTGCATGTGTCAGTACGATGCTCCCACCAGGTGTTGGTACCCCTGTTAATGAGTGCGCCCTCTTACCTGACGCCACCCCTGCCCTTCGATCACCCTAGGGTGCATATGTCAGTACAATGTTCCCACCATTCACGCTTGTCACTTTACACAACGAGGCCACATCTCAGCGCGGCACGACCCCATGTTACAGACGAGCATCATTGAGAGCGTGTGCGGGCTAAAAGGTGCTCCTCCAGGTAGACGAGGGTTACAAGCCTGGAAATATCAACACTCTTGGTCATGGCTTTGAACCGTCTCACTGGCAGTACAGTCCTGGGAGGGAAAATATTGAGGTGGTTAAGCTACGTGTATGTGTAATGCGTATTACCACTCCTTTGGGTGATCTGCATAAGTATACTATTAGGGTAAGGATGAGGAAGGCAGAATATATAGAGCAGTTATTCCTGATCTGGGAGGAGGAGGAACAATTAATAAACAAATTTCTCATTCAGTTAACAACTAAACACATGTTTAAATTCAATCCCTTTTATAAAATTGGCAACACTGCCTACCACATTAAGGGTACAAGTGAAAAAGAGAATGTTAAACACATTTTCCAGGACAGCAACTTTAATATCTCAAATCACGTAAGAACCCCAGAAAATAACTTTTTTACATTAATTTTAATGTGACCTATATCTATTTTTACAATAGTTTCTAATACACTTGAAACTATTGTAAAAATAGATTTAGGTCACATTAAAATTAATTTAAAAAAGTTATTTTCTGGGGTTATTGTATCTAAAAGATGGCAGCACTAACTCAATTTTAGCTAAAATTGAACACTCCTCCTTTTTCCCTCGTACCCTCAAGCTGCAACCCATATATTTATTCGGCTACCATCCAAAAGTAAAATGCTCAAGCACATGCACGTGTTTATTTTCCAGATCACAAGCCTCTGATTCGCCCCTCAATAATTGTTCTCCTCTCTACCGTCCCCCTCAGTTACTATCTTCGTGGCAATGTCCAACACCATCGAAACGCTCGCATGCACTACGAGCGTTTTACTTTAAGCTGGTGGTGGGATGAAGGGGGTTGGGATAAAAACCAGTGGCGGTTCGTGTAAAGGCACTGCGGAACTGCAGCACCCCTAATTTCCCCTTGATACTATCGATAACATTTAATATAATGAGTCCTTTTTTCTTTAATTCTTTATTTATTTTTGTAGTAAAAATATATTCCTTAAGCTTAATGTAAGGACTTCAGTAGCCATCCCCCAGTTTATGAAAAAGATACAAAGATCTTTGTATGGAGCTGTGCGCTTCACAGTGCCAGTGACGTGGTGTTTGACTGTTGTGCGCATGCGCACATAGGAGGGAGATGTGGAGGAAGGCGGGACTGCCAGGTAAAGAAAGCACTGTTGCTCTCGCAGCGTGTGTTGTGCTTAAAAACCGTGTACCATATTCTTGAATGTGATAAAGTGTAGAAGAGTGTAGAATTAGATTATTATTCTGCTTCCATATATTCTATTTGATTCTTTATTTTTGTCCTTTTATTTAACAGAAAGACTAAATGCGCTTGTAGCAGTACTTTCAATGGAGAAAAATTTCCTCAATTGTCATCCAGAGATCAAGGAGAAAATTATTGAACTTTTCGCGCAAATTAAAACAAGAATGGATTTCATTTTAAAATTAATAGATCAAGCTTGAACTGTAACAATTTAAGTTAAAGAAAGTAAAAAGGTTTTTTTTTTGTTAAGATTTTATCAAGTTCCTGAATAGATTTTCGTTTTATACAAGTTTCTTTTCCTTTTAAACAATTTTAAAACAAAGGCTAAAAATTTTCTGGAGCAGCATCACCACTAATGTTAGCTACGAGCCGCCATTGAGAAAAAGTAACGTGCTTTTGAGGTTTTTATGGCAAAACTTTTTTCCTGCTAAATATAATTAAGTATTGCTCCAATACAAATAAAGAATTTGATTTTATTCACATGATCTCAACATTTCTTGAATATTTGTCAAGAGTGTTCTGTAATTTAGTTAGTACATTTTCTCTTCATTTAAAAAGTTTGTTAGATAATGCCACCATGCTCATGGTGGATATTCAGGAACTGTTGATAATAATTAAACTCCGTGTTTGTACTGTAGCAATGTTTTATTTATTTTGGCCAAAGAATGTTTTGCGATAAAAACAACAAAAATATTGGAGTTTTCTCGCATCCCTTCCATCCCAACTTGATATCGCTATCAGATGATAAAATAATAAAGTGACACGTAAGAAACTGTTTGTTTTGTTAGCTATCTCAAAAAATAGGTGGAAAGGGGAATTTGTTGATCTACCACTGCTATAGAGGCAGTTTACTCGTATTTGTGTGAAAATAAATTTAGGAAATTATTTATTCAAAAAAACACCCTCAGTACACTAAAGATGGTTTCAAGCCCCGATCTTTCCATCACGATAAAATCAGACAACAAGATGAACTTGACGTTTAGTCAGTGTACCCACCAAAAAGTAACGTTAGAGCGTGGGTGTTGATGAAATAATATTTAAAAAATCTTGTATACAATATTAATAATACATTAAAAAACATGCTCCAGCGTTGTATCAAAGGAAATATTGAGATCTTAAAGTGTAACTTATACATAAAAACAGTTAAAAACTGTAATGGTCCAATATGAAGACACAGACTCCACACATTGGCTATAGCAAAAGTTTGTTTTTATTTTAATAATAAAGCAAGTTTGATTACCAAAATTTTAAGAGTTTCATGATCCATACGTAAAAATATTTGACTTGATAAGAGTTCATTTTTGTAATATTATATTTTAAAAACTTCGAAGAAATCAGAATGCAATGTATACACATTTTACCAAAGATGATGTAAACTGTTTATTATACTTACACTTTGGCACTACTGTCTCGAAAGCTTATTGCCGAACTTACAAAAATACGCCACTCATCCCTACCTATATTAAGCTGGTCATTACACACTATCCCTATATTGAACTGGTTCTATCTAGTTCACCTCATTAAACCCTATCCCTATATTGAGCTGGTTCTATCCAGTCCACCTCATTACACACTATCCTATATTGAGCTGGTTCTATCCAGTCCACCTCATTACACCCTATACCTATATTGAGCTGGTTCTATCCAGTCCACCTCATTACACACTATCCTATATTGAGCTGGTTCTATCAAGTCCACCTCATTACACCCTATACCTATATTGAGCTGGTTATATACAGTTCACCTCATTAAACCCTATCCCTATATTGAACTGGTTCTATCCAATCCATCTCATTACACCCTATACCTATATTGAGCTGGTTCTATCCAGTCCACCTCATTACACACTATCCTATATTGAGCTGGTTCTATCCAGTCCACCTCATTACACCCTATATCTATATTGAGCTGGTTATATACAGTTCACCTCATTAAACCCTATCCCTATATTGAGCTGGTTTTATCCAGTCCACCTCATTACACACTATCCTATATTGAGCTGGTTCTATCCAGTCCACCTCATTACACCCTATACCTATATTGATCTGGTTCTATCCAGTCCACCTCATTACACACTATCCTATATTGAGCTGGTTCTATCCAGTCCACCTCATTACACCCTATACCTATATTGAGCTGGTTATATACAGTTCACCTCATTAAACCCTATCCCTATATTGAACTGGTTCTATCCAATCCATCTCATTACACCCTATACCTATATTGAGCTGGTTCTATCCAGTCCACCTCATTACACACTATCCTATATTGAGCTGGTTCTATCCAGTCCACCTCATTACACCCTATATCAATATTGAGCTGGTTATATACAGTTCACCTCATTAAACCCTATCCCTATATTGAGCTGGTTCTATCCAGTCCACCTCATTACACCCTATACCTATATTGAGCTGGTTATATACAGTTCACCTCATTACACACTATCCCTATATTGAGCTGCTTCTATCCAGTCCACCTCATTACACCCTGTCTCTATCTTGAGCTAGTTCTATCCAGTCTATCTCATTACACACTATCCCTATATTGAGCTAGTTCTATCCAGTTAACCTAACTACACCCTATCTCTTTCAGGTCTATTATAATGTTATCCTCCCATCTGCGTCTAGGTCTTCCCAATAGTCTCTTTTCATTGGGTTTGCCGGTCAATATTTTGAACATAATTTAGATCTCCCATTCACGCTGCATGCTATGCCTACCGTAATCTACGAGACTTGCTTATCCTAATAATGTCTTGTGATAAGTACAGGGTACATCATGCATCAGTATGTAACCTCCTCCACTCATATAAGATGTGTATTAAAATAAGCAATGAGAGTGTAATACAGCCCTTAGGACACGGCAGTAAATCTACAATAGCACTCAACCTGGTTCTCACATACCTCTCTAAAGTCATTAATAACCCTTATTTTGAATGTACGAGCTTTATTTCTTAAATTTAAAGGGAATTATCTCAATTTGTCGGTAGATTAATTTTGACCTCTGCCTGGATTCAACTATAGACACCTGGTATTAAGAGTCCTTCTCATATTTTCCTTGTTAGGTTGGATATCTTAGATTACAGAATAACTATGCAGGTTTTATAGGCTGCCCATAAAATTAAAAAATATAACATAAACATATTCTTTACTTTCCCCTTATTCAAAACTCTAATTTTCCCATATTGAAATTGATAGGGGTAATAAAAAAATAAAATACTAAACTTATTATAATTGGTATTAATTTAAAAATAAATCAATACATACTCATATACAAATGTTTGAATAGGATGCATTAAATATATTTTTATTCTATATTTAGTCAAATAGTCTATACAATTTTCTCCGAGCAAAAATTACAAAAATGCCGTGATAATTTCCCGATTTTTCTGACAGTTCAAAATTCCCTAAATTTAAAGGTTTTTCATATTTGCGCGTGTGTGTAGTGTGAATAAAAGGCTTTCCCGTTTTTAAATTTTATTCCCAAAACATTATTTGCAGCATCGTAAACAAATGGCCATGTCTGGAGCACAACACAGCTTTCTCATGCTTACGTTTTACAGCGTCATAAAATCAGTTATTTTTGAAAGTGGTGGGGGTATACGTGTTTAATATTTTATGGCGCAAGTGCAGCTGAGCAAAGCCCCAAGCTGTGAGCATAAAATCTGTGTAGTGCGAAATAAATGTATCTTCTTCTTTCCCGATGGACTCTATTAATATTTTAGTACCGACATGGGCTTGAACTAGAATAAATGGACTGGTTTTCTAAACAAGCTAAAAGGGGAGGATATTATTTTTCCTTCCTTTCCATCAAGTCTTATTACCCATCAGGGCGGTACTCATTTACACTAATAGGGAGGAGATGAGGTAGGAATAATATTATAGTAAATGTACTTGAATTTGCATGAAGGATGAGGGAGAAGCCCTTTTGGAGAAATAACTTTTATTACACCCGGCCAGTAGTCGAACTTTAACCTAGTAAACACAGCTACATGAGCCTTACATTTAATCCGCGTGTCCCCCGATGTGGGTGGAAGACTATAATAGTTGGATCACAGGTTCAACTGTTATGTGTATCTGTTACGGGTAGTGTGCGAAATCTGAATAATGTCAAGATTAGCCGGGAGATGTCAGCACTATCCAGGTTCAGTGGATAAAGTCAGAAATAGAAAGTTATTAATCTCATTTACGCAACTATCCAGCAAGACTTTGATAACGTGGAATAATATTTATAAAACTAAACACGTTTCAATATGAATTTTATTTTGAAACAATATTTTGAATTTGAACAATAAATTGGATCGTAGCAGTGCACTAACATTCTAAGTGCCTCATTTTATGCTTTATTTTCCACTAACCCAACCTAGATTAACCTAGTCTAAATTAAACTAATCTAACATAGCCTAAAATCACCTAACATAATCTAGGTTAACCTAGCTTAACCTAGCTTAACCTAACTAACCTAGACTCAACTACAGACATTGTTACTATCCAAGTGCGGGTTGAAGATGTCAATATTACCTGAATAAACTTCAAAAAGCATTATTCACTCAACATTATCTACCTATTTTGGATAACGTCAACATAATCTGCATAATGCTGACTTTACCCGTAGCATATATTATACATCTCAAGTCTGACCACCCGTACGGGCTTTTCACGTGTTTACACTGATTGTGTAGGGAT
The DNA here is from genome assembly GCA_039000515.1 of Timema cristinae. Taxonomy (NCBI): domain Eukaryota; kingdom Metazoa; phylum Arthropoda; class Insecta; order Phasmatodea; family Timematidae; genus Timema; species Timema cristinae. The sequence continues at coordinate 25,135,896 of JBCFYV010000012.1, read as the reverse complement.
GAAGAATGTACGAGATACCCTCAGATCAGCCTGGATTCGAACCGGCTGACCTCTCTAATCACCGAAAAACCATGAAAGACGAATCTGAACAGTTATAAAAGGCTTGAATCTTTATCATACTCTACATAGGCGTTTTTCAACTGCTGTGCCACTCGAGTTTGGGAGAAGATGAAAATTAAAAGAGAAACAAATTTAGGAATAAAAATAAATCGTTTTAAATCCATGGTAAATTTTTTTTTAAATAACACGATTACTAGAATTTTAAATGTTGCATTTTTAAACACAATATTAATACTAGTTTATTTTAGAACTGCACCTTACTACCCATTTGGATAGAGGAAGTGCACCCATTTAATACTCGATATTTTAATGATGAAATCTCTCCTTAAGAAACTGATGGTGTTTTTTGACAATTTTGACGCCTTGTTCAAAGCGCTGTCAGTTGAAAATGGCTCCCTTAAACCCTGGTTCATTAATTAAAGCGTTTGAATATTTATCTAAGCGTCTTTAAACACTGACCACAATAGTTCGATTCTGATGCAAAGGAGTCGATGAAAATCTATCAGTTCGATGAAAATCTATCATCAAAATTAAAGCTTTCACTTTCACACGGATAAATTAACGGCCGTGAAACTGGGTGTAGTGTTTCTTCTAAAGTTAATTTATAGCCTGTATGCTAATGTAATAAGTCTGTTTGGAAAGTACACGTTAAGGTGGTATGGAAGGGTACGCAAGAAACAGCCAGTGTTTTTACAGTTTTTATGGCAAAACATTTTTTGGCTAAAATAAATCGAATATTGCTCCTGTGCAAACAGATAGTTTAATTTTATTCACGTGTTGATATCAACAGTTTCTAAATATCTGTCATGAGTATGGAGGCATTAGATGATAAACGTTTTTTAAATTGAGATAAAAAGCTGTCATTAAATTACAGTACACACCCGACATGTATTCAAGAAATTTTGAGGTCACTGTGAGGAAAATCAAATTCCATGATAGTACTAGATTTTTTTTTTTTAAATTTGCATGAAAAAAAATGTTCAAACTTCAAAAACACTGGCCTTTTCTCTCATCCCCTTCCATCCCACCTTAAACAGCTCAAATAATAATAGTAGAAAGGAATTATTAGAAAATACAAATATATTGTTTTTTTATCAACATTGATAACATTCTACTACATTTATAGTACTAAATCATAGGCATTAATATTATTTATGAAAATGTACATCTGAAGATAACATGACTTGACGTATAAATATATTAATGTAATTTCAGTAAGTTCATTATCTGTCCGATTCGGTCCCTCGTAGTTTTGCTGTTAACAGTGAGTGGTGTAAACAGGCGGTGGTTGGGGTGTTTGCTCCCCCCATGCCCGAACCCCTCTCATGGAATTGACTGACTTATAAAAGTATAGGTTTCACATATGACCTACGTGTAAAAACTTAAATAGGGTATGGCTCTTAGTGTAATCTTTAATATTCAAATACGCAAAGCTTTGTTTCAATACTTATTATGCTAGGGTCTGTAAAATCCCCGAATGTTAAAATCTATTAGACTTTGTTATTTTAATAACAAATGGTATCTTTTAGTTTGGTGTATTTTAAATGTAAATATACATTCTACCCGCACCTCCACACAGTACGCTCACGCACGTGACCCCACTCCGAATATAGAGTTATGTAAATACGATATTGACATGTTAATTCCACTTTCTAGTAAGCGCCCTCTCAAATAATTAACATTTTACACCCTTTGGTTCGTGTGTAAGGACCTGAAGTGTCACGGTTTGAATTTCCAACAAGGGCTAAAAGTGTATCAATTTTGAAAGTTGGTTTTGTTCCTTTTAACTAAGTGTAAATGTGGTTTGGTCACTTTATTTGTCGTATACTAATTGTATACTAGTCTTCAAATAACAGTTAAAAGTTTTGAAATGAGCAATTTAAAACTATATATTGAGTGCTTGGTATTTGGTAACAACCGAGGCTACCCTCCCCACTTCCTCAAACACACACTTATAATTCAGGACTAAACAAACAATACAAAAGATATGAGTCTTTACATTCAATTTCAGAGCCTTTCTCTCGAGTGTCAAGACTAGACAGTGTTTCAGCTGTCTGAGATATGCACACCCTTCAGGCTCGTGCCTAGCCTTACCCTAAATTTCCATGAATAACAAACAAATGGTTTGGAAAATTACATCACCGTGTTTTAATGACGCGTTTCTTTAGTTCTGTACAATCTGTTTCTTGTAGTTTTAAGTCACATTTCTAACTTTAGAAACATCTTTAATATCGTGTTTCGTAGTAGCTCCATCTACCCCTTGTATCCTTCGTTTACCTAGTATGGTTACAATATGACGTAGCTTATAAGTCAGAGTCAAGGTGTAATGAGCCAAGGTAAGACCTGTACCTTTCATGATAAACAGAGTGTACCTGCGTCTCTTGGACCTAGCCACAGACAAGGCCCAGATCTTCGAACTTACTGATGAAGTATCATTGCGCTCCATAGGCCAGGTATAGTCTGTTCACGAGAATGACTCTGAAAGGCCTTTTCCTACCATAATCTTTAAATAGTGGGATATTGTAGAAAAAAGACCTTTCAGAGTATTCCTACCGTGAATGGAAATAGAGTCCATCAACACTGGAGTGTCAATGCTCGGTGATGAAAACACTTCCAAATGTGCAGTTGTTAAACGACTCCTTTCAACATGTTCATCATAAAGTAACCATTGTTATCGTAATCTTCAGTCTGTATGGCTCTTTGTAAGGAAGGATTGTGTGAAGAGTGAGGTTGGGTCTCTACCTGAACCTAGCTTTGTGGAAGCCAGGAAATGGACTCGAGGTGGATATTTGTCTATTTCTCTTTAGTGAAACCATGTTTAAAATTAACTTTAAAAAAATGCCCCGTGATGGAACCTAACGATACCCATTGAAAGACTCAAGCTCAGCCAAGGAGCGCAGCCATTTTAACTTTGAGACTGTTGGTCTGGTGTATCCTTGTCTGTGACCTGGTAGTCTTCAAGGAGACTTCGCATGGGTAGCTTGTACAGCTAGGGAGGTGGTATCGAAGGAAAAGTAACGATAACAGTAAGTATCGATATCAAAATTTTAATATGGAAAAAAAATTTATCAAGTAATAATTTCAACTTTTGCATAATAATAATAATAATAATAATAATAATAATAATAATAATAATAATAATATTCATATTTATTTAAACACTGAAAATTATAATAATTTAATCATAAAATAGCATATTTAGGTCTATCACGTCTATGTTATGTGTTGAAACTAGGAAGGTTTGATAAATAGTATTGTAAGATGGATATCATAAAATGTTTTACCATACCAGCTTTCAAAACTCTTATGAAAATGTAGCTGATGGAAAGTTATTTAATAGTTAAATAGGAATAGTAATATATTTTTTCATTATATTTTGACCCTTCATTAACCATAGCCAATATTTAATCCCAGCATGAGTGAAGATAGTAAAAGGGTTACCTGGTGGTCTAGGGGTACGGTGTCAGACTTCTATGCTGGCGGCCGGGGTTCGATCCTCGGTCCCGGCACAGATTTATCTGATTTCCAAACCCTTCCTACACCTCTGACAAGACATCTTGTGAATGTGTGGAATGCCAGGTCACCACCGTGGTTCGGATTCCACGTTAAACTGTAGATCCTTCATTTCATCTCACAATCACCCTATTATTACACATTAGCGTAAGTGCGTATAACCCGAACGGGTAGTAAGACGCGGTGCTATAATAATAATAATAATAATAATAATAAGATAGTAAAAAAAAGTATCGAGTAAAAAATACTAGTATCGAAAGGAAAATATCGATGTTAGTAAAGTATATATAGTTGGTTCCCATCCCTAAGTAAAGCCCACGTTGGGCACTTTGATAATAATTTGTTATAAATGACTCCCAGTCTCTGAGAAGAATTTTCACGGTAACACCGGTAGCCCACGTTAGTATTTATGTCACGTGACCCATGCACTCAAATATATAACTTAAGGATTTATTAATTAATTTTTCAACAAGAGGATTATTGACATCTTCAGAGCATATTTCAATTAAATGATTAAAACATATAACCCAACCCCGAAACTAAGATTTCACAAACCTGATGTTACAACATTTTTGGAGAACTCTCTTTACAAATTAATTTCTTTGAATTTGACTTTAAAGTAATTATTAAGGTTTATCGTGGTTTTACTAATTAATATTCATTAAGACTTCAATAAACGTGAAAGTATTATTTTTATAACAATAAAAATACTAGATAAACTCATTTAAAATGTGTATTTTAAAACAAAAATTTCGTTAACGAGAAGAGTATGGTTTACAGTATAGGCCTAAATATTTTCAATATTTTCAAAATAATCGGCAGTTCTACCGTTTTATTTGTAAGATTATAAAGTGAAAATCACTAAACTGGAAATAAAATAATAACTATAAATTGGTTTAAGATTAAACCGTACAATTATGTTTATACATTGTCTGAGTAAAATTTCTACAACAATTTTTTTTTAATATATGCAATATGTTCGAGCCAATAGTTTTATTTTTTTAAATTAGATTGGAGAAAGGTTATACTTTAACAAGAATAACACAATAAACCATCATGAAATGATCCTGTTAAAACATGTATATTTTTTTATCTTAGAAACCTTTAAAATACACGCAATTAACTATTTCTAGGACTACTTTGGTGATGAAGAGACTATACCGGGTGAGTCCTATCAGTGAGGAATGAAGGCGCAGAGGAAACCATTCTTTAAAAAAACATTCCGTGTCACGTCTGAAAGTGAAACTCCCTAAGGTTTGAGAGGGTAGTTTGGTCAAATTACGCAGCGTGAAAAGGGGGTGTGTCCCCCATCCCCCTCCAAATCAACAGCGCTATTATCTACTTACAACCCGTCTCGCGGGCTCAGTCGTTCTGTGAGAAGAGCCTGCCTCACTTCACTCGGGTTTGACTTGCGTCAAATTACTGACTTCTTTACCATGTTAAAAGTGTTAACAGTGCTCTTTCCCACAACTTGACGGCTGTTGGACTCAATCGTACAATTAACAGGAAGTTACAGTCGGTTCGTATTGAGGTAGACTCACCAACTATAATCCACTACCTGTTTCGCAGGTAACGAGAAAGTCAAGAGTTTAGAATGTCAGCTGGGTGTTATCAGGATATTTCCTAGATGGTTTCAAACTAATTATTCATGCAAATTCAAGGTACATTCGCTTTAACATTATTTCTCCCTCATACCTGCCATATTAGCGTAATGCGTAGAGTCCTGACGGATAGTAGGAAATGATGGGGAAAAAAAAGAAAAAAACTATCCTTGCGCCCATAATGTTTAAATAATAATAATATTTAGCACCGCGTCTTACTACCCGTTCGGGTTATACGCTTTAAATACTAATTTCACTAATGGATTAGGAATAGGAAAGGTTGAATTAGAGGAAGTGAACCCGCATTTGCGTGGAGGGAGAGTGGAAAACCATTTAGGAAAAACCACACCAGTTCACCCGACCGAGATTTGAACCCCGATCTCCCCGTCCTCAGCAATCGAGCTCAACACGACAAGTGCGTTAGCCAACTACGCCACCGAGGTGGGTCATAATGTTTAAAACACGAGCAAATTGTTTTTAGTTCGATCCCAGGTCTGTACTAAAAAGAGATTATTGAGTTATATTCGTAGGTGCAGCCACTTATCCCCACGAACCCTTCTGAGCTGTTTCGAGTTTTTAATTTCAATTTTGTAAGTGTTAACTGTTTATAAATGTATGATAAACGGGTTAATAAAATGTTTTGTAGTTATGGTGTGTTTTTCCTTAATGGTTTCCTCATTCTCAATCTACGCAAACGCGGGTACAATGCTCTGGTTTGCCGGCAAAGGAACGGTCAGGTTATGTATACCGGCCTTTAGTAGTGATTAGTGTAAATATGCGGGAAAATGGAAGAAGTGGTAGAAGGAAAAGTATGGAGGCTAGGCGCACATTTAGGCAATATCAACGCAGGCGATATAGCACAGGGCCAGTTTTTGGAAAAAGGGTTCTGGTGAGAGTGGAAGGAACGCGAAAATAGGTTTTTATTTTTTTGCAGTTTTTGGCCAAATTGAATAAAATATTTCATTAAAAACATAATAGTTTAAGTTTCTGCACTTAAGGTCGAATGTTAAGACAAATTCACCACGTGTCCGTAACCCCCCCCCCCCCTTCCAACCCGATTAGTTCAATTATTCAAAATTACCTTTTTTTCTTTTGTTCAAAGTTTACAGCAGAATTTGCAAAGTTCGCATTTTGGTATCAATATTTAATTTAAGAGTTCATGTGTATACATTGCAGCCTAGAAACTGTGCACACGACAGCTGTGCTGTGTATAGCTCCTTTCATATAGGGGAGAGTCGTGTAGTACCGGACACTTAAGATTTTTAAACTTAATTTTTAATTTTATTAAATGAAAATGAGACAAATGACATGTAAATATGAAGATTACATGTGTATTCATATACCTGCTGTATTAAAATAGCTTATATAAAATATTCTTATTTCTAGAGTCATTTAAAAAAGTAGGCTTAGTTCACTTTAAAAAAGTACTGTCGGGTAGTACCGGACATGTTACAATATTACAATTTTTTAATCAAATTTGGACACCAAACTTCTCTTATTGTCTTAAGATGCTTTCTCACAAGAGTCACATTTATAAAAAGAGGGATTTAATTCAGTATTGGCACAATTCTCGTGCGCCCACCCTTGGCAAAAGTCACACTTTATCCAATCCTCGTCAAAATTTTCTCCGCATATTATGCAGTCGGTTTTATCTTCAACTTCTTCGCTCATAAGTTGTGCCGAAGTTTTGTTAACTTTTCTGTTATTTTGATGTAATTTTTTTTCTTTTTTTATCGTGACTTCCAACTTAGTTTTTGATTTTCCCATTTTCGTTAATTGTTTTTCTTCTAACTGAGCTTTATAAGGACTTGATGTTAGTATTTCGCTCTTAGCACCACGTCTTCTTCTAACATTTAACCTACGTTCTGCAGCGACAGGCACTGGTGACACTTGTGTGATTATGGCGTGGAAAAATCCAGTTGAAGGAGTTGATGACTGTGGAGTCTTTGATGTTGAAGTTTGTACGGTTGAAGTTGACTGTTGTGAAGTCATGGAAGTAAATAACTCTGGAAATGGAGGTTGTGGAGATACAGAAGTTGAGGCTCTTGGAGATTCAAATGATGGCTGTAAATTTTCGTGTCCATAATTTGATGTGTGTGGAGTCTTAGGGGATATTGATTGTAGATTTCCTGGATCATCTTTCAATAGCTCTGAGTCTTCATAGACAGAGTCGGGAATATCTAGTCCTTGCGATGGCAAATAATCCAAATCTGTGAATATGTTTGGATTATATGGATGTATACCTGTACATTCAAACCCATTTTTAGCTATATCCATTCGGCAAATTTTGGTAAAAGCATAGCTTACTAATCCAACAACATCATAATCTGTTATCCTGGAAAAAGGATTCTGTCGCATCCAAATAGCACAAGCTTCATTATATGACTCTTTAAAAGGCTTCATTATGGTCCTATCAAGTGGTTGCAGTTTGTGCGTTGTGTGGGGGGGGGCAAACTTAATATATGAACATTGTGTTGACGTGCAAACAGAATCACGTCAAGCTCCTTGTGGCTGCAGTGACCATCTAAAATGAGCAGCACAGGTTCATGTTTAGTAGGATGGACACGTTTGACGAACTCTTGAAGCCACTTCAGAAAAATTTCACCAGTTATCCATCCACTAGTTTGAGCAGCAAACAAACTTCCAGGGGGTGCACCAATCATGAGGCGGTTGTTCATCCTCTGCCTAGGAAATATAAAGAGAGGCGGGATAAACTGGTCTCCAGAAGCATTTACGCAAAGAAGCACAGTGACCGTACGACCTCTTTCCCCAGACGTTAATTTTCCAACTTGTTTTTTCCCTTTTATGGATATAACTTTAGAGTCATTTGAATGAACGCACGTAACTCCTGTTTCATCTGCATTGAAAATTCTACATGCAGAAAAGGAATATTTACTTTGAAGTTGATTAAATTTTTCAAAAAATCTAGAAACCTGAGGTTTGTTGAAACCAACTGCTCGTTGCATGCTAGTAGATTCAGCGGTTCTTAATGTGATTTCAGGGTGTCGTTTCATAAAATCATAGTAGAAGTCCTTACCAGCACACTTCTTTTTCTTGTTGAAGCGGTGATCAAGTTTCAAGGCTTCGGCCACATCGAAAGCCAACTTCCCAAACTCCTTACGACTCAATGGCATCAAACGGTTATCAAGGTCTTTAATGTGTATTACAAGTTCCTCTTCAAAATTTTCTGAGAAAGTAGGTTTGAATCGCCCCATGTCAGGACCTATTTTTACTTCATTTCCTAATTTTAACTTCGCTACTCTGTCTCCTAAGGAGCTTTTAGGAACAGCGTATGTATTTGCCACCTGTCTCACTGTCATAGCGTTACTTAAAACTTTCTCTACAGCTATTTTCATGTTCTCTTCTTGCCACTTCCCACGTAAGCCTACTTTTTCCTTTTTCTTTAATTTAGGCATAGTGTAAAATTCCAGAATCGGTTACCTGAAAGAAAAAGTTCTATGAAGACAAAATAAATAAATATATTAATTTAGTAATATATATATATATATATATATATATATATATATATATATATATATATATACCTAATCTGAGTAATCTTATCTAACCTTAAATTAAGTGTTTTATTTGAGCTTTATTTGTTGTTAATGTTGATACAAACTTTGTGGCATCCCTTAGTTTGTCCGGTACTGGACGAAAACAACTTGTCCGATACTAGCCGATCTGTAGGGCAATAAAATAATGGTAGTCATTCCAATAATATTTTCTTTGTTGACCAAATCAATATTATAACTTATTCATGAGTTTACCCTTTACCTTATATCCAATAAACAAACTAATTGTAATTACCGTGTGAGAATGAGAAGTCTTGAAAATGTAGTTGTAACAATGAAACAAATCACATAAACTACACAAACACTCGTGGGAACCGTACGGCTCGAGGGCGCGCCTTCAACTAACGGTTGTCTTTGGCTGCAAGCAAGAGGAGTAATATTATATCCGAGAGGATTCTCTAGCTAACGGTAGTTTACTGAAACATGATCTGTCCGATACTAGCCGCTGTCCGATACTATACTACTCTCCCCTATGCGCATTTCATCTGTCCTACTCTGCATCTCCATGTGCACTTGCACACTACTACAGCGTAAACTAACAAACCCTTTCTAATAAAACAGTTGAAACTACCTATGCAAGGAAATGAACTAGTCCGGCTGTTAGTTTGGATCTATTTAAAATCAAAACAGAAATTGGACCAACACGACCGATTGACACATTGATTGAACTACATTAGTCATCATCTACTATCATTAGTCATCATTTAAAACTCTTGTAAAACTGTATACAAACTATCCACTCCCATCTTCATCTATGAATCACACTTTATTTTTCATTTCTTCTGTATTTTTTCGTTAATTTTCCCTGCGGGTCTGAGGAATACCCTCATCATTGTTTCAACCCTTGTTAAGGATGTAGACGGAGAGTTAGAACTCGCTTACATACTTTGTAAGCTCCGTATCCTTCTAGTCCTCAAGTCAGTGTATTTTTTGTTTTGTACGCGTTCTTCATTTCCCTAATCACGTGATATCGTGTTGATCAGTGTAAAAGTTAAACACTTTGTCCAATCAAATTAATTGAAATAAAATTATTTAAACAAAATCTATAAATACAATCAACCTTTACATGACTTTATTTTTTGTTTAGTGCATAGCGCTGTTAGTTAAAATAATGTTAGCCTTAATATATTAAAGTTGTCTATATATTTTAATGGTAGATAAATAAAAATACAATACTTTTAAAATAGCATCCGATTAACTTACTATAATTTACATGCTCATTTTGATTCTCATATCAGTGTTCATCTATGTATCTACCAGTCATTGGTTCTCCCTAGAGAGATGCCTTAAGAAAATCAAAGTTGATTCATCTCTAAAATGTGCAACGGAATACAAGGATAAGTATAGAAGGGTGACCTGGTGGTCTAGGGGTAAGGTGTCAGACTTCTATGCTGGCGGCCGGAGTTCAATCCTCGGTCCCGGCAAAGATTTATCTGATTGCCAAACCCTTCCTTCACCTCTGACAAGACATCTTGTGAATGTGAGGAATGCCAGGCCACCACCGTGGTTCGGATTCCACGTTAAACTGTAGGTCCTTCATTTCATCTCACAATCACCCTACCATTACACATTAGCGTAAGTGCGTATAACCCGAACGGGTAGTAAGACGCGGTGCTAATAATAATAATAATAATAATAAGTATAGGACATCTGTAGGACATTGCAATCTGTTACTGTGACATCTATCTCTTCTTACGGACTATGGACCTTACGGTTACAAAATGTATATACGAGGCTCAAAATCACTTACCAGTGACGTGAGATGTATTAGTACCGGGTGTTACCACTGGTAACGGGGTGTTGTTGAACTGGTCCGAATGTTGAAGGACCACCCAATTAGTAAGGTCGAACTGGTCCGATGGCCAGTGCAAGGGATTGCAAGGGTCACTGTTGAACTGGTCCGATGGTTATTACAAAGGGGTGGGAGGTGAGGGAGGGGAGGGAGGGGAGGGAGGTTAGGTTAGGTTAGGTTAGAATGTTAGTTTCATCTCCTCATACTTTTTTACTAAATGTTGAAAAAGGCTTCTGTAGAATGCTTCTTTTTTATCGGGTAAAAGACCAAAGACCAACGGTATGTAATTGCCATTTTTTACTCCATGTATTATGAAAAATTGATAAAAGTACTTAGAGGCAAAAGTAAAAGCCCGTCTACAAATATTGCTTCATATTCGACTAGATAACTCAAATTACACCTCTCTCACTTACATGAAAACATCACTGCACACCACTCTGCAAACAACTGACAACTGACTGACCACTGGCCACCTGGGCGAGTAGGGGGGTGAGGGATTCCCAGCCGGGGTAAGGTCGAACTGGCCTGTTCGACTAGATAACTAATTGGGTGGTCCTTCAACCATCGGACTAGTTCGACAACACCCCCCCCCCCCCCCAGCCGCTACCTGTGAGCTTGCCATCGGACTAGTTCGACAAGACCCTTCAGTATGGACTCGAAAATTCCTTTTGGAATGTCTTGACCGTCAGACCAGTTCGACCGTACCCCTGATAAAGGTCTCAAACAAATTGATTTATTTTTTAACAAGAGAAAGCTAATATACTCCTATTGAATTCAACTTAGATGGGTAAGCGTTTCCACAAACGAGACTATATACTAACACTTTTCGGAACTCTGGACTGCGGATATATGACATTTTGCACCCGCGTGAGGACAAGAAGGTCATGCTTACAACAGTCTGGAATGTGGTTAAATTGTGCAGGTACATATATATGAAAGCCACCGAACACAATGGAACTAATTACTCCACTCCTACACGTCACTTTGTGTTCAAACAAGGGGGCTTTTTAAACCAATTTCTTTCCAGTGGCTATTAATTTCCATTTATTTAATTATTGATAAACGGTTAACAATTTTTATTATGATATTCCTCAAGTGAATCCTGTCCCTTTTCAGACATTTAAATGAAAATAAAATAATGTTTGGTGGTAAAACAATGTGTTGTAAAATTCGAGGAAAGACGCTGGGTTATGGCTTAGGTATCCGGTAGCACTCTCAAAATATTACCACTCGCTACAGTCTATGAAGCGCATTGATGTGGAAAATAGCACTGGTTGTAAGAAAGGACGATTAGGTATGTCAGAAAATAGTCCAACTCCCTGACTCAGACACTAGAGTGGCAGAAAATCTGCCTACTGATCTAAGTGTATTGGCTTCAATTAGCGGACATCGGCGAAAACTTGTCTCTTTATATATATATCGAATTTGGGTTTATTCCCTCTATTCATGTTTGACCGTCTGAAAATATGATTTTGTTTCAAATGAATTGGTCACCTAGCACCTCTAATTAGGTTTCTCTAAAAGCTGATAGTCAGAACTAACACTCATACATCAGGCTCTACAAGCTTATGGTCAGAATTAACACTCTTACATCAGGCTCAACTACAAGCTGATGGTCAGAACTAACACTCTTACATCAGGCTCAACTACAAGCTGATGGTCAGAACTAACACTCTTACATCAGACTCTCTACAAGCTGATGGTCAGAACTAACACTCTTACATCAGGATCTCTACAAGCTGATGGTCAGAACTAACACTCTTACATCAGGCTCTCTACAAGCTGATGGTCAGAACTAACACTCTTACATCAGGATCTCTACAAGCTGATGGTCAGAACTAACACTCTTACATCAGGCTCAACTACAAGCTGATGGTCAGAACTAACACTCTTACATCAGACTCCTCTACAAGCTGATGGTCAGAACTAACACTCTTACATCAGGATCTCTACAAGCTGATGGTCAGAACTAACACTCTTACATCAGGCTCCTCTACAAGCTGATGGTCAGAACTAACACTCTTACATCAGGATCTCTACAAGCTGATGGTCAGAACTAACACTCTTACATCAGGATCTCTACAGCTGATGGTCGAACTAACACTCTTACATCAGGATCTCTACAAGCTGATGGTCAGAACTAACAACACTCTTACATCAGCTCCTCTACAAGCTGATATTCAGAACTAACACACTCTTACATCAACCCTCTACAAGCTGATATTCAGAACTACAACACTCTACATCAGACTCCTCTACAGCTGATATTCAGAACTAACAACACTCTTACATCAGACTCCTCTACAAGCTGATGGCCAGTGCTAACACTCCTAAAAAAATGCATCCACACGCTGATCGATTAATACTAAACTAAGCAGTTTACACAGCGTTCCTTCACAACACTTCTTTGCCACGCGTCAGTCATTTCGTTAGATCTGTTGAACTAGTGTTGGCACTCTACAAGTTTATAAGTCAACGAGATGGCTCCTTTAAATCAATTAAACTGACAGCTCAGACACCAATATCTTGAAGGTTATTTCTTTCAAGTGCATGGTCTTTTCAACCAAGATTACGATCACAAGCTACCAAACCATTCGGTTACTAGGCCCGTTTGACCTTTCAGAAAAATGCGAGTGAGAAGTCAAGACGTCTGGTAGCGAGTCGTGGATCAAGATCAAGGTTATAAAAGATTGTATACTAGAAAGAGAAGTTGAATGAACCAGAAGGAATTGTGATCGCAGGGAGATAAAATTGATAAACAATTCTCAAACCGGCAGCTTGTCTTTCTCTTTTACGAGTGCTAAAATTAGAATGTGTAGTTCTACATCTGTAGGTTAGTGCAAGAAAGATATATGTCCGTTTGGGGTCCAAGAGCGTATATGGATGCCTCAGATTGGTAGAAGTCAATTTTCACGCTAGAGCATGAGGTATCTTCTAAAGGAATAGGATATTGAGAAGCTAGTTTTAGTGAAAATGCACCTACTTCTGTAGTGAGAGAAGACGGGAAAAGTGCATTGGTATGCCACATGTAGAAAACCACTCAGAGGAAAGCGCCCAAAAGAGATTCGAACCTCAATCTCCTAATCAACAGCCAACCAGATTATGGCGAGACTGACGTCTTAGACCATATGACCCATGGGGCAGGTTTTAGATCGTTAATAACTAAGAAACTAATCATAATAAATCTGTTGAGAGAAATGCTCGATGATATTTAATAAAGTATTGTGAATGTGGGGATTGCCAGGCCTCCACCGTGGTTCGGATTCCACGTTAAACTGTAGGTCCTTCATTTCATCTCACAATCACCCAACCATTACACATTAGCGTAAGTGCGTATAACCCGAACGTGTAGTAAGACGCGGTGCTAATAATAATAATAATAATAATAATAATAATAATAATAATAATAATAATAATAATACTAATAATAATAATAATAATAATAATAATAATAATAATAATAAAGTATGATTAATTATTTTACACACTACAAGCTCTATTTATTTTAGGGTAGCCTACCCTTCTTGTTGGGCACGTGAACTAAATGTCACACTCCTGTAGTCTAGTTTCCAAATATCAAGAAGGTTAGGGTTTGAATCCCAGTCTAATATACTGAAGTTTTTTTTCCCTTAAATGTATTATCACTTTCAATTCCCTAAAATGCTGTTACATTTAATCAAAGTTTTACCCTTTTCATACCTGCACCATTAACGTACTAAGACGAGTGATAAAACAATTCTAGGAAATACCCTAATCTTAGTTTTATAAAAAAAACTGTACGTGGGCGATTCCGTTTTTTCCGAAACACGACTGTTTCGACATGAGTCCTTCTTGCATCAGGACTCATGTGGTATGGTGTGTGATGTTCTCGTGTTTGGTCGAGTTTCAATTAACAACACGGCTTGTTCATTCAACCCTACCACTGACAAGACAATGCAAACAAGCTGACTTGCAATCATTCATTTTTTGAGCACGTATAAAATTATTTGATTATTCAGATTGTTGAATAGATTCTCACCTCCAGTCCATAATTTAAAAGTTTGTAGAAATCCAACATAACTATGTGTTTAAAAATGTGAGAGAAAAACTTTTAATTATATTTTTCCCGAAAAACAATGTCTCCAATCAGTTACTGGAACATATACAATCAAGTTTTTATGTTTACACTTGTGTTTAATTTCTCCTAAAGACGTTAAAACTAGAAACATAATCAAATGAGCAACAATAAAGTCTTAACAAAGATTTAAGTTCTCATCTCACTATTTCGTATCGACTACAGCGCTGGGTGGTTGAAACTAATTTGCTGACTGACTAAACATAAACTAGGCTAATACTAAATTGAATTAAAATGTACATTCTCAATACATTTTATAGCAATTAAATACATGCTCGTTGGGCTTGACTGCCGAGGGAGGGGATATCTAGGTTTGAATCTTGCTCAGGGAAACAAGGAGTGGTTTTTCCTAAGAGGTTTTCCATTATCCTTCCACGCTAATGCGGGTTCACTTCCTATAAATTCAACCCTCCTAATCAATTAGCGTAATTAGTACTTAAGCGTATAGCCCGAACAGGCAGTAGAACTAAGACGCAGTGCTAAGTAAAAAATTAATAAAAAAACATATAGGTCTATGTTATTAATAATAATGATAATAATAATAATAATAATAATAATAATTATTATTATTATTATTATTATTATATTATTATTATTAACAAATCCCAAATTACATTTTTTTAAACAAAATTCTTATGTGCACGCGAAATAGTGTCCCCTAAAATTATCGGCATATAAGGCCTGTAGTCCTTAAAAGGCTCATCAGCCCTGTTCTAGGTAATTATTTAGTGATCGTCAACATTCTGTTTTAGAGCGAACTTCCCACAGCTAGAGAACTGATTTCGACTTCCTTTCTTGTAGGCAGCAACAAAGTAACATGAGTTCATCGAACCAGTCGAAGTCTACTAAGCTGTCCTTATGTTTATAATAATGTATGCTGAAACAAGGCCGTGGTCAGGGAAGTAAGGATTTAACCTCCCTCCTCTTTTATCACTCGACACGTGAAAAATAAACATTTCTTTTAATATTCTTTAAATTTTAGAAAATTTACACCTAGACACGGGAATCGAGCTCAAGAGATTTGGCTTAGTATACCAACGCTCTAACCACTGAGCTATCCAGGACTCGTCCCGTGCCCAGGATCATTCTTCACTCATATTTTAAGGCAGAGTCTGTTAGAGACGTGTGGATATCGTCGGCTACATATGGGTGATCAATTATAATCACGAGCTATCAAAAATAAAGTATATGAGTATTTGATATTTAGATGCGGCTTTAACTGTAACTAACAAATATAATAGCTTGGCTATTTAATCCATATCTTTAACTAACACTGCTCTATTTACTGTTCAAACCATTTCAAAATAAGCCACTATTCCGATATGTAGCTATAATAGGATTGTTTAATCTCTTAACTCAAATTAAAGGCTATAAACAATAGTTGGGACATCCTTTCTAATGAATTCATAATCCCTCGGACCCTGGATTTAGGACCTCGTTAGGACTAAATAGCCTAAAGGCCGATTCACACAAAAGCTAAGCTAAGCTAAGCTAAGATTTGCTCTGCTAACTTTTTAGAAAAATAGCGGATCATGTATTTAAATGTGCTGGTTCACACAGAAAGCTAAGCTAGGCTACGCCACGCTTTTTTTTCTCTTTTTTTTTTCCGATTGCTGGCCGGGCAATTTTCTATCTCCCATCTCGAGCCATCTTACGATGCGCATGCGCATAACTCAACTTCGGCTCCATGTTGAACAGACGTAGTACTGGTTTGGTGAAAATAACTAAAGAAGTGTTGAGGTTTTGTTTTTAGTTTGTTTCACGTGTATTTAAGTAATATTCTATTTAGGTTTTATATTTAATACAGGTTTTTATATTAAAATGGAACTGTTAATTAAACAAGTCAAACCTCCACCTTATAAATTTTCTTCATCTTCCAAAACAGCTGCTAAGAGCACCATATTTTTTTACCCAGTTCTATAATCTGAACTCAAACAAGACATTTTGGAGAACGCCATCATAACTAAACTTCATTAGAGCAGATCAGAAAGAAACAACACTGAATTCTGGAGTGAAAGGAGGAACCATTGCTTAGCTTAGCAATGGGTGTGAAATCAAAATGACAAAGTCTTAGCAGAGGACAGCACAGCACAGCATAGATTAGCATGCTGTATGTATCAGCCTTAGATCAGTGGTATTTAACCTGTGGTACGTGAATACATATTAGGATATCTTAGGAGGTGCACACAATTTAAATATTGTATATTATTTAATGACAAACTCTAAATAATCAGGGTCAGATTTAGGGTTAGTCACGAGAAACACGGAGATAAAGGCATGCGATGATCTGGGAGTGTCATTCTCTCTCTGTGACCCCTGACATTATTCATCAACAACTTTAGGGGTACAAAGTTGAAAATAAATTATATCTGTGGGTACGTGAACGAAAAAGATTGAAAACCAATCCCTATAGGTCTTGACCCATGCATGGATTTGATGATAAAATATATTTCAAATAGTTATTAGGAGTATCTATTAGTGGGCTATAAATAAATTATAAAAACTTTAATTCATTTAAAATTGCATTTACCTAGTTATAAATAACTAAGTTTGTCAAAATAGTTTGTTTTCAAAATAAGAAAAATTGTTTTTAATACATTTTATCTTGCCATTATGCATGAACCAAATATTTATAAATTTATCACATTTGAGTGATTTTTAACTTAATCGCCATGCAAGCATATAACCTGGACGGGTAATAAGACGAGGTGCCAAAAAAAAAAAAAAAAACACTACCATATACTAAATAAAATTATTACCATAAAATATTGTTTCCATTAAAAACCTCTAAATAGCTACCCGAGGCATTTCAAATTCAGAAATTTTCTTGAGATCCAACAGTTGGGGCTGTGCCCCCTAAAGACTATCCGGTAATTAAATTTGTATACGTTTTTGTGTTCTGACTATGTTTTTACTTCGTACTAAAGTTTTCCCATGGCTTCGCTCGCATGTAGGTCGGGTATATTAGCTTTTTTTCCGTCGAGCCATCTAATATAACAAACACATAATTTCAGACATGTAGGCCTATGAAGCGAGGACATGTTTTATGTGTCGGCGACGTCACACATTAACGACTACTTGTAGTAAGGAACCAAAATACATTGTTTAAATGTTTGCAGTATTTTTTTTTATCAAGACTAGATATCTTACGTGGAGGAACTGTTGAACACCCAAATAAATACATTAAAAATGCTATCTCAGAAATAGGCTACAAGAAAGCATATTGAAAGAAGCAATCTATAGTATGCGCCCTATCACATCAAACAAAGTTTTGATCTTGGCTTAGTATAAAATCGCAACAAAGAATATTATTCGCAGCTCTAACGCATTCAACATCACAAACAGCCTTAAATGCTAGAAAACAGTCAAACCTACTCGCGACCCGTGTTTAATGGGCGTAGGAGGATTCCTGAAGAAATAATTTCTTTATATATTTCCGCTAGTCGAGTCAGGTGCCATGTTTTGTGCCCGCGCCAAGCAGCCACGATGTATGTTTACTGCTTACGCCCTGTTTCTTTCAACACTGCTTCGCTCGCCGATGAGATAACGTGATGCTAGAGGTCCGGAAAAATAAAGAGTGCAACAAAAAAGGTTACCTTTCGATCCTAATAGTACGTTTTGAGTTTAATGGCAACAAATAAATAAAGAGAAAAAACATTCTAGAAATAGATTACTGGGTTTTATTACTACCCAGAAAAGATAGAAACTCCACCAATATTCGAATGTACAGATATATCTTAGAGTTTGTGTTACATAAGTATAGATATTAATCAAATCAGAACCAAATACAAATCAAATTTGAATTAAAAGTTCGTTGATAACTTTGGTGAAGTTAATTTTACGTTTGATAAGAGTTTATTTAACGTTGTTTTTCAAGTGAACCCATCATTGGGGTTATTTTTAACGACCTTATCTAGTAGAGAAAAAAAAAATCCAATATCTATACTTAGTTAAAAGACAATCACAACATTTATTTTTATATAGTATTTTAATAATGAACTGTGCTATGTACGCGATGCATGATTAACTATTAGATTTAAATCACTTCATTTCATTATAAATCGTTGTGTTCTAACTAAGAATAATATTTGTGGGCGGTAAGCTATGAATCAATATAAACCTAGCCTCAGCTAAGTAAATCCAAGAACAAATGACAAGTGACAGGCTAACTAGGCCTGAAATACTATTTACCTTCTAATGTGAATGCATAAAATGACTAAATTTATAGGTTAATTTAAAACGCAAATGCAAGCACACCAACAGTGGCCCTGTGACGTGAAGGCCATATTGCAATAAATAGTAAAATACATATTATAAGTGTATTATCTAAAAAAACATTAAGTCAATTATAAGAAGTACTCTCTATAGTAAGCGCCCTAACCTAGCAAACAAAATTGTATTTTTTTTTTAGTATGGAGAACCAAATCTAAATAAACTTAATTCGCACGTAGCCTCATAAAATTTATGAAAACATACTCTGAGACTTGGAACCTTTAGCTGACAATAATAATGCCAAAAACGCACACAATATAATAATTATTTTCCATCCCAAAACAATCGTTGACAAATATATTTTTAATTGGTTTGTTGGTCTTTCCAACCCTACGTTTCCAAAGAGACTTGAAAAGAATTAAAAGTAAAAAAAAAAAAAACAATGAATTGTTACAAATTCAAGACGCAAATATAGCCACACTAAGGGCCGTATGCAAGAGCTTGACTAGGTGGATGCTAAGTGGACACTAGCGGGGTTTTCTTTCATCATCATAGGTTAAAAGGTGGACCAATAGTGTGCTTTGGGACTACATGTGTTATGTGGTGTGAACTGTCTTTTTACTCTTTACTGTATTTCTACAGCACATGGTTTGGATTTGTAGGTCTACTATTTTTATAATATATAAACTTTATAATAGTTGATTATTAATTAAATACTAATCTATTCATTGATTAAATTTTGGTTTATTGGGCCTCTCTGTTATATTATATATATATATTTAATATTTCATCTGTATTTTCTTATTTCTACATCTGGAACTTTTCATTATTTAAATTTACCATATTGTTTGTTTAGAAATTTACATTAAATTAAATTGTCTATCCACTTAATTCATAATTCTTTAAAATAATGTATGAATCCACGCATTCTAAAATATTATACCTCATATGTTATAGAGTTTAGAAAAACGTTATATAAAGTAGGACTATGTACCATGTTATACAAATGATCTTCACTCAGTATGACCTCCTAACACCCACCCCTTCGTTCACCTTAAAATTCTCATTAGAACTGTGAACGGAAAGATAAGTTTCTTCAGCTTATCCCCATTTAGTAGTACAGCACTGTTCAGTAAAACAAGGCAATACTGATAGTGATTGCCACGTTTGTAGAATGATAAGAAATAAAATGTTGGCCGTATCTCGTAATGTAGTAAATGCTTGATTCTTAGTTATTACTCCTATTATTTTGTGAGCGATGCTTTAGCAATTGTAATTTTTGACGCTCTGGATGTATATTATAGATCCGTCTTGAAAGAATTTCAAGAGGCGGCCAGCAAATAAAGATGATTTCAAGGTTGTAGTATTTTAAAGGTAATTTTAAATTGTAAATGTGTTCGAATAAGTTATGGAATTTTTTTATTCATTTTAATCAAGTTGAATTTACATATCTATTTCTTGACTAAATTAAAATAATCGCCCCCGGGTGGACTCGAACCACCAACCTTTCGGTTAACAGCCGAACGCGCTAACCAATTGCGCCACGAAGGCTCATGTTTTATTTGAAAACTAAGTCTATTTATAATAAGTTATATTATGTTATATGGAATTGGTAATATTTTTATATACTAAAATTAATTCAATTATGTAATGAATTAGTTATGTCCGAGTTTCAATTATGTGATCAAGCAATTTAGTACAGTAAAACCATTTTAATTCGACGTACAACGGATATCTGAATAAAAATTCAAATTATCAAAAATTCGGATGAACCATTTTTGTGAGTAGACTACCTAAGCTGTTGGTTCACAATAAATCTATAAAATCAATATAATATACTTGATATAAACACACAGTTTATATTTGCTGTATAAAACACATACAATATATACATAGGCCAACATGAAAAAAAAAAAAAAAATATTAAACACAAAACATATAAACTAGGAAAAACTAAAATACTCAAATTGAAGACTTAATTCAGTTTCGCACTTAAATAGCATCATAGTTGGACACATTTGGTTAACTTTGTTTATTGTGTTCTTATCTTGACGCAATAACCAAAATATTCAAGTTCACTGATTTGTACCCTGACCCCGGACACGTTACGATTGTCTTTGTTTGGGTGGGTGGGGATTAAAAGTAGGCCCTCTCCCCCACCATAAAAATGTTTAGTTTTTTTATGCCGACTAAAAGGTTTTAATTTACACTATTTTGCGCCTAGATATGGCGTTTTGCACCTCAACGGATTAGTGAGGAAAATATTTAATATGAAATAAAATTAAGTTATTGGTCCCCTCCCCCAGCCTCCTCACCCTCAAATTAAAAATGTAAATATATCGTTTCACACCTATTTATGCACCGCTCTGCCCCTTAATAGTTTTGCAAGAGAAAAATGAATTCAAAGTTTAAAAATGTTCGGGGGTCAAGTTAAGTGTAACACCCGCTACCTCCACTACCCCCCACCCCCCAAAATTTAATAGTGTTTCTTATACTAAAATAAGTGTCTTACTTTGCAACGTTTTGCACCCCACAGATTAAACGAGTGGTCCCGCAGTAACTCGTACACTACCCTATTTCAAATTTACGGCCTTTTAACGTCCAAAACATGTAGGGGGAAAAATGGTCCCAGTGTCTGGACTATGAGCCTATTTTTATTATTAAATATATTTTATTTTTATCCGAGCTATTTATGTTTTTAAGTTACTTCCAGGGTTCATTATCAAACAGATTGACCTCGCTTCATTAATGCACGAATTTAAGGGCGACTGAGGTTAACACCCCAGAGCATTCACAAAGCGAGGTCTCCTCAAACCGTTGCAATAAACAAAACCTACCTTTAGGTTCAATAAATTACAGTCATTAAAAAGTTACAAGTGTCAAAACGTTATAAAGAAAAATATTAGTTTAAGATTTACCTCCGATTTTGCATAGCCCAGGGCTTCCACAGTCAAGTCCGGTCCATGCCAATTATTTTTACAATTTATTAATTGATTTATTTATTGATCCGCTTCGGTGGCCACATGATATATGGCGTCACTCTTGAAATGGAAGAGACTGCTGATAACAGGCAGACCGGAGTTAGAATCCCGGCTGGGTGTACGGAGGGTAGTTTTTCCGGAATATTTTTCCACTCTCCCTCTGCGCAAATGTGGGAACACTCCCGATTGATTCTTTCTTCCTTATCCCTAACTCATTAGCGTAATTAGTGCATATGCGTTCAACCCTAACAGGTAGACTAGTATAAGACGCGGTAATTTATAAAAACAAAATTGAGAAAAGTATTTGACACATTTGAATTCAAGTTGCATTGAAAATCTAGGATTTATTCAGTTGAAACCCAGTATTTTGAAAATGAAGTTACGTATTCAATAGATAATGTTGGATTGGGCTCAATTTATGTACCCGCAAAGTTGGAAAGTCAGGCACATCCACGCTACCTGTAGTCTGTC
Organism: Timema cristinae; assembly: GCA_039000515.1. NCBI lineage: Eukaryota > Metazoa > Arthropoda > Insecta > Phasmatodea > Timematidae > Timema > Timema cristinae. The sequence continues at coordinate 25,113,577 of JBCFYV010000012.1, read as the reverse complement.
TCCCTAACCACTCGACCACCACACATGTGGCTCAACGGGAGGAACTCTGAAAGTTTCCCAAGGCCGGCCTGTCATCCGAAAAGGTCACGTCTTTTTATGAATGGTTGATGAAGGGTACACCAGCGTTATGTAACATCCCTCTCCACGAGCATTTATGAATGGGCCGGCCGTACTACTTGTGACCTCCTTCAATGTGTTATTACAACAAGTGCGCATGTTTCTTGCGCACTCGTGGCTAATATTAATGATGGAGCGCACCAGCAATCTTGTTGCTGGCAGTCCGTAGCGCGTCTCCTATGTCTGTATTATTAATTAATACCTTTAATACCAGTGCTATTTTATTGATTTATTATGAAACATTTAACATAAGTTTTCTGGCCCGATTATACTAGCACACAACATCCAGGCCCCCAACCGTTAAGTCATATTTTTGAAAAAGTAAGACCCAATTACACCAAATATACATTATTCGGCCATGTCAGAAAGAGAACTCTGGACCCTTAGCTCCATGAACAAATGCACCATCCGCTTCAGTGAACGTATGGTCTAAGGTGCTATTCTCGCATTAGACTAGATGCCGATGATCGAGGTTCAAATTTCAGTCGGGTATACTGAGGGTGGTTTTCCCTCTCCTTCCCTGCAAATGCGTGTACACTTCATCTAAATATATCGTTCCTAATCCCTAAAACCATTAGAGTAAGTAGTACAAAAGCGTATAATCTGTCAGTACCTACTCTTGATATCATAGCAGGCCATCCTTAAATTATGTAAGGTTTTTTTCCCCATGATTTTTGACGTCCCCCTTTCTACCTCGTAATGGATCGTAGGATTTTCTACCCCCTCTCTTTCTCCCTTCTCTATTATACGTAATTTTCTTGTCTTAATTTTTCTCAAAAATTAGATACCTCTAGAATCTATCTGAGGTGGTCTTCGCCCAGCAATATCTTAAAAATGGGCTCTTCTTATAATCTATTTCGAATGGTTCTCTTCTGGAATTATTTTGAAAATTAGATGATCCATTAAGAAATGTGAAGTAGTCTTCTACCAACAAATATTTGAACACTAAATGTTTTCAGAAACTATTTGGAGGGGTCCACGCCTGAAAATCCTTCAAAATGACAATATCTATAAGATAATTGGAGTGGCCCTCCCCTAAACCTTTCTGAAGTTTGGATGGCCCTAGAAGCTAATTAGAATGCTCCTTGCAGTTAGATGCCTTTAAAATCTATTTAAAGTGATCTTCTCTGGCATATTTTTGAAAATTGAATGCATTCAGAAGTAATTTGGAGTTTGCAATAAGGGCATCTTTGAGCTCCATATTCGATGATATCAAATGATTTAAAATTAATCCAGGATAAGGCAAACATATTAGAGGGGGGATAATTTCCAGAGTTGGGGTTAGGGGCAGTGCCCTCTGCTCCCGCGGTTATACCACTTAATTTTTTTTACCTTTCCTCAGACACGCTATGATGTAATTTACATGGACCTGCTTTTGTGGCCGCATGGTATAAGGGGTCACTCTTGCAATAGAGTAAACTCCCGCTGACAGGGAGACAGAGTTTTTAATTCTTGTCGGATGTACTGAGGATATTTTTTCCTAAATAATTTTATCCTCACTAGCCTAGCAAATTCGGGTACACTTCCTATAAGTGCAAGCTTCCTCGTCTCAAATTCACTAGCGTGATTAGGATAGGCTTACATGCGTAACCTGAGCAGGTAGTAAGATACGGTACTAAAAAAAACAATGGTTTATAAGGGGCACCCACAATGTATGCCGCTTCGAAGTACGTGATACTTTACTGCAAAGTAGCTTTTGGGACATCCTGTATATGCTGGAGAGCTCATAAAATTGTTTGCATTAATATTATGAGCATTCAATAACGACAGTTAAATATTACACGTATATAAGTATAAAACAAAATGGAAAACATAACATGTTCTGGCTTCGCCTTTGGCAAACATCCATTATTCAAATTTGAAAAAAATTGGCAATACTAATATTGAAGATATTTTTTTACCGTGAAAAACAAATAAAGAATATTCTCAGATGGCCTTCCGAAGCCTGATATGCTATTGTGGAGCCCAAGGGCTCCACAGAGTACAGTTTGAAAATTGCGCCTTACACATTTCGAACACTAAAGTGTATTTTTACTTTCTCTCGGACCCCTCGCAGAAATATTATAATCAGAAAATAAATAAAAAATTCAAACTCAAGATTTTAGTAAATATCGACGTTGCATGAACCACTAAAACCGAAAAGTGGGCATGTTTACTGGCGACTATTTTGGCAAATGTCGGTGTTCAAAATCTCAAATCCGTAAAGTTACATTGTACCTTTTTCCGGGCTGAGCATGGAAAACACTAGTTTTGACTAACTATGTTAAAAAGGGGCTCTAAAACTTGGTATTTATTAGTGGAAAAATAAGAATATTCTCAGATGGCCTTCGAAGCTGATATGCTATTGTGGAGCCAAGGCTCCACAGAGTACAGTTTGAAAATTGCGCCTTACACATTTCGAACACTAAAGTGTATTTTTACTTTCTCTCGACCCTCGCAGAAAGTATTATAATCAGAAAAAAAAAAAAAAATTCAAACTCAAGATTTTAGTAATATCGACGTTGCATGAACACTAAACCGAAAAGTGGTTTTCGCAATGCTGTCGGTACCTCGGGCTGAGCTGAAATATTTACTGATTGGCTAAATGTATCTAGGTAGTTTACTGAAGGGCTGCAAAGATTTTTTTTTTCTCAAAATCCGCTTCAAAGATGTTGATTACATTTTTATCCAGGTACGTATTATTTAAAATTACATAAACATAAAGTTGCTACGGCAGCGAAATAGCTTGTACTTGTAATACAATTAAAAATAAAATGTTTTATCTGAAATATATTTTCTTAAAATCAATAGTTTCTGAGCTATAAGCAAATAATAAGATATTTTGTGAAGATCTTTGAAATGTTAAATTGTTTGTTATGCTTTTTGGTCGAGAAAGAGGATCTTCTTTTATCAATGTTTTTGTAACAGTGTATATTATTTCATATATACTCTTTGGCGGAGTGTTTCTACAACAATGTATATTATTTCTTTCCACAAGTTCTTACCTTGGTGCCTTACAAACTAAATATAATCTTATATATATAAGTCACTAAAATTGGTTGTATAGTACTATTTAGGTTAATTTAGTCTGTGAGTCTTATGCTGAGAGAAATTAAGTGTACTTAAGTGCAAGTTAAATATTCAAATTTTAAAATTATTATTATTATTAGCGCGTCTTACACCCGTACGGTTTATGCGCACTTACGCTAATGTGTAATGGTAGGGTGGTGATTGTGAGATGAAATGGGGTCCTAGAGTTTAACGTGGGATCCCGAACCATTCCAAACATTCAAAAGTTGTGATTAATACACGTCTTGTCAGAGGTGAAAGAAGGGTTTGGTAATCAGATACATCTGTGCTGGGACTGAGGATTGAATTCCGGACCCCCAGCACAGAAGTCTGACACCTTACCCCTAGACCGCACTTACATGGATAGGCACAGGGACTACAAAATGTCAGGCTCATCTTGGTTTGAGTCATAGCTATGGTGTACCCCCCTTCTCTGTTCTCTCTCTCTCTCTACTATTATATATATATAACATACAAACGCAGGTGTATTTTATTCTTATTCTAGCCTTATTATGTCTATTTCAGTAGCTTAATTAATATGATATTGCTCAGATGGGTAGTAATTTAAGTTAGGGGAAAAATTAGAAAGAGAAAATTAAAAATTTGTGCTAGTATAAAATCCGAAGGTTGATAATCTAATTATATTTCGGAATCCCTAATAGAACATATTAAATAACTTGTCCAAATGTCATCCATTATCATAATATTATAATTATTCTGTTCGGTAAAAAAGTTTTTTAAATCAGCAATGTTTTTAATGGGCTTCTTGTAAAGAAAAAAGTTTTAATCTAAATCAAAATCAATCATAAATTTGACTTATTTATATAATTTTAGAATTGCAATTGAAAATTTTTCTAGTAATCTAGTGTATTTAAAAATGGATGTTATAAATTGTCATAATATTTGAGTTGTCCATAATGAAAGATGAATAGCATATATTTTTCGTATGAATACATGAAATCAAACTTAGCAATCTTTTGAATTGTGGGATAATAGTTCTTTCAATTACAATACAACTCAAATAAATATGATATTACGTGAAGATTAAAAATTCTCGGATAGAAATAAAATCACATTGCATCTTGTATTTGTTTTTACATATGTGCAGTGAAAGTAAAAGAACAAAACTAAATTATGCAAAAAAAAAAAAAAAAATCGCTGTAGACAGGATTCGAACCTGCGTGGGTAGAACCCAATGGATTTCAAGTCCATCTCCTTAACCACTCGGACACCACAGCTGTTCTTTGAGTGACTAGAACTGATAATATATAGTTATGATTAATTTAATTACCTACAATACTATTTTTGATGGAGTGGGGATGTTTAGAAGTGGCTTGTGGGTAAGTCTCCCAAAATTAAATCGTATAGATTTTTTTTTTATTGTTCTTGAAGCAATTTAGAGTATTTGTTGAAGAAACACAAGTAATTGGATTTTGAAGATATTATTTATTTTATAAGATTTATATAAAGCCTACATCATCACAAAGGATATGAATAATTCAAAGAATAGAATAGATTCCTACCTACTCAATTTAAAATAGCTGACAAGCTACCACAATAAAACCGCAGAAAAATGCATGCGAATGACAACCCTATCATTTGCTCAGTTATTTAAACACATAATTTACATGTTTGAACGTTGGAGTATAATGACCTTGAATGTTATGACACTACTTATATAACCATCTGTGTATAGCAGTGGGTAAAATAACTGAACTTCAAATAAATGAATCTTGAGAGTCCAAGATCTAAGAAAACAATTATTGATCAAAGTATTCTCTAATAAAGTAGGATTTTGGTAGAAAGAAACGTTTATAAAAAAAAAAAATTGCGGTTGATAATGATAACATTTAGTACAGTTTACTAGTTAATGTGCTTCACGCCGGTTTAGTATTTTTGGTCGATTATGGAGTCAGTTAGTGTTTCCGATAATTTTTGGAATATGTAGCAACAATGAATGGTTCAAACAACCTACAGATGCTTTTGGGAATACGCAGCAAAAGCGGCTCAATCAATCTCCGGATGCTTTTGGGAATATATAGCATTAGTAGCTCAATTAACCTCCAGATGCTTTTGGAAATATAAAGCATTAGTGGCTCAATTAACTTCCAGATGCTTTTATGAATACGCAGCAACAACAGTTCAATCAATCGCCGGATACTTTTGAGAATACACAGCAACAGCGGCTCAATCAACCTCCAGATGCTTTTGGAAACATATAGCATTATTGCCTCAATCAACTTCCGGATGCTTTTGGAAATATATAGCATTAGTGTCTCAATCAACTTCCAGTTGCTTTTGTAAATATATATCATTAGTGGCTCAATCAACTTCCGGATGCTTTTGGGAATACGCAGCAACAGCGGCTCAATCAACCTCCGGATGCTTTTGGAAATATATAGCATTAGTGGCTCAATCAACTTCCGGATGCTTTTGTAAATATAAAGCATTAGTGGCTCAATCAACCTCCAGAAGCTTTTGGGAATACGCAGCAACAACAGTTCAATCAATCGCTGAATTATTTTGGGAATATGCAGCAACAGTGGCTCAATCAACCTCTGGATGTTTTTGGAAATATATATAGCAAGAGCGGCTAGATCAACCCACGGATGTTTTTGGGAATATGTAGCAACAGCGACTCAATAAACCTTCGGATGCTTCTGAGAATACGTAGCAACAGCGGCCCAACTAACCCAAAGATTATTTTAAAGTGTATTTAGCAACAGCTTCAGATATTCCCGGCGTGGAGCTTTTTGCCCCCTCACTTCTTTGGAATACTATTGGGACATTGCAATGCGGTTGATGCGGATTAAACTAGGAGAAAGGTGGCATCTTATCAATTGTATAGTACATATCAACATAGCCCCCGGACAGGTCACCAGTCAATATGAGCCAATTTACACCCTGACCAGGAGTCCCGAAAGCTACTAAGAACTGTCCTTCTCACTACAACTCGAACCTCTGAATTTCAAGATTCCAGGTTAAGGGGTTCGGTAGATACGGTGATGACTGATGAGTCAGTCAGTGAGTCAGGGCTTTCGTCTTTATCTTTTAGTTTTTGTAGGTATTAATAAAATAACGTCTAAAAATCATAAGATTTGACGTATGAATACACGAAAGTATATCTAGAAATCTATTTATGAAATTTTAACTGTGCTTAACTAACTTCCTGCAAAGCCTAGCTTGTTTAAATTTTACTTTTACATCACGTTTAATTACCTGTTTGGGCTTTACGGGTTTTAACTATATTAATGGAGTATGAATGAGGAAAGTTTAATTTTGAGGAAATGTAGAACTTACCTACCTACCTACACTTAGGTAGAGGGAGAGAGTAAACCACTTAGAGCGAACCAACTCCCCCCGCTTTATTTGCGAATGGGATAGCCAAGCCAAGTACAAGGATTAGGGTCTACTCAGTGAAACTTTGTGATAAACGTCAGAAACTGACCCCACGGGAGATAACTGTTGCTCACAATCTCTCAAGTGATGCTGCGAAATTAATCTTAACATTACTTCATTTAAAATTCTGTTTATTAAAAACACATTGTCAAAGCCATAAAAAAAAGGATGGTCCTGTGTTTTATGTACGAAGCAAAGATTTCCCCGTTTGAGTAAGGCAAAGTGAAAAGAAGATATTTTTTTTTGTCATCCTCAGATAATGAAACTCATCAAACACAAAACTTAAGATTCTACTTTGAATAAAGTTTAATTACTAGCAACTTGGTGACCTGGGAGTCTAGGGGTATGGTGCCGGACCTCTGTGCTGAGGGTTCGGGATTCAAACCTCGGGTCCGACACAGAATTATCTGATTGCCAAACCCTTCCTTCACCTCTGACAAGACGTGTATTAATCACAACTTGTGAATGTGTTGAAAGCCAGGCTTCCACCGTGGTTCGGATCCCACGTTAAACTGAAGGTCCTCCATTTCATCTCACAATCATCCTACCATTACACATAAGCGTAAGTGCGTATAACGCGAACAGATAATAAGATGCGGTGATAATAATAATAATAATAATAATAATAATAATAATAATAATAATATTGATGATTATGATGATGATGATGATAATCTAAGCATCTTGGACAGCATTCAAAGATGTGTCGAGCAATTTCTTGGGAAAGAGTAGAGCAGACAACTACTTGGATATTGTTGAAAAATTTCTCCAGTCATATGAAACAATGGGGTGCAACAAGTACTTTAAGATTCCTATAAAGTAATAATGGTTTCATGTATATAAAAATAAAAGTTTTTGAATAACGTATTTCTTTTCGACCGAGGTAGATAGAAATATTCTGAAGATATATCTGTAAGCAACATAAAAAAACAGTTCAAAAAATGTATCATACATACACTTACAAGAAAATATATATATATATATATTTTTTTTTTAACAATGACTATTTGTGATACCAGGTGTCCATGTGGCCCCTTTTAACGATTATAATCTAGGCCAATCACTGATTTTTGTAGGACTGAGCTATATAGACGTTTATCCTAACAGAATCCTACGCTATTGTCAGTTATTTGTAGTAAAAAGGGTCTTTCAGAAGTAAATTTCCACCAAATTCCTTGGTCCCGTTTTACCCGCCCGCCGTTAGGGTGCAGATGCGGGCGGCTGGGATGATTGACAGCTCGTAAGCTGCGTGATGGCACTCGACTGATACAAGCAGTTCCTATAGTCTGTTATAAGTGTTTGGACTGGGTCATAATCTGCACACATGTAACTCATCACATGTCATGTTACACCTGAATCCTCCTGTGACTTCCTCTTTATATCGCATTCCTTGGTGGGTTAGCGTAGAGGTTACCACTCCTGATTTGCCAAGAAGGTCTGCTCAGTGAGTTCATAAATTCAACATAAAATAATAACATATCGTATTAAGGAAAATAAACTAAAACCATTTATTCTAAATAAATATGTTGTAAACAGCGTCTTACTACCCGCCCGGGCCAGATGTATATCTACAATTAAGAAGCTGGGACTAGAGAGGTAGAATTTTGAGAAAATATACCCACACTTGCAGGGAGGGAGAGTGGGAGATTATTTATGAAAAGCCACCCTTTGTATATACCCCAGTGGCACAACCAAAAATTTACTTTGAGTAGGGCGAGCAATGCATTCAAAGTTGTAGCAAGAATGACATTTTGGGAATTAGGGAGGCTGTATTACCCAACCACTGAAGGTCATAAAAACGTATTATTATTATTATTATTATTATTATTATCAAATACTTCAAGGGGCTAATTGAAGTTTATTTTATTGTAACTAAGTGCAATGATTCAAATACCATCAATTTTGTTTTAAATGACTTAATTTTGGCGAGTATAGCTGGCAGCTGCCCTTTTTTTAAAAAAACCACTAAAATTGTCTAAACATATAAAGTAGTCTATTTTTGATTAATAATGGCTAGAGAAAATGTAACAAATTTTTCAGAAAGCAGTTTTGTTTCGAAGAATAGAATTATTTTAAAGCTATTTATAAATTAACGAATTACAGTTTTCAGATTGTATAAGGTCTACTGGATCATCCAGAAATGTACGTTTTATATTATTTTCATATCAATATATACTGTATTATTATTATTATTATTATTATTATTAATAATAAATAATAATAATAATAATAAAATAAAAACGCCTAACATATATTCTACTCTATCATAGCTCCATTCCATGCTCAAAACCGCTATGTTGCTATCATTCAATCCGGCTCTGGTATCTTTCGGAGTACAAATCATGGTTCCTGCGTAGTTACTTAGTTTTAACAAAATTGGGTGTTCTACGAGGGATTCTGAATAATTTACAAGTTGGGTCATAGGTGTTAATGATCCTCTTATCTGGTGTTAAGAGCTTTAAGAACCATAATGTACACTCCGTTTACCGTGATGGGTATTAGCTTTACTTTAACTGACGTTACTATGATTCTATCACATAAGCCACACAGAGGGCCGTCAACCTTTGGAGCCCTGATCAACTTATCAAAGGTCCCACGATCATCCACCGTTCCTACATTATACTTTTACTTTTTTTTTTTTTGGTCTATACATCTTATAATTTATTCCTTACAACATTTCCTCAATTAGGTCTATAAGTCCCCACCTTTATAAAAGAAATTAAAATAAGTAAAATGCATATTTTCATACGTAATTGTCTATTTTCATATAGCACTAACGATTATGACCGATCAAAGTTAATTTGTTCACACTCAAAACTTATTTGAAAAGCACTTGTTACATTTTCAAGTTGAGACTCAAAGATCCACTTTTAGTGACGATGAATTTTTCTTAAGCGACCGATTGAAAAGTGTCGTGTGATTGACTGGTTGCCGACACCTGAGCCAGACCATAGTGGAATAATGCAAGGTAAGCTCACAGGTAAAAGGTCTTAAAATATTAACTTTTAGCTATAACGTTGCTTGTACATTAACTTTTGCTGTCATTTGAAGAATAAATAAGGCGGAATTATTATAAAGAGGTCAAGTTTCAGATTTTTTAAAATAATTTAGTATCCCCGCCCCTTTCCAGTCCCCTCTAACAGCCAGTGTCTTGCATGGATCAAAATATTATTCCTGCATTTTTTTTCCTATTAGGAATTAGGTTCAAATGCCCCCCACCCCCCTCTCCTTCAGTGATACAATTTAGCCAGCACTTCAACCCCGTCCTCCCCATCAACCACAAGCCAGACTTTAATGAAGCGTCCCAAATCGAATGAGTACTCCCTACCGATTCGCGAAAGAAAATAATAAAAACAAGTTTTGAAATATAGACAACTACATATATTAGTTATCATTGAAATTATTCTTCAATAAAACCGCCTCCTGGCTCCAAGGTGACGTCATGTGCAGTAGTTGAAAGAACTGGGGACTAATCGCCTCTACTGTGTTATTCAGTGTACCGTGATCCTGGTCGAGTGCACTCTCTGTCGGGGTGGGGTGTTCCATCTTTTTTGAAGGAAATTGTGTGTGATTATTTGTTATTGCCATCCTTCAGAATATCCGTATATGTATATTGATGCGGTGGGAAGGAAAAATAGAGGGATTTGATCAAATATACCCAAATTTACGTGGTGGGAGAATAGAAATCCAACTAGGAAATTCGTGTTTAAACTGTGGACATTCATGGTCCGGTTAGTTATAATCATAATATTAATAAAGGTTATTCTGCTTGTCCAGTTAGATATGATCATAAAATAAATTCATTATTACCGTTATAATAGGTTTGTCATAACCAGTTAAATCCAAATATGGCCAAGCACTTGAGTAAGATTAGTTCAATAACCAGCCTCTGAACTTCACACTCTTAATCAAATACAGTGGGAAGAGATGTAAAAGTGACAATTTACCTTTAATTTTTCCTCAGGATTTTTTTAAACTACAGTATTTAAATACAACGCATGCAATCGAGATCTTTCAAGTTCTCCTAAGGGCGTAAACACCAGATGCATATCATATTAGTTCCGATAAAGTAATAATGGCAATTCCAGTTCTCCACAAGCTCACGTATTGACTACAGCGCTTAGTGGTTGGATGTGTCACTAAAATATGGTCTGCTGTAAACCAGATATGGTAATAGTTAAATATTATAATCGAAGGCTTGACATATATGCCCTGATATTTGCACCAGAAAATGATCTTGTATAATGCTAAGCAGTTTAGTAAGGTCAGGTCTCTGTCCAAACTCTGACCTTCACGCAAACAGACGTGCAAGTATCTAGTCCACAACATCCTCCACATCCAGACAACATAATCAGAATGGGAAATTGAGATGCACATATGCGTTGCTCCTAGATCTCTCGACATAAGCCTAGCGGTAGTCTCGTGTGGTTGACGTCATATCCGCTAGACAGAACGACCGGCCTTGCAAAGGGTTTGGTCGGCAGTGATGTGAGGGGAGGAAGAGGATTGCTAAGCTATTTTTAAAAGGATGCTGGGAAACTGTAGCTTCTCACATCTGACAACTCTTTGACATACAACTTGCAGGATTTATTAAGACAATGCACTGCGAAGAAGAAGGGAGTAACTCTCTTGTTAGTTATTTTGTTTTACTAGAGCTGGTGGATACGTGAACTCAGGTGTCGGTCTTAAGATGTTGTTTGTGTTATTATTAAAGTATAAAACAAAGGTTCACCCACATCAGTGGTCGCACAGACTAACGGATCATTTTCGTTTTGGACTGGATTACCGGTGGCGGGGAGATCGGGAGATCAAATACAGTTTAGGTGTACTAAGGATGTTTTTTCCTTAATGTTTTCCCCCTCACCCTCAACGCAAATGAGTTTACATTCACTCTTCCTTCCTCACTCCTAGTCGAATAACATACAGTAGTGTGCAAATTAATTGAGAAAAAATAAAACTTATAGGTTTGTATGGTTTTATACAAATAATTTTACTTATAGTTATTTTACTTAGAATTATTATCATATATGCCCTTCTTTAGCTGCAATGGCTTCTTAAATACGTTTAGACAATGATTCCACCAGTATAGATCTAGTGTTTTTCACTTGCTCATCATGAAACCACACCGTTATTACCCTAGTTACTAAGCGTTCCTTTGTTGAACAGTCCATTTTGTCAAGTCTTTCTTGAGAATACTCCCTAAATTCTCAATAGGTTTAAGTCAAGAGAATTTTTAGAACAATTAAAGACAGATATGTTGTTTCTCTGAATGAATTTCCTGACTGATTTTGAGTTGTGACATGGGACAAAATCATGCTGGAATGTGCCATCATTGTCAGTAAAAGTCTACATGAATGGTATAATTCTCCTTTTTTATATCTCGATATATTTTGAAAAATTCATCATTCCTTAAACTTGCACTAGACTACCTGGTCTACTTGATGTAAGCTAACCCCAAAACATCATTTTGGGAGGGTGCTTCACAGTCTGTTGAAGATGTCCATCTGATCGGTTCATCGTTGCTTCGTCTAACAACGGTCGGCTTGTATCCTTGAACAAAATAATGTTATTCATAAGAGAGAATTACCTTTCTACATTCATCGCAGCACCAGGATTTGTATTTTTTGGCCTATGCCAAACGTTTCTTCCTCATAGCAGATGTCAATAACTGATTTTTTATTGGATTTCCAGCATTACACCCAGCCTCAAGAAACCTACGCCGTACTGATGACAAATAAATGCCTATACCAGTAGTTAATAAATCTAGCTGAAAGTTCTTGTCTTGTGTGAGTGAATTGTACCATTTCTTAATATAATTTTTCCATATCTTCAAATTGTTTTTCATTTTATATCACATTTTCCCTTTCTTTTTGGAGACAACGACCCCGAATCTTAATATGTGAATTGATGATACTGGAAACCCTAGATTTTCCCACACCAACAGCAGAGGCAACATCTCTCAAAGTCATAGAAGTGTGCCTTTAAGAGCAACAATCTTGAGCACACTGCTTATCTGGCGTCCCAGCCTCTTCCGAGGGCTAAAATAATCTCAAGTTTTGCGCGAGGAGCAAGCTAAGCGGCAGGCTAACTTTAGGGCTGCAGAAACTTCTGAGCAATCTGAGCGACGACGTCTATAACACGCTGCTTATCTGGTGTCCCAGCCTCTTCCAAGGCGCTAGAATAATCTCAAGTTTGGCGTGAGGAGCAAGCTAAGCGGCAGGCTAACTTTAGGGCTGCAGAAACTCCTGAGCAATCTGAGTGACGACGTCTAGAACATGCTGCTTATCTGGCGTCCCAGCCTTTTCCGAGGCGCTAGAATAATTTCAAGTTCGTTGCGAGGAGCAATCTGATCGGCAGGCCACCTTGAGAGCTTCTGAAACTCATGAACAGAGAGAGAAACTACGTCAACAAAATGCTGCTCATATAGTGTCTCAGCGAGCTGTCGAAACTATAGAGGAAGCCGAAGCTCGAAGACGTACTGTTGCTGTTAGGGTGGCACTGCGGCGGAAAATCTTCAATAGAAATACGTGGAGCATTTTTGAACATGCTACATTAGAATACGGTGCAACTCTCGACTACAGCAGCCATAGGCTGATAAAAATAAAGAGGATGGACAAAGAGTGTAGATTATGCGGAGCGTTGAAATGGGAGGAGGAAAATCCTGGGATGTGTTGTTCTGGTGGTAAAGTAAATATTTCTCGATTACAGGAAATAGTGCAACCTTTAAAAGAGTTTTTCTTATGTGAGAATGAAGAGTTACGTCAGTTTCTGAACAACGTTAGAAAATATAATAATGGCTTCCACATGACGTCGTTTGGTGCGGATAGTGTCGTTTCCATGCCAGGATTTTCACCCACTTTTATCATTCAAGGACAAGTGTACCACATAATCAGATCACTACTCCCTGCGTCAAATACAGAGCCACCATTTTTACAGATATATTTAATGGGAAATGAAGCAGCAGAGACTTAAAGGAACGTTAGCATTGTTCCAGGAGTTGAAATAAATTCGTTACTAAAATATAGAGCATTTTTAACGAACATATATTTTAATTAAGGAATTTAAAACCCCATGGAGAATATGCTTTATGAAAGCTGCAAGGTGGTGATTCACCTGACCGTGTGCTATGCGGGCAGCACGAGCGGAGGTACAATCCGCCCAACACAAATGTCATAGCAGCCATCGTGGTGGGAAGGGAACATACAACCAACAGAGACATCGTGCTACACGCGAGGGATTACACGCTGTCCCACGTTGCTGACACACACAGGTTTTACGATGACCTACAGTAACCAATAATTTTTTGGAAGAGCCAGGAAGGATATCCTTTGAAATATCTTAAATTAATCCTCAAACTGGCCTGCCTGTGCCAAACAGAAAAGTCTCCTCTATGGATTTTTATGCAGTTCATATCATGATGCGTCAAGACGATTTTAATTTACTTATTCGCTGCAGGTGAACTGTTACATCTATTCCTGGTCGACATGTATGTGAAGATTGAAAGTGAACGCTTGAGGTATATATCATTGAATCAAAGTAAGTTACGGGCAGAAAATGACGTGCATTTTAAAGATGCTGTGGGAATGACGCGCAGTCAGATGATGATTCTTCCATCAACATTTGTTAATAGCCTCAGATATCTTCACATGTACACGCAGGACGCATTTGCGTATGTCCGCCACTACGGCCGTTCAAACTTATTCATCACGTTAACGTGAAACCCCTCTTGGGAAGAGATAGCTAATGAGCTTATGCCTGGCAAGACAGCTACAGGCCGCCACGACCTCATTGACAGAGTGTTTAAAATAAAAGTAAAAAAATTGCTACATCAGTTCACGAAAGCAAGAATATTTGGCGAATCCCAATGATTCATGTACTATATAGAGTAGCAGAAAGGCGGCTTACTCTACGTACATAATTTATTGTGGTTAAAGAAAAATTACGGCCTAACCAAATAGATCACGTCATCAGTGCTGAAATTTCAGACCCAAACAGCGGCAAAACACTACACAACATATTGGTCAAACATATGATCCATGTTCCATGGGGTGCGCAAAACATGTCATCTCCGTGCATTAGGGATGGCAAATGTACCAAGAAATACCCGCAAGCTCTGTTAAAGGACACGCAGACAGATGAAAATCGTTACCCTCTCCAAAGGCGTAGAGCAACATAAAATGGAGGGTGCACAGCCATCATCAAACGCGGTGGCAATGACTATTCGATAGACAATAGCTGAATAGTGCCTTATAATCCCCTGATCTCAAAAATATTTGATGCACATGTTAATGTGGAGTCTTGCAGCTCAGTGCAGGCTATCAAATAAATTTGCAAATATATCAACAAAGGCAGTGATCAGGCAATTCTTCACGTTCGGCAAGTAGACAATGTGAACATTAATCCTAGGAATGAAGGGCAAACGTTCAGGGTTGGCCGGTAGTAAGCAGCAACGAGGTGGTGTGGCGGATCTTGGGCTTACCATTGCACGAGAGACATGCCACTGTCATCCACCTGGCAGGGCACCTACCCAATGGCGAGTTTAGTTCAATGAACAAAATTTCGGTGAAAGAATCACGGCCCCCCTAATAATGTCATTGACGGACATTCTTCCACCTCTGCCAAAATTATAATTTTGCAAAACCTTGCTCTACTCTGAAGTGCCGCGATACTATACCTTGAATGCACCGAGAAAATAATGGAAACGCCGCGTGCAAGGAACACCTATCGAGGGCTGGCCAGATGTGAAGGCTGGGGGTGCACTGGGTTTGATATATATCGTTCATGTTAGCATCTCTGAGTGCTACTGTTTGCGCACATTGCTCAATACAGTCCGGTACCCAACCTGTTTAGAAAATCTATAAAATCTGTGGATGGCCAAGAGATTGCCATGCTCAGAGAAGCATGCGAGGTGCTTGGACTTTTGGAAGATGACAGCCACTGGAACACGACCATGGACGAAGCTGTGTTATGTCACTCGCCTGCAAAAATCAGAGAGCTGTTTGCAATATTAGTGTGCACTTGCGGACTCTCTAACCCTAAACAACCGTGGGGAAAATACAAAAATGCACTTTCAGAGGATAATGCGCACAGATTACAAGGAGAGAATGATGATTTAATCATCAAAGAATCATTGAAAATAATCGATGATAAGATCATTTCTATGACGGGAAAGAGACTCGCAGGTTTTGGTTTGCCTACAACGCAGCAAGATGGAGTGTTGTCTAGCAATGTAGTCAAAGAGCTCAACTATGATGCCACGGCATACAAGCACATGTCTATGATATGATAACACCTCTACTTCCTAAGCAGAAATAAATTTTTGATACAATCTTGCAGCGCATACAAAGTGAAGAAGGGGGACTTTTTACCTCGACGCACCAGGAGGTACGGGCAAAACATTTGTACTTAATCTTTTGTCGGCATAAATCGTTAAAGATCGCAAAATAGCCTTTGCGGTGGCTTCTTCAGGCATCGCTGCGACTTTGCTCAGTGGCGGAAGGACTGCACACTAGGTTTTTAAATTACCGCTTAATCTTGCAACATCAGCAAGAGCAGTGGTCGCGGTGCTCTTATGAAGCAGAGAAGGTTGATCGTCTGGGATGAGTGCACAATGTCACACAAGAAGGCGGTATAAGCTTTAAACAGTAGCCTGCAGGATATCCTGGCAACGAGACGCTGATGGGCGGAGTGGTAGTTTTGCTCGCTGGCGATTTCAAACAGACCCTACCTGTTGTTGGGAGGGGTACTCCAGCAGATAAAATGAATGCGCGCCTCAAGGCATCACCACTGTGGGCTAAAGTTGTGGAACTTCATCTTACGTGCATAATGAGGGGCCAGCTGTATAACGACCAAGAATCTTGAGCATATACCAAAAAACTGCTGCAAATAGGAGAGGGTCACTTACAAACCAATGAAGAGGGCAAAATTACTTTAACAAATGAATTTTGCAACCTAAGTGATGTCGGAGGAGCAGCTCATTTCTAAAGTGTTCCCAAATTTACAAACCAACATAACTAACGAAAAGAGTGGCTGTATGAGAGAGCAGTATTGTCGCCAAAGAATGACTCTGTAAATAAAATTGACAAAAAATGTTAAACAGCGTAGTCGGTGGAACAAAGGTGTATACGTCGATAGATACCGTAATGGCAAGTGATGATAGTACAACCTATCCCGTAGAGTTTTTAAACTAATTGGAATTATCAGGTGTGCCATCCTATTGTCTTGAATTGAAGAACAGCGTCCCCGTTTTGCTGATGTGTAATCTTGATGGGCCGAGGTTGTACAATGGTACCAGAATACGCATCACTGAGCTGGGAGAAACGTCATAAATGTTTTTATATTCATAGGAGGATTTAAAGGAGATGAAGTTTTGATTCCACGAATTCCTATTATTCCCAACAACCTGACTTTTCAATTTAAACAGTTACAGTTTCCACTGAAGATGGCTTTTTATATGACTATCAACAAATCACAGGGTCAGACTTTAAAAGTAGCAGGAATCCACTTAAGTACTCCGTGTTTCTCGTATGGTCAACTGTATGTCGCTTGTTCAAGAGTATCGAGGTCCAGAAACTTACATGTACTTGCCGAAAACAACAAATCGTATAACGTCGTCTATATAAACTTTTGCTGTAATATATAAGTGAAAATTTAAGTCTTACTAATATTATCAATGTGAAAGTTTGTGGGTTATGATTATAATGTGTTTTGAATTATGTTATTTAAGAATTTGTGATTAATATTTTGTAATTAAAGTAAATAGTAATTAGTGTAACGTAGTTTCATACTAATAAATAATAAATATGTGATTATAGCTATGTAGTTCGCAAAAAATATTATTTCCTCTTTATTTATTTATATTACTAATTATGAATATAGATTTTTAAATATTAAATTAATAATTGATAACTTAAATAATATATATTTCTTTTACTATGAAATATTTAAAAGTGAAATATAAAATATTTTTGTGAAGTTAGCATCATACGGCAAAATTATTTACAGCTAGAACCCAGAAAAACGCATAGGTTTTGAAAAAAATAAAGTTTTATTTATGACCAAAAACAGCTCAGTTAAAAATTAAAATATTTTATCAATTATTGCGGGCGAAGCCGTAACGGTTAAAAGCTAGTGTTTATATAAAATACATTATTAAATATATGTTATTGATGATTAAGTTACATTTTTCTTCCATCAAATAACTTTGATAAATAAACATGACAGTGTAATACCATCCTTAGAAGAGGAACAATCAGTACAGCGACACACTACCGACCAAACAATTTGCCTCTTGGTAAATTTCAAGTTGGAGGCAGCATATGAACGTCATGTTCCAACACAGTTTATACAATTAACAAGTAATATATGATGCACACACTTTCATCTTCTAGAAACAAAAACAATGTTGCAAAAATAAAAACTTTTGCGATAGCAAACCAGTCACTTTTCAAGGAGAAATAAAATGTTAACGTCAATCTCAAGACGACGGTTTCTTGAAACCATAATAAAGTACATATATTAGTAAGGCGGATAGGAGAAATGTTGTTTTAAAATACATTTTGGGCTATATTTTGACAGTTCATGTGAGGGAAAAAGTAGACCTAGTGCTGCACCTAGCAAGGTTTACAGGAAAAACTTTATTTAAAGAAGTAAAAGTAAACTTGTCTGACTACAAGGAACCTTGTGCAGACATTTTGGTTTGGTTGCGAGCATGTCATTAGGGATGTTATTATATGAGGTTTACAAGAGTGTATAAGTAGAACTATTTATACTTCTATGTGGATCTTGAAATCAGCTATAAAGTATTTATAGATTAAATAATTTAAAAAGTAAAAGTATAGAATAAAATATCCAACAAACAGGTGTAGAAAATAAAGATTTATTCCTCATTTGCAATATTTACGTAATGAACAAAAAGGCTCACACTTCTTGGACATCCTACATACAGTTGCTTATGTGAACACATAAGGGCTTATCACTTACTCATAGCATATGTGTGAAGCTTACACCTCAATCATAGCACATATGTGTATTACATAAACGCATATTCTCATTCATAACACTTATGTATATTACATAAACGCTTACTTTTCATTCATGACACATAATTATGTGTCTACCATAACCCCTTGCTTTTTTATTCATAGCACACAATTATGTGTATGACATAAACGCTTTCATCTCATTCATAGTATATATGTATAGACCCTATAACATAAACGCTTGCTTTCATTTCATAGAACATATGTGTATAACATAAATGCTTGCTTTTCTTTCATTGCACATATGTGTATAACATAAACCCTTGCTTTTCTTTCATAGCATATATGTGTATAACACAAACGCTTTCGTCTCATTCATAACATATATTAAATTCCTATTTTTATTTTGTTCTCTTTTATGGTCGAAAGTTTAAATTACTGATCCCATTCCAATATTGCTGTTTTTTGATACTTAAACTATTCAGAACTTTTATGATGGCAGCTATTACACAATAACTATCACAGTGGCTACCACGAAAACTACGACCAGCGTTCACACGGTAGTTCTTTACATCCATGTTTTAGTGTTACTTAAAGTGAACACAAATATTAAATTTAACCACTTATAAAAATGTGTTTTTATTGTTAATTAATACTTTTATTAAATATTTGGATTAATCCACAGTATTATTTTTAAATGTGAATTGAAAACTCTACAAATCATTGAATTAAGTAATGAGTCCCACGTGCATAGATAATTTTGTTAGATAATTACACCAGTTATATTTATTTTCTTTCAAAATAACAGTTGTGTATGAAGTCAGTATATTATTTTATTTTACATAAACGAAGTATTTAAAGAAAGAAATATTGATTGTTGCCGTTGAAAATAAACTTTATCCCGAAGCTGTTGTTTAAGCACTAGTGTGCCATTTTCAACAATATGTTAAATAATTTGCAATTTGAAAGTAAAGTAAAATAGAAGTAGGCTATTTTATATAATATTTCATAGAGTAAGACTACTCTAAAAAACCAACAATAAAGTTCAATTTTGATAATATAGATACCATATACCAGAGCCATGTAATAAATATTAATTTATGTAATGTCTTATTTTCAACAATTTAAATAAAATATTTCACATAGTAAAAATAGTATGGTATTATACTTGTTTTTCCGTTCATACCCTACCCTTGTTGTTTCATTGGTTCTTACCCCTGCCTACCCCAATTATGTGTAAAATAATTTATATCAATAGTAATAAATTATATGTAGAGATTAACTCTCTTCGGTGTTCAAATTATCTGAGGCTCGCAATAAACGTCAATGACACATTCCGTTTAGGTGTAACTGAGGGTGGTTTATCCTAAATGGTTTTCAACTCTCCCTCCAAGCAAATTCAGGTACAATTCCTCAAAATTTAACTTTCTTCACCCCTAACACATTAGTGTAGTTAGTGCCTATGTGTCTAGCCCAGACGAGTAGTGAGACGTTGTGACAAAAAAAAAAGCAGATTTAAAATAAAATGAATATCCATCCACTACTGAAATTACGATTAAAGTTAGTGTGGGATATCCATTCCCACCACTAGGGTGAGGGAGAGGGGGGATGTACAGAACCCGGGGCTTTCAGGGGCCCGGGTTCAAGATTAAGCTTCACAAGTTTTATAAAAATGTATACTGTGAAAAAAAAAAAATGACAAGCAATAAAATGTACATCCATACTAGAGGACAGTGCATGCCCAGCCCACCAGATGTGATTTAATACAGAGGAACTTACTGGCTTGTCACAATTAGATTATTGGTTCGGTACAGTTTTGTCCTTCGTTTCAAAGTGTTTGTAAGTTTCACGTAGTCTATTATTTTTGTAGTGAAACTAAACTTGGCAAACGAAAAGTGCCGAGCAGTAAATAAAGTTATATTTAAATACATCATATGCATAACGTTTCAGTGTCTATCTATGTTGTTGTTTTCTTTGTAAAAATGACAGCAAAGTTTTTAAAAGATCTTCAAACTAAAGTCAAGAATTGGTGCAGGAAGAGAGGGAAGTACAATTCACCCTTTGGGAAGAACTCCCCTCCAACTGGAATACACCTTTACCTCGACTGGAAAAGCTATCGCCCCTTTATATTCTTCCCACCACCCACTGACATTCACAAACATGAGGCTCAAAGATATAATTGTATCAAAATATTACTTATAGAGGCGTCCAATTAAAAAAAAAAATTGGGAAAAGATCACTCTAAATAGATTCTAGAGCCAGCCAATCATCAAAATTGCTGCAGTAAGATTATTCTAAATAGCTTCTGAGAGCATGATATTTTCCTAAATTTACCGGGTGAAAACACTTTAAATAGATTATTACTTCTATAATGGCATTTAATTATGAATGAAAACCACTCTAAAATTTTCTAGGTGCATTCAAATTTAAATAGGCTTACTCCAAACAAAAGGATTTTGGATACGGCTATGTACACGTTGAAAAAATTAAATTCTACCTCAAATTAATTTTGTGCATAATGATAACGGAACGCTGCATCTGAAATTTCTTCTGAAGGTTGGCTAGTTGATTTCACGATAGCCAGTGTTGGAACTACATTGTAGTGATATAAAACAAGTGTAAAATGTACTCACATGTCTAGCTAGGACCGTGCTGAAATACGTCGCTAACACGATGATCAGCAGCGCCAACGATCTGTAACGATCAATATTAACAAACATAGTTAGAGACACTCGGACGGATATTACAAGCTGTCAAGAAACATGAGCAAATAAACATTCTTAAAAAAAATATTGCTGCGTTGAGTGACAGGAAATCAGGAAGTGCATAATACAGTCGACACGTGAGCTGTGCTGTAACATTAAGGTGGTAGTGTACAGAACGTGAAAAAAGGACAGTGTTTTGGACAAAATAAAAAAAATATTGCTCCATTAGAAACATAGAGATTAAGTTTCTTCACAGGGTGATATCAACATTTGTTAAATATTTTTTACGTGTGTCCTCGAATTTAATGACAACTTTTTCTCCGCAATTAGAAAGTTTGTCAACTAATAAAGCTATGCTCATGACAGAAATTTAAGAACTCTTAATGTCATTATGCGAGGAAAATTAAATTCTATATTTCTACTGGAGTAATATTTTATTTATTTTGACAAAAATAAAAGTATGCTAAACAAATTTTAAAAACACACCCATTCTCTTGCTCTCTATATTCCCACCTTAAAGCTAGAGTTGGATTCTAGTAGAAAGGAACTTTCACAAAAAAAAAAGATGTTGTGGTCAACAATGATGACATATTACTACTCTATTAGTGTGTTCATAGGTAATTATAATAATTTTCTACAGTGGCAGCTGCAACCCACATTACTTTAAGTATGCATGTATGAAAATGGTTTTAGCAATTATTTTATTTCAAAAATGTTTCTTCCCCTCTAAAATGGACTGTAGCTAAAGTACCATCTTCAATGGAATAACCTTACTTGACAACTAAGAAATCTAATTGATCTAGCTTCACGTATTCATGCTTCAAGTCATGCAGCTGTTTTTCTAAATGTTATCAATACCTATAAAATACTACTAATAAGATATTAAAATGTAAACAATATTGACCAAATAAGGCGTGTTAACATTTTCTAAAAGTTTCTTCTTATCAGAATCCTAGACTCTTAGAATAGTCTGAAAATAACACCATCTCGAGAAGACATAAGAGGTTTGCTAACGAGGACCTCACACTACTGTGTTTCTTAAGGGAATGGCAGTTCTTAAGTTGAAAAACCACCAAATCAATCTTCCACTATCTTAAAGTATTCTGTTATGACTCTATCAAAACACTGTTCAGTATTGCTAACATTTCTCTAATATATTTGTGTTATTTTATAATTATTGATGACATTTATTAAAATTGACAGCCTCAAATAACATGACTTGATGTATAAATATATTAAAATTGTTTTAGTAACGTAAGTAACTAACTTCTACTGTTCTCCCTAATAAAATCATACTATAAATGCCCTGTCCATCTAATCTATTTGAGCTCAATTTTTGTATTGCATATGACCAAATTAGTTCACGTTGCTAGTAACCAGCACACTATCACTAGAGAGAACTACAAATGCAATTTAAATCCCAGTGTGTAATTACTTTCCCCATTTCTAGCCCATTAGTGTAAATCTGTGGTAGGAAGATGAGGTCCATAAACTTGGCCCCGCTCTTGAAAGCACTAATGACAGGAATTAATGCAATCGTTGGTGCTACGTTATCGCTACTCAGTAAAAAAAAACGTTATTGCTACATTTTTGTGGAAGTTATAAGCCAAAATCATTGGGTGGGGCCATGTTGTTGGAGAGGACAGATTTTTGTCTCCACAGCTTACTGCCCGTTTGGGTTAAAGGCACGTATATTAATTAAACTAGTGATTTGGGGATGAGAAAGATTGAATTTGGTGAAAGTGTGCCCAAAATTTGGGTGAAGGGTGAAACCAAATTTAAGAAACAACTATCAGTAGATCTGATCGGGATTCGAACTCCGTTCTCTACCAACATTGTAAAACTGATCTAATGTGAAAGTGACACCTGAGACAATTCAACCATCGAAGCGAACCATGAGAATATTAAAAGTAAATGCAAACACATTCGCATCGCTATGGACACCATGTGAACTAGGCATAAAGTGAAGGTCGGGGTTTAAATACTAGCTGAAAATTAATGAGGATACATTTATTCTGAATGTGAGCACATTTCCTCTGAATTATACCCTCCTCATTCTTAGCCCGTTACTGACGTAAGACCTAAGACGTGGTATACTCGCACAACACTAGTGTTGTGAGGGGAAAGAGGGTTGCGAGGGGAGGACCCCACAGCCAAAACACATGGCGTATGAGAATGAATCCGGCTGGGATTCAAACCTTGATCTCCCAGTCGGCAACGACCTTGTACCATGCGAGTTTAAGATCATTCAACCATCAAAATGTCACTAAACAGTTTTAACAAGCGTATATCTATAAGCTATAAATACTAATTAAAGGTCACTCAGGTATGTCAGTAATTACAGTTCATGGGCTATAAGGGGGTCCAGCTTTTTATTTTATGCTTTCTGCGTTCCATTGTTAAGTTAAAGTAATTAATGTCTGGGGCAGATATTTAATATAAATGGACATTTATATGAGGTGTAAACAAATAAATATATATTTGTAATGATTGATAATAATAATAATAATAATAATAATAATAATAATAATAATAATAATAATACTTCAGTGAAATGTCTATATTATTATTATTATTATTATTATTATTATAAATATTTCATGTGCATGCCTGGTTATACAAACGTTCAACCCCAGACATTAATTACTTTAACTTAACAATGGTACGTAAAAGAACCCCATAAAATGTCAAGTTTGACCCCTTATAGCTCGTTAGCCTATATCCAGATTCGTAAGGATCCGAATAAGATAGGTTATGTTGGTATTACCCAACCCTTCTCTGATTATATCAAATTATTTATATGGGAAATTTCTGTTTCTAGAATATAATATATCTCAATAATGAAAACCTCTTTTCGCTTTAGAGCTAATTGTATTATATTTGGAAGAAGGTATATGAAAGGCGGATAGAAACATAAAAAAGGGACGAACACAATATTGTTTTTACAATGAAAAGAAGAACACAGTTCACACTTTGCATTGCTGCCTTTGGAGTTTGGACAAAGGGGTAACGGTTGCCTTTTATTCCAAAACTATAACATTATTTGCCTTTTTATTTATATCCTATTTTATAATTTACTTTATCTTTAGCTGTAATTATTCGAAACCATCGAATTAGTATTTATACATTATAATTTTAAACTTGTTAAAATTGTGCAATACACTTTTGATGGTCGAATGGCCTTATGATGTGGGTGTGAATAAATAAATAAGATAATAATTTGAATTGTCAAATGGTGAGTAGGAATTGCCATCATTTTGCTCTGAATGTATCTTGTCAGAATCTGTTTCCCGTCTCTCTCTCTCTCTCTCTCGTTCTCTCTCTCTCTCTCTCCACAATATATGAGAAACAGCATGAGGTCCCATGTTACAGACATTTCATTTCACATATCTCGTTCTTTTATATTTCAGATTTCTTTCCAATTCCTGTCTAGGTTCTGTTCGGAGATATGGAGGCTAGGAAAGAATTTGAATTAATTAGACACTTATTGCATCTGTCAGAATGTCGGCCAGCTGTACGCCTGCTTTGTGAGTTGAGGGATCTTAGTTAGAACCCTGTTGGGCTCAGAAAAAATATTAATTGGTTAAATCGTGGTTTTTTTCCTTTCCAAAAATTAGGTTAGTTTGTAAACTGTAACCGGATGGTTCAAGGAGTGTGCTTTAAATATTCTTAACATGACAATCACCCGCATAGTCTAACTCGTTACTCTCGTGTTAAGACTGGTTTTACGGTAACGGAGAGATAGGGGCTCAGATTCTGATCCGATGTGCTGAGTTTATCCTAAATGATTTCCGTATCTCCCTCTAAGAAAATGCAGGTATATTTACTCTAAAAGGCTACCATCATCATAATTATCTTATTAGCGTGAGTGACGTATGCGTACAACCCAAACGGTAAGTTGAGGGGCTCAGATCCCGGTCAGGTATACTGAGGGTGATTTTTACTAAATGGTTTCCATTTCTCCACCCACATTTTTTACCTATAATCAATTTTACCCTTTTTATCCTTCAACCTTTGTACCCAACACCCTTTTAAAAAAAATTAAAACATTTTACCCTTTTTACCCTAAAATACTTCTAAATACTAATACTAATACTAAAATACTACTAAAGTAAAATGGGGTAAGAAGAGAAAAAAGGCCAAAATTAATAAAAGTAAATCTAATCAGATCAAAAAGGGCAATAAGACCAAGAGGCAAAAATTGTAAAAATGTCCAAAAATGATCAAAATGTTAAAGGTATCGAAAAGGGCAAAAAGGGCCAACTAAGCAAATATGGTAAAAAGGGCCAAAAGAGTTAGAATGGTAGAAATTAGAAAGAAGTAAATCATTAAAAAATCAAAAGGTATAAAAGTTAAAAGGGGTGAAATAAATAATAAAGGTAGAACAAATTAAAAAGCCAAAAGGTCTTGATAGGGAAAAGAGAATTGGAAGCTTAACGGGGTAAAAAGCTTAAACGGGCGAGTGGGGGGCGGGTAAAGAGGGTAAAAAGAGTAAAAGGGATAAAAAAAAGAAAGAAAGGTTAACGGGGTAAAACGCCTAAACGGGATGGAAAAGGTAAAAAGGCTAGATAGTGTAATAAAGGTTAAAAGATTAGTTACTTAAGTAAAAAGGGTAAAGAGTTTAAAAAAACATTTAACAGGCTTAAAAGGGTTAGAATGGATAAAAGGGTTAAACGGGATAGGTGCGGGGATTTATATATATATATATATATATATACTTTGGATTGGGATTATTTACAACCCTTTAACAACCAATTAATTATGCTGTGACACTCTTCTTTCACTTTTATCAGCATCTACAGATAAGAGTTCAAAGTATTGTGTATAAAGAATTTATAACTTAATCTTCAAAAGAAGTGTCAACTTTTAAAACATGTTCAGATTATATTTATTTTTTACTTTGTGTATGTATGTGTATACAGGTCTACCTACATACACATAGGGCTGGATTTAGAACTGTGGGGCCCGAATAAACAAGTAATTTTCTTTTCAATGTTTTGACATTATCATTTTTTCTTTATTAAATTAAATGTTAGAACCTCATTATAAAAAGATATTATTTAAATAAGGAAATAATTTCGTTTCAATAAATCATATTTGATTAAAATAAAAATTATATTTATAAAGTATATTTATTTTTTGCCAAAACTTAGGAAAATGCACTAAGAATAGAATAGCAAAATGTTGTGCTATATTGCAGTGTATAGCCCTACACAGGTAAGGGAACTCTGGTGGTGGCGATGACTCAATTATTAATGAATAACTTTTTTTATAATTCCATATGAGCCCACTGGATTTGCTGCCTCAAGATATGTTTAAAATTTGAAAATCACAGTCTGATTACTTTCTTTTTTTTGCCTCAAGTAAATAATATTTTGTCATAAATTAATTATTATTATTATTTAGCACCGCGTCTTACTTCCCGTTCGGGTTATACGCTTAAGTACTAATTACGCTAATGGATTAGGAATTGGTAAGGTTTAATTAAAGGAAGTGAACCCGCATTTTCGTGGAGGGATAGTGGAAAACCATTTAGGAAAACCACCCCCAGTTCACCCGACCGAGATTCGAACCTCGATCTCCCCGTCCTCAGCAGTCAAGCTCAACACGACCAGCGCGTTAGCCAACTACGCCACCGAGGCGGGTCAGAAATTAATTAAAATCGATATAATGTTATAATTATTTTTCTAAGATTACACTGGTAATGAAATCTATAGATCTAAAAGGGATTTATATTTTTATTATTGTATCAGTTTTTGGGGGGGGGCCTTTATTTGTGGAGGCCCGTGGACGGTCACCCCTGATAACCTCCCTTAAATCACGCCCTATATATATATATATATAAAAAACCGGTACAAAGAAGTTTATATATATATATTTATTTATTTATATATACACACCACACCTTCGTACCTGTTCGGCCACTCGAATATACAGTATTAGTAACTCTAACTGAATAGGAAGGATTAAGTTAGTAAATTAGTACATTTATATTAAATGTACCCCTACATTTGCGTGAAAAAGGAAAGTACAAACCATTTAAGGAAAACCACCAACGGTACATCCAGCCTGGATTTGATCCCAGAGATTACCGTCAGTGGCAAGCCAAGCTTGACATTGAGACTACATTCTCACCAACGCGGGTTTTCCAAAAATTGTTTTATCCATCAGGAAGTGATAAATATTTTAGTAATACTTTAATTTCATAATGTCAAAAAAAAGCCATTCCCCTGTAGCTATCTCTTTTGATATAGTTAAATATTTGTAGGAAATACAAATTATAAAAGAGTTGATAAAAATTTACAAACAAATATTTTTTTGTTACAAAAAATGACTAACGAGTTGGTTGTATTACTAAGTTTCACATTTATTTGAATAACATATATTTATGATATTTTTCATTCATAAAGCTAATAATAATTTGTTTGTCAACTGGTGTTTTGACACATAGTTTTAGTCGGTAGCGTGATGCCTACTATGCTAAGAGCCCACAGCTCAATTCAAGGACAGGGCAAAAAAATAAATTAATTAACATTGATGAAACTTGCCCTTTCACAGTGATGAATAACGGTGGGTGAAAAACGTGTTGTCTGGCCAAGAGTTAGTCTTATTTATCATTTGTGTGCTGATTATAGGGAGATCGGGTTTAGAATTCCCGTCGGGTCTACTGAGGATGGTTTTTACTAAATGGTTTCCCACTCTCCCTCCACGCTAATGCGGGTAGATTAACTCTAAAATCTAACTATCAAATTTGAAAAAAAAAAATCCATCAAAGCCTTTTGGATCCATGGATAAGGCCAGATAGACAGACAGACAGACAGAAAGAATTGTTAAATAAACTTTTTATGTTCATAATCGTATTAAACGTAAAGATTCAACATAATCGCGAGTTAGATTTCTCTTGATATGAGAAATAATATTAAAATGGTGTAAATAATAATATTAGAAATGATAAAATAATGATGTTTGAGAAATTAATTTATTTTTATTGGATCGTATGAGTAATATAAAACACTAAAAACTAATAAAGTGAAAATATTAGTGATAGAACAAATTAAATTATGCTATAATACAAGTAATAGAAGGGAAAATAAAATTATAATAAAAGCAATTAGATATAGTAAAGCAAGAATAGTGCATTTAAAATTTTTAAATCAATTTTCTTTGTTCTGTGTTATTCTTCAAAATAATTAGTTACTTTTTTGTAAATCTGATTTTCCATCTTTATCATACATTTTGTAACCCGATTAAATTTCAACTTTTTCATTGTCAATTCTTAACTTACTTGTAATATTATTCAGAATGTTATCTAAAAAAACTATTAATATCTTTAAAGGTAAAGCAAAATAAAATTAATTATTTTATTTAAATTATATTCTTAGGATTTCTTTTTATATAAAGGCCAGAGAGTCCCATTAAATAGCTCGTGGACAAAGGCGTCAGTTTCCTCTAGGCTAGTTTACCAGTAACAGGGTGTTCGGGGTTCGAATTCCACTGAAATGCTAGGTAATATATTATCAATACTTTTTTCCTCAGTTCTACCCCATTAGTGTAATTTTGATGATAGTCCAGATGGGAGTGTGAATTGAAGAGTATTAAAAATAAGGAATCTTACTCACAGGTTGTTTTAAAAACAACCCACTAGACCTTTTCTCCGTCAAGCACGATACAAGTGTTCCGGAGGTGTGCACTATAATCAAATTCCAGCCGCTAATATCTTAAGCGTGCTTGTTTAGTTTCAGAAAAAACCAACAACAATAATTATAAACAACTTTACAAAGAGAATACATTTCTTTGAGTGAAAGGTATGAGGAATAAAAGGGGTTGATTCTACAAAATGAGCTAAGGACCTTTGATGCTAAAGGCTAGGTTCATAAGGTCAAGCGAAGGAGATCTGTCCTTTAGGACATATTCTTTAATCGACTTACGGGGTAAAGAATGTCTTTATCTACAAAATTTCCCTTAGCTAGACTCTATAACATAGTCCGTGTGCTATAGTGAAAATGGCAATAAAAATTAAAAACAATTTTACTATCTGGTTTCCATTTTATAATACTAATCACTAAAACCTAATTATGTTTAAAATTTATAAATTAAAAGATTCATATTTATTTTAACATTTATTTTTGTAAACATAATTTGTTAAGACTAGTGCACTTTAAGAACATTGGAAAAGTATGTAGTGTAACCTTGTTTATCCGGTCTGAGACCAAATTAACGAAAATCCGGATTGTCAGGTAATCATCGGAAAAATTACATTAAAATAGTATATTATATGACTACAACTCACCATATATTTCCACGATAAAAATATTGTAAAACACTTGAAACATGTTACATCCACTACTCACCCATTAAATAATGAGTAAGTTTTGTTGTTGACAATTAAGAATGGCGTTTGCGAGCGTAATTCCTTTACATTAAAGCAAAACCTCACACCAGATAAACTGGAAATTCGGATCAATAGTGTAAAAGTATTTGATATATCTTTTGGTTCGATCTAACTTTTTTTTTTTACTTCCGGATCTTTTAGTGTAGTGCTTGTGGTGTTATTTTGTCGTTACTTCATTTTAAGTCAGGTAAGATCAAGTAAACGAATATTCGAAAGCTATAAGTAAGATATTTTATTTTATTTTTGTAATAACTGTTAGCCACAATTTATTAAATTTATTTTACAGGTATTCAGCATTGGCATAACTAAGAAAATTTAATCGATATTAATTTTAAATAACGTGATCACCAGTTGCAATATATACGTTGGTATTCAAATTTTTAATACAGAATAATATCTAGTTGCATATACTTTTTTATGGGTAGTGGGTTTTTTTAACAATAATTGTATCAGCATACTACTCACATACTAATCCAAACCTAGAACAGATTCAATACAACTCTGATTCTCCCAGACATAAACTCATTTCGTTCTCACAAATGCTAAATATGCACTTGTATGATCACTGGCACAATTTCCCCTACAACTTTCAAGGATCCAAGCCACAAAATGTAATAAGCTTACTTCCCCTATCCCCCTTCAATGGCTAAGTAGTCAGGTAATCCGAACATTTGATCTAGTACGGTCTTTCCAACGAACTAAATCAATAACTTCAATATTAAAAATAACTGTTAATCCTCGTCCTACTAGTTATAATAATACCCACAGCGACTGCCGACTTATCAAAGGTATTGAGCTAACGTAGCATTTGGTCGCTGTTGATGTGATAGCCGGGGCTCGAATCTTGACAAGGTGCACCTGTATCCAAGATTCACTCTTCAAACTTATCACTATTATGAATATAATATTTTAAAATATTCACACGTTGAAAGGGTTAGTCAATATTATTAGATGTGTTATTCCCTAGGTAAAGTTAGTTTGTAATCGGTGTGCTAGAGTGTGGTATAGTCCAGTATTTATAATGAGCTAACTTTACATAGAAATGAGAACTCTAAATAAACATACCCCTTACAGCTTTCCCCCTCTTTCCCCTACCTACACCCCGATTTAACTAAGGTTGAAACCAATCCCTAAAATAATATGATGTAGGTTACACTACTTCTAAAATCTATTCCATAATTAAACATTTCAAAATATTCTACTGGCTCGTATCTCATCTATTTTCTTCCCCTCCCCTTGTTTGTTTTCTTAACATCTCCATAGCGTGTTTCCTTCGTGGAGTTTCTTCCCATTTTATGTCCATCCTATCTCACGACCCTTATTTTCTCACCTGCTCATTTAAATACCTAGGTAAGACGAATGGTCGGAAATCTGACTCGGCCGTCCCATTCGCTCGTGGTAGTAACTCCTGATGCATGCTGGGCTACCAGCGTAGATTTCCCACACTACCCAAGCACGGCTTACAGACTGACTTTGAATGAGCTTTTCTTCAATATCGCTTCAGAGTCTAATACAGTTACACAACAATTTAAAAAAAAAAACTTATAAACATAATTTTTTTAATAATCTTTTAAGAAATTAAATATAAATATAATATTTTTTTGGCTTGTTGCATTACAATATGGTTTGATCCGCATAAAGCTGTCAATTATGAGTTGTATATTTTTAAGATACAGTACCTTAAAACACACTATTCCTTATTGACTGTGTAGTGTGAATTAATCCGTGTTGTAGTGCAACAAGCTATAATTATATAAACATTTGTATTTTATTATGCATCAATTTATACAATCAATACATTTCAAAAAGGTTATATAAGTTTTTGATTTGATGTGTAGCTTTAATAATTCCAAAATTTGCAGACAACTAGAACAAAATCAACAGTAAGCTTCCTTCAAAATTGTAAGGCAATGACTCTACAAATTATTGTTAATTACGTTAATGAGGTATGGATTAAAAAGGTTCAATTTAGAAGAAATGTACCCGCATTTGCGTAGGGGTGAACCTTTTGGAAAATCACTCTCAGAGCACCCGACCAGGATTCAAACCTCATTATTACTGTCATCAGAAGTCAAGTCTAACATGAGAGTGATGCTTTAGACAATGATGCCACCAAAGCAGATATATAATGTATTATTATCATGTAACTATAATATACTAGTTTTTAAGCATGTCTACGACAGGTTGATTATACTAATACTAATCAACCTAACAAAACCTAACCTTTAGCTGAAAAGCATGAAAAGTTGGGCTTTGTTTGTATAAAGTATCTTTCCTTCAGTTATTACGTGAACGTGGATAAAGTGAGAATGAACTAAATGAATTCTATTTTTATTAATTAATTTTTAAAATATTACAATCCAGCTCCATTAGGTTCTGTTCAGTGGTATATATTTTATGTGTGCAAACATTAAAAAAATATATTTTTAGTCGGTAGCCTACAGATGAAAATATAAATATTTCAGTTAAATATAAATTGACTTACCCAAATAACCAGAAGCGATTTGGCATTTAAAACGCAAGATTAAGGTGCGGGAAATTGATCAGGCTGGAAATTTACAAAACTAAAATTATCAATCCTTTATCAGGGAGGTAAGAAATTGAAATTGGGGGAGCTAGTAAAAAGAACATACAAAAATCCCAAAATTTTTAAAATCTGATATTAAGAATTGGTAGATGGGTGTGAGGTAGTGAAATGGGGAAAAAAGGAAATAATTTCAAAATTATATTTAAAAAAACACATTTTAGTATGGTATGCATTAGAAGTATAGTAAATAACTAGAAATGTATGAAAGTATCTTACATTTAAAATTAAAATCTGGGTTGAAGGAGAGCTAATAATTTCGAAATATAATATAATTTTTTTTCTAAATATGGTAGAATATTTAAATACTTGCAAGCTATTAGGAAGATCAACTTAAATAATAAAAAAAAAAAAAAAAAAAATTTCAAATTTCAAAACTAGTTACAAGAAATGGGGTTTAAAATAGTTTAAGCCAATATAAAAAAACTTATATGTGTAGAGTAAAATTGAAATTTTGTATGGAAGTAAATATATCTTCACGGATAGCCGAATGATATCTGAATAAATGGAATCTCGAAATGGATAAACTGGAAATATAAGAGTTAGAAATTGATACAACTAATGTAGGACACTATTTTCGGTGCAGTTGAAAATATAAATTATGCAGGCACGTAAAATTACTATATCAGATAAAAAAAAATTAGTCTTAGAATTTCATAATGGGAGTGTGGGAACTGAAATGGTTTTAGGGAAGGGGTCGCAGCTTGAAATTTCTCCAAAACTATTAGAAAATCTACCTTTAAGTGGGGAAGAAAATTTAAGCTTGGAAAATTTGTAATAAATAACACAAAGCTGAAAGATTAATATTTCAAAAAATAGGTGTCCGGGAAATGGAGGAAAAGTTAAAACTGGTAAACTTATAAAAACAAAAGATTTTTATATGGTAAGCAGTTTTAATTTTGTACAAGCAGAAGAAAAATTCCTAAAAAAACACAAAAAGTAAATATGTCTTAAAGGGGATTCATAGCGTTGCAATTATATCACTAAATATCGAAGGAGGAAACCAGTCATCACCTATACAGGAGCGACATAGTAATCAAAATAAACAAATTATGGTGGCAAAGCTTGGTGAACCATGATGCTCTTTGGGAAATCATGGTGCTATTTGGAAAACCACAATGATCATTTATTCCATTTTTCTCAGAGTACTAGTCTATTATTTAACTTAATTATTCTATATTCATCTTAAATGAATGAGGATATTTTTATATAACATCAAATGAGCACAATCAAAAGTGCATTCATAGTGTGACGAAGAGTAATCTTGTACAAAAATCTTTTCTTGAAGTTTAGTCTGTTATGATTGTAGAGATTTAAAATGCCTAATTTTACAACTATTTACATTTAATTAATGAAATGGAGGAAGTTAAAAACTTTAAAGTTTACATTTATTTATTCGAAGGAAGTTAAGACCAGAAACATCAACAAATTAGTCAAAATAAGGCATCTTTCTACTCACACTCGCGAATTGACTACAGTACTTGCTGGTTGAAAGAAAATTTGTCACTAATGGAAAATTCGTACAGCTCATTTTGGTTAAATAAACAATGCATTTGATTCAAACAAATTGAAAAAAAAAGTGAACAATACCAGTCAATCAAAGTGTTATAGCCAAATTGAACATTGCAAAAACTTGACTCATTTTTAATTTTTGTTTAATATGGTCGTCAATTCAGGAAGATTCGTCCAAATAACACGTCCAAACAGGCCTTGATCATTGAAAGGTTTTATTTTTATTGCGTTGATGTATTGTTTATAAATATAACTTGCTGTTTGAGCCAGAAAATTGTTTTTAAGCGCAATCAATAAAAAAATTATAATTAATTTTTATAATCTATCGATTTGATATTGGTGCTATTTGTATACAAACACATTACTGTAGGCTTCAAGATTTTCTTTTGCTAATTCCATCAATATGCCTTCTGATGCCCCTTTGTTATTTCAACTTAACGCCCACACTCTAGTTCACTGACGTAAACGCCACCAAGTTTGGCCAATTTAATTGAAAGGTGTGAACATTCTCATTTCAATTTGGTTGAATCAACCTCACTGTTCAACCAGAGTTAACCGTGTATATTCACCTTTAACGTTGGCTTTCCCAGGTCATCTGTTACCAAATATGTTAATATACCAATATTATAATCAGTCTTTATGCATATAATATACCTTTGCCAAGTGAATAATTGATCCAAAATTTGTATCAGAAACTTTTCATTTGCGCCTGCAAAGTGACAAATGTAGCTAAATGGTGTAAGTAGAGAAGTTAAAAAGAAAAAGCTTTAGGCAGTAGCGAAGCATGCCCCATACTAGAAGAAGACAAAGGAACTATCTTCTTTCTTTTATCCATCCCTATTAGAATAACACACCCCTTCCTCCCCTCTAGTGTTTTTTTGTGTCTTACCTCACCTGCATTACACACAAAATATGTTGTAGTACGAAAGGGCCATCACTGTCCACTATACATCAGTTTGAAGGCTAGACACAACTTCTTCTAACGATCGTGTCTGTGGCCAATTTGCAGGAGTCAGTTTTCTCAATTTGTTACCCTGATAAAAACCGTCAGTACTTAACATTTATGTGGGAGCTGTAATGTGACACCTGTGTGAAGTTACATCACGTGTGGCGTTAACGGCGTGGTGTGGACATATTCCACAGGAGTAAGAAAATCTAAGAAGAAGAAAACCCAGCAGCTTAATGGTACTTTGAGGGGCGAGGAAAAATGAGAGGTGTGGGGTATAAATAGGCTCTCGCCTGACAGGCATTCTTGTGTTCTACAGTGGCCAATATAACAAAAAATAAACACAATGGTCCATATGTAAATTGCATATTCGATATGTAATGAATTAATTTATCTCACTCTCATAGTCTAGTGACAATTGGGTAGAACATAAAAGTGTTTTTTTAACTAACAAAATTTAACATTTATTATAACTATTCCAATTTATTTTTATTATTATTATTATTATTATTTATTATTATTATTATTATTATATGTATCAATATTTATTAAAGGAAACAAATGTTATGACAAAGTCGTACTGATATGCTAATATTTTTTTCTTTCAAATTTAAAAATACTCATTTATTAGAAAACTAACATCAAATAGAATCTCCTTTGAAATAAAAAGAAGACAAAATTATTTGTAATGAAAAGCACGAGACATTAATACATTCTGAACAAACTAAAAAAAAAGCTTTAAATTTTCAAAACTTGCTCACCAGTAAAATACCTTTAATCAATTGTTTCTAATAAAACAAGTGTAGTGTGCTATTTATCATGTGGAACACTCCCCATTTGTACAATTTGAAAAAATGTATACTTTAAAGTCTAAATAATTTTTGGAAAAAATAGAATTCTAAAAAATAAGTAGTCATTACGCATTACACTCTTATGAGCCAGTCCCTGTCCTAGGGCTACCAACTATTTCTGATATAATTCCATGAAATCCAATAAGAAGCTGTAGTACGACTACGTTAACATTACGTTTACGATGGTACAGATAAAGGTTTACGTGCGCTTCTCCGTTATTTATTAAGATATATAAACAATCCAAAATATTCTACTAGGTATATTCTTGAGATGTGTAGTTTGATAACATAAAGGTATAATTCAGTAAATTCTAGAGTCAAATGTTACATAAAATTCCTAACCTAACCTAGCCTGACTAAACCAAAAGCACACATGGTCTAACCTTGACCTTACCTAAACTAACGTAATGAGCAAGAAACAGACATATTTCAAATAGAGATTGAATGTTTGTCATATTATAATTGTGAACAACTGACTGACTTTATTTATGGCTCTTCTAATGTAGGTGAGACGCGGGTGGATGCAACTCGGTACCTACCGAACAAGCCTAATGATCCCGAAATTATTTTCTGGGCGCAATTCAATTTTCCCCATTTTACTTTCTCTCGACCCCTCTAAGAGAGAAGTATTGTGATTGTTGAAAAATTCGAGCTCGATATTTTGATGAGTGTCGACGTTTCATGGATCTTTCTCCCTTATGCCACCTCCTCCGAGATCCATCTACGGCCGACGAGAATAGCATCGAACTTTCCACTGGATACCAAATCCATTGCAAGTTCCTCCACTCCTTTACCTCTCTACCCTCCAACTCTCCGTCCTTTGATACGCTCTCTGTATCCACGTGACCGTACTCTGGTACTATATATGGTCAGGTTTATTTTATGTCGGCACTCATTATTTCACCGACTTCAGCGAGGTAAGCAACGCTATCTGGGAAGATGTACTTTGCACATTTTTCTGAACTTTTTTTCGGCTTAAATCTTTTATCCTTTGAAAATTAGCTTTTCGGACGTTAAATTTACATCCCAAATAAATCTTTCTCTGAGTTTTATAATTTTGTTGATACATTTTAATTATATGACTTAAGTGGAGCCATTTCGCACATTTGATTTAAATCTTTACGGGAAATTCTTTCTTCATGATTTAACGTAGTTGACCGTTTCTTTGCTTGGCGGATGTCATTCCTTTAGACGTATTAATGTGGGCGTTTGCCGTATGGATTGTTAATTTATTGCGTGCAAATGACGTTGTTTCCTACAATCAAGTAATAATATTGAGGTTGCTTTCAGGCCTTTAAAATGCTTGCGTGTCATTTTTTTTAGTAAGTCACAAAATGACCAAACATTTTGGATTATAATTAGATTCAGCCCTAATTCACATGAGGTTACTCTTAAAATATTTGTTTGGAATATTTTATATGTAATTTTGAGGTAGCTTTCAGGCCGTTAGGTAAGCTAGCGTGCCATTGGTTAATAAGCCACGTAATGGCTAGACCTTTTGAATTAGAATTAGATCCAGCCCTAATTCACCTTGAGATCACTCCTAACACATTTGTTTAAAACACTGTATTCAAAATATTGAGGTTTCTATCTGACTGCTAGAATGCTAGACTTTTGAATTTGGGTGAGCGCATACATACGATTTTTAATTTTTCGAATGTTTAGTCGTTTATCAAAAGATTACGGGATCATATGGGAGTGCGCATATTAACGATACGATTGCAACACGAAAGATAAGTCAAAAGTCGGTCGATGGTTTTATGATTAAACAGTCGAACAAATATCGTTAGACAGCACTATATCCACTGGCTTGTATTGGCGTGCACATACTTGCGATTAAACAGTTGTGGGTCCACTGTTCAGTCGACGTTTGATCATCACACGAAAAGTTCACGACCAATTTCCAGCACTATGGCAGGAATAATTACGGATGAAACTGAAAATTTCATAGAAGTAATAGAGGTGCGACCTGCTCTCTATTTAAAAACTATGAAGGAGTATTCCAATAACGTAAAAACAAAAATGGGAAGAAGTTTGCGCCGAAGTGGTTTTTGGTTAGGCAGAACTAAATTAAGAAAGTAAAGGAAAAATTGTAGTTATATCTCTTTATTATTATTTTTAGGTGCATAGATATTTTTCAAGCCCAACATAAATAGATAAATAAATGTATATTATTAAAGTATAAATGCATATAATACATATACATTTTCCATATACATTTTCCATATTAATTTCATATCTTGTGATATTGCCGTGGAACGGAGCCTTACGGGGAAACATAATAAGATGACAAATACTGGCGAACATTTATTCCCCCTGTAAGATGTCTT
Organism: Timema cristinae; assembly: GCA_039000515.1. Taxonomy (NCBI): domain Eukaryota; kingdom Metazoa; phylum Arthropoda; class Insecta; order Phasmatodea; family Timematidae; genus Timema; species Timema cristinae. The sequence goes on along the minus strand of JBCFYV010000012.1, from coordinate 25,075,712 downwards.
CCTCCCACAACCACGTTGAAATTATTTTCTTGAAATCGTTTTCAAAATTTTAGTTTTTAAAAATATTTGAGCTTCGACTATCATTGGTATGCGCGGGTCCACGATTTAACTGTTTAGTCGTGGTGAAATCGTGAAATACACATGTCACAACTAAACTGTTTGGTCGTGACAAATATCGTATGTATGCACTTACCCTTAGGTGTTAGAGTTGACCCCGTTCAACACAAGATTGCTTTAAAATATAAGGTCAAACATTCTACTTTCTCATTTTTGTCGTCTAAATATTTTGCATTGTTATTAGTTAGCCAATTGAAGCCCATTTCTGTCTATACCTTTATGTTGAGAAATTGCCTTTGCCAACTTGCATTGTTATTAAATAAGTATCAGTTTCAACTCTATCTCCGGAATCTCATCGGTCCCTATAAACTACTCACACAATGTACTGAATATTTTTATATTTATAAATGTGATAGCTTTTACAATTATTATCTCGTCTTTTATTTCCTGTGGGGAAATGTTACGGTGTGCTACGCCGTGAATTTTGTCTTATATTAACCTCGAGGATATTCTGTTTGTATCTAAACGTGTAATAGCTGACATAGTGTGTGTGCAAGAAAATAAGTTAAGCTCATCACCTACGTCATATACTCTAGCAGATTCTACCTTTTTATTTATCGCCCCTTCGATTCAAGTTAGCTGTGGAGTACTAATTTCAATTAGATCATCTATAGATCATGAAGCTATAAGACACATTGTACTGGAATGAGGATATGTACATAATATTAAGAATACATGGTAAGATTGATCATTTTGTTAATAAGATTATGTTCATACCATTTTTGTGGTCAGTGTTTTGACAGGCTACTTAGATCGCCTTGGAATCTTAGAGCATTTGTTTCTGACAAGTGTTTGGAATGTAACTCTTCCACCAGAAGACCGGATTAATTGTAGTAAGACAAGACAACATTTAGCCAGGTTCTTCAGCCACTAGTTTCACTTAATAAATTGTATGATGAATGGAAAAACGCTCATCCTGTTAAAAGAGGTTTAAAATATACAGCCATTCATAGAAATATGCCTCGTTTACTGTTAGAGCGCATTTATGTAAATCCTAGTTTGATTTATTCTGCTATACAACGAAAAATAGCTCCTTATTTTTCTGGCCACTGTGGATATATTTGTAAGCTTCAAGTTGATGCAAGGAAGCGTAGAAACGTGTATTGAAAGCTTAGCACACAATTATTAAAGAATTAACGATAACATTAATCATTAGTAGTGATTCCAGTTTTTATTCAGAACATATGTTATCATAGTAAAAATTCATCGTTTTGGTGGGACGAGTTTAATCCAGAAGAACGTAAAGTTTTTATATGATTCTCTTCGGACAAGTTCAAAATTGCTTATGCTTAAATAAGTAATTTGGAAGCTATGAATCAACAAATACAATCTAAAGGTATTGTGGCGTCAGGTGAAAACTACTTTCTTTGTCTTTGTGAAGTAGATATTAGACAACTGTACAGTCATATGGCCAATGACATTAAATATTTTGAGCATTCCCGATATAAGGATAAACATGCAAAAGAGTTTCTTACACCTTTTGAACAACGTACTGCTCAGCTTTCTTTAGCATCTCTGAATATAAATGGATAAATAACGTCTGACCACAGCGAAATTCGTAATAATGCCTGTAAATATTTTAAGTTTTTTTTTTTTTTCATTTATTAACAAGTGTTTAGAGGCAGAACCTTATAATGGTCTTCCCTCCTTATCTGAAGAGCCAAAGGATATGTGTCACTATGACATTTCTTTAGTGGAGTTGACGGAAGAAGTTCGTGCATTCAATAAAAATAAAGCTCCCGAATATGATGATCTACCACGTGAGTTTTATCAAGGTTTTTGGAGTGAAATTGGACCAAAGTTATTAAAATGTTCATATTGCTTGGAATCTGATAACTTGATCGTCATGGATAAATTTTCTTAGGACGGGATAGACTTTGTTACATAATTGGAGATCAATTCTTACGTAATATTGATAGTAATGGGTGACCTGTGGCTAGGGTAAGGTGTCAGACTTCTGTGTGGCGCCGGTTCGATCCTCGGTCCCGGCACAGATTTATCTGATTTCCAAACCTCCTACACTTGACAAGATATCTTGTGAATGTGGAAGCCAGTCACCACGTGGTTCGGATTCACGTTAACGGTAGGTCCTTCATTCATCTCACAATCACCTACATTACACATTAGGTAGTGCGTATACCGAACGGGTAGTAGACGCGTGCTATAATATGATAGTAAAATATTGTCTCGTGCCATAGCATCTAGGATGCAAGCTATACTCCCCAATGTGAGCCATACTTCCCAACGTTTTATCTCCCTTACTATCCATATATGAAAATGTGCATATGTGATATGTTATTCATAGTTTCAATACCATAAATATCCCCCGTGCTGTATTTTCCTGAATTAGTAAAGTGTATATGACTATATTGAACACACCTACATGCTTTCAATGCTGTCCAAATTCGGGTTCGGAACAAAGTATACATAATATGTTCGTACCTTATACCTAAAGTTACAATTTTTGTTACGAGTTGCACCAGTTAAGGTGTTATGCGGCGTTCAGCAAGGTGACCCATTTTCCGGTCTTTGTTAACTATTTGTAAATAATCTTTCTTACATTATGTGTAGACAGACGTTGTCAAATTATGGTTCTAGATTACCATACTTTGCTGAAGAGCTAATTGTCCCTGCATATGCGTTTGATGTGACGCTTCTCGTCACTCATGATGATGGCTTCAAGGAACTTTCTACAGCATTTATGAAATACAATTATACATCTGGAGCAGAGTTGAATGTAATCAAGACTAAAACTCTCTGGGTTAGGAATTGTAGAAATAGAACGAATGAGCCCAACTAGGGACATAAATATCTTGGTATTTACATTTGAAACATCGAAAATAGGATTAACTAAAACTGGATCAAGGCGGAAAGTAAAGTTCGTGGTGGTTTACTCAAGTGGACTTGTTTGTTGGCTGTAGTGTACATGACCTCATATATAGGAAGGAGATTATTAATAAATCAACTCTCTGGATATAGGTTGACACATTTACTTACAGTACTCCAATCTGATGATACTAAGAGGTTGTATGTCAATATTTTTTATGATGGTAATCATTGGTTAAAGACACATTACGTGCTTGCTGATATATCATTTGAGGGAGATGGAGTCACCCACCTACCTAATAGAGTCATGTATCTTCGACTCACGTATCTTGAAAAAAGACTTGGGCGAAACAGGAATTTGTTATCTTACAAACTTCACTTTGAAGGTTTGAATATTAATTCTCTTGGCGTTCTGTCTGGGTTTTATAGATCAGTTCACACACAGTGCCTGGAAAATATTTTGTATTCTAAAAGCTACCTGTTTACATCAAATACAGGTTGATATAAATTTGACAAAGTATTCCCACTCGAGTGGTATTTTGTGAAAATATGTAGAATATCCTCAACCCCATAAAAAAAATGTATGTGGAGTGTACTGCCCAACTGATTGATGGTGGTCTTCTAGGTAGTAAGTCTAAATGAAGTGATAATGCTATCCCATGTAGAATATTGTACCAGTACCCCACGGATAGTTGTGATGCAGACTTTTCCTGGATATTTCTTCAGGAACCCCTGGTTACACCTGCTCGATTGCTCACATGGAAGAGATACCACACTGAATTGTGCCAGTGATGTTCCTTGTATTGCTAAGCACATGGTTTTTACAAAGCACTCGCGCTGAAACAATTGGGTTGTTTGTAATAAGTTTAATAAGAAGACTAATCATTTAACTCAAACGGGTAGTAAAACGCGGTTCTAAAAAATAAATAAAAAGATTGGTGAATATATATTTTATAGACGAGATTATTTTAATCCATGGTGATCATTAAAGTGAATTCAAAATACCAGGACAATTGGTAAACTTTCTCATTGCATTGGTAAAAACCACAATATACAGGTGTATAATTATTATTTAAGGACTGATCAGAAAGTAGCTGATTAACATAATTTATTCTGTGTAAGGTTGAAGGGATTTAGCCTATGTCTTTCTTGACTTACTAGTATAGACATATTTTCGGCAAATTTGTTTGTTAAATTATAGAAAAATATATGTGATTTACATTATGTAAATTAATTTTTGTTTGAACTTAATTACTGATTTATTGTATAACATGGTATATGTTTTAGGTTGACACGTAGTGTAATGTTATATTACCTATAGATTAATAAATAAACATATATAAACAAAGTATGTCTGTATATCGTACTAGAGCCGAAACTATTTTACCAATTGGGCTAAAACTTGGTATCTAGTGCTTTCATAATGCTCCCCCCGAATAGTTTTTGATATTGACTATTCAACCCTAAAATTAATGGCCGTTTACCGAAGGGCAAAAAGAGATGAATTCGATATTATTTAAAAAAAAAAATCTGTTTTAAAGATTTAGATTAAATGTTGAATTTTTTTTTTTTAATATTACAAACAAAATGGAAACTCTCGTTTTCCCATAAAAATGACTTTAAGGGCACTTTAGAGAAGCGAACATTTCTAATTTTGTTCATACAACCACAACTATGTGAGATACGAAATAACTTATCAGTGTAATACTAATAAATATAAGGTAGGTGACCTGGCGGTCTAGGGGTAAGGTGTCGGACTTCTGAGCTAGCGGTCCGGGATTCAAACCTCGTTTCCGGCACAGATTTATATGATTGCCAATCCCTTTCCTTCACTTCTGACGAGACGTGTATTAATTACAACCTATGAATGGGTGGAATGCCAGGCCTCCACCGTGGTTCGGATTCCACGTTAAACTGTAGATCCTCCATTTCATCTCACAATCACCCTACCACCACACATTTGCGTAAGTGCGTATAACACGGACGGGTAGTAAGACGCGGTGCTAGTAATAATAAATATAACATTCTTTTGTTTGAAATATATTTATAGACCCAATAGTTTCTAATATATGAGCTAACATAATATATATTTTTATAGAGTACTTATAAAATGTGAAATTGATTGTTATACTCTTTGTTGCACAGATACGTTCTGCTTAATCAATGTTTCTGTAACATTTTATATAATTTAATTTAAGCTCTTTGGAGCGTTCCTGCTATGTTCACAAATTTTAAAAATGTTTACTAAATGTCTCTATTTTAAGATTAAAGAGAGCTAAAGTCTTTATAGTGCATCGTACTATTTATTTTAAACATGTATTATAGTAGAATATCGGGCTATACCCATTTTTCCTTTGATTAACCTCATAATGTACAATTTATACTCAACATGTATTAAATAATTTAAACATACGCAAATTCCTTGTGTTTGAATAAAATTAATTTAATGAAAATATATATTGTTTGGAACAAAATATTACCTATTATTATGTGGTGTTAATTAAAACTAAACCTTTATTACTAATGAAAGACCACGTTCAAGCACCAACATTGATTGCAAGTCCCTAAAAATTGTAATTCTATATCATGTCTTATTAGATTTACTAATCATCTAAAAAGTTACCAAAAGCTTCCAATAATACTTCCTTATAGATTGGTGTATAATTTATCTTTACATTTATAGTCATTATTATTATTATTAGCACCGCGTCTTACTACCCATTCGGGTTATACGCACTTACGCTAATGTGTAATGGTAAGATGATTGTGAGATGAAATGAAAGACCAACAGTTTAACGTGGAATCCGAACCACGATGGCTGCCTGGCATTCCCCACAATCACAAGATGTCTTGTCAGAGGTGAAGGAAGGGTTTGGCAATCAGATAAATCTGTGCCGGGACCGAGGATTGAACCCCGGCCGCCAGCACAGAAGTTCGACACCTTACCCCTGGACCACCAGGTCACCTTTTTACATTTCTAGTCAAACAGACAAGGAACGTAAACACAATCATATTGTGTTCTTCTACCTTAAAAGTACAGTAGCCCCATGGCTTCTTTGGTGCTGACTGACAGCTCACAGCTGACAGTTAAAAGCTTTGAAAAGTTACCAGACCAAATTATGTATTCCTACGCTGAACCATATGATCTGCAAAAAACATGTGTTTAGCAGCTTTCACTTCTGACAGTCAACATTTAGGTATATACCTAAATGTTGACTGTCAGAAGTCAGCTGTGAACTGTCAGTCAGCACCAAAGAAGCCATGGGGCTAATGTAATTATTGACTTGACCAGTGAAACATGTTCACCATTATATATATATAATAAATAATAAATATATATATATATGTTTAAAAAAATAAATGGTACCATGCACAGACATTTTTTCTATTTTATATTAGTACTTCATATACCTGCTTCGTTGACTGCATGGTCTAAGGCGTCACTGTCGCAAGAGACTAGACTGCCGATGGAGATTAGTGTTCATATCTCGGTCGGGTGTACTGAGAGTGGTTTTTCACTCTCTTTCCATGCAAATGCTTGTACACCTAATCTAAATTCAACTTTCCTCATCCCTGACTCATTATTGTAATTAGCACACAATGCGTAAAGTGTAGGTAAAAAGAAAGTACTCAACTTTACAATAATAAGTTATTTCGTACTCACATAGTTGCGGAGATATTATAAAAATAATAATAGATTTATGACTTTGTAAAGTTGTACCTTAAAAGTCATTTTCATATCAAAAGAGTAAATTCAATTTTATTTGAAATGCTAAACCGTTCATATACAGGATGTTCCCGGATTAAACGGGAAGTGGTAGTGATCAAAAAACGAGCTCAAAATGTATTTTGGAGACCTCTGACAAGACATCTTGTGAATGTGTGGAATGCCAGGCCTCCACCGTGGTTCGGATTCCACGTTAAACTGTAGGTCCTTCATTTCATCTCACTATCACCCTACCCTTACACATTAGCGTAAGTGCGTATAACCCGAACGGGTAGTAAGACGCGGTGCTAATAATAATATTTTGGAGATTTGCTCGTTTTATCTTCCTTTTCGCGCAAACAGCAAAAAACAAAATAAAAACAAAATATGTAGGTATTAAATAAAATATTTTATTTATTTATCTTGTTCAAAATGACGTCTTCCAGCCTGGAGATGATCATTGTACCTATCACTGATAGAACTAGCGGCTGGCCGACATTGTGCGCCTGTTGTTTCTTCGCTCGCTTGTGTTATCCTTTGTTGTAGTGAATGTATTTATTTCATAGGCGTGACTCTCTTTCATGTAATGGAAGTGAGATATTTTCACGCTCTGAAAATATAACTGTTTGGTCAGTAGGATTAACTCCTTACCTCTCTTTTATATAAATGATCACTTTAACAAATACCGATTAATAACTTTACAAACCCCCTTGAAACACCCCTTCTGCAGTCCTGCGTTCATTACTGATTGACGGTCATTAACAGGCACTCAATACACGTTTTGCTTGAGAAATACCTATAGAGAAATACATCTAATTACGTTAAATCATGTGAAATCAGAGGCCAAGACACAGGTCTAGCACGACCGATCCATCTTCCAGGAAAATTATTATTGAGTCATTGCCGAGGACCAGTGCAGAAAAACAAGTTTCTATTTAATATTTTGTTGTTTTCTCGAAAAGGAAGCTATAGCGAGCAAATTTCCAAAATACATTTTGAGCTAGTTTTTTGATCCACTACCACTTTCCAAAGTTTATCCATTTAACCCGGGAACATCATGTATACAAAATTTAATTAAACTCATTAAAGCAATTTACTATAAAATCGATCTTTTTTAAATATATTTTTGCCCTTCAGTAAACTATCCTTAATTTTAGGTTTATATATCTAATTTCAAAAACTCCTCGGGGAAACTTTACGAAAACGCTTGAAACAAAATTTTATCCCTATTGATAAAACATTTTAGTCTCTAGAACAAGAAACAAACGGCATCAGAAAACAATTTTTTTGTTTCTGAGGGTCATGAATATTTATCAAAATTTCAGGTCTGATTTTTTTTTTTTTACAGTCACAATACTGGGGGTCGAGACAAAGTAAAATTACTTAACTGATCCCTATGTAAGTGTTGTAAAATGATTAATGTATAAACCCATACTTAGATACGTTTACTAGTTCAAACGTAATCTTAGATCTAATTTCCCGGTTAATAGTCCGTTAGATGGGTTATTAATTCTCAGTGGTGGTTGCTACTCATACATTCATTTTTTATCCTCTGAAAGTAGTAATAACATTTTTTGTTGGAAATAAACATTTCATTTAGTTTTACTATCGTGCATTTTATTGACCCCAGTCGTCTGGGACTTGAGCGCACTAATACGAAAAACCTAGGTTTTTTTTTGTGCCGTGGTGGAAAACGGTGGGTAAAGGGGTAGGCGAACAAAATGGCGAGTCAAATAAACCGATCATAAAGCCTCTCAACAGTTTTATTGTTCGCTGCAAATTAATTCTCTCACCGGTCCAGGTGTGTGAGCGATCATTCGTGCGGTTGATCTTTTGTTGTTGTGGTCATCAGTTCAGCCCTTTGTGGTCCAATAGCTTCTGCGCTTGCGCAACAAGGCTATATGGCAAGATTTATGTTCCGAGAGACCGAGATTCAAGGGCGCCGCCTAAGTGCTGACGATTATCCTCACATTGCTTTATTTCTTAAGAGAATGGCAGTTGTGAAGCATTTAATACCAGCACTTTAAAACAATCCTCAGGTATAGTTTCATTTTTTTTAAATTTCTTTAGCACGGTGTCTTTACTACCCATTATACTGTTATGTACTAATTACGCCAGTGGCTTTAGGGACGAGGAAGGTTATATTTATAGGAAATACACCCTCGTATGCGTGGAGATAAATTGGAAAACAATTTTGAAAAAACCCTCAGTACACTCGACCGAGATTCGAACCTCGATCTCCCCGTCATCGGCAGTCTATTCTACTAATAGAGTAGCGTCTTAGAACATGTAGCCACCAAAGCGAATCTCAGCTATATTAAAATGATATGTTATGACCTTGGTCAAAACAATAACGTTGTTTGTTTTGGTAAAATGATAGCATGTCTACTCTATTTTGTAGTCAACCATTAAAGATAACAAATCACTTCTGCAAATGTGGGGAATGCCAGGCCTCCACCGTGGTTCGGATTCCACGTTAAACTGTAGGTCCTTCATTTCATCTCACAATCACCCTACCATTTACACATTAGCGTATGTGCGTATAACCCGAATTGGTAGTAAGACGCGGTGCTAATAATAATAATAATAATAATAATAATAACATTCTGCAACGCGTACCAGCGATCCTATAGGCAGCCTCATTTTTACCAAAAAGCTGAAGAACAAGAGATATACACTGTTATGTTACTATGCTGTCTTGGGGTATGATTCTACCTATTTTAGAAGTATATAGAGGATTTCTACTATCACTCATACATACAGTAATTCATTTATTTTCTATTTTTTAGTACCACGTTTTACTACCCATTTGGGATTTACTAATCAAGCTAATAGTTTAGGGATTATAAAGTTTGAAATTTGAGGAAGTGCGCCCGCATTTGCGTGAGGAGAGAAGGGGAAACAATTTAGAGGAAAAAAACACCCACGATACACCCAATCAGGTTCGAACCAAGGTTTCTTGGTCATAGGCAGTCTAGTCTATTGCAAGTCTAGCACCTTAGATTATGCGGCAACTAACGCGGGTTTCACTCATAAATAGTTGTGTTGCTATTCATCCCTTAATTTGGATGCATAGCAACCTTTTTTTTTGGTCGTTGATAATATCATATGCACACATATGTTTGGAGGCGAATAGACACACTAGACCTGCTTCGGTGGCCGCTTGGTCTATGGCGTCACTATAACAATAGACTGGACTGCCGATGACAGGAAGATCAGGGTTCAAATCCCGGGTGGGGTACTAAAGGTAGTTTTATAAAATGATTTTCTACTCTCCAAAAAATGCGGGGTACACTTCCTCTCAAATTCAACATTCACTTTCCTAACTCTTTATCGTGATTAGTGTATAAGCGTATCAGGAAGTAATACGCGCTGCTAAAAAGATAGCTGAACACTGAAAATGTTTCAAATATTTGTTCGATAACATCTAAAGTTGTTTTATTGATCAAATTTGTGATAGCTTAACAAAAGTAGCATATTTTATATTTTTAAGACTTTAGTTGGAAATTTATAAATTATTACTATTTTTCTACAAAACCATTTGTTTGTACAAATTGTATTTCAAATTTGTTAATCTTCATTTAATCTACTAATATATTGATGTTCACACTTACTTAGCTAAAAATATTACACCTTCCTTGTTGAGTTTTTTTTGGGCTAGTCTATGTTCATATTTAACTTTATGTCAACCATATTAAATCTGACTTTGAAATAAATCTATTTATAATTTCGTCATTTAAAATTACGATTAAATGTTCACGAATAGAATCTTCTTCTATATTTTTCAATTCACAGACTTTAGTCATATGTAATTCTACATAAATAGGCTTACTGGTCATGATATCACTTATCTTGGTTTGTACAATGTTTCTCTTAGATTCAAAATACCTGTCTAAATGGTCCAGAATTCCATTTGCAGTTCTGCTTTCAGTTATCAGGATTGGTAGCCTTACGGTTCTCGCCACATCAACACGTGATCTTTCTATGTTTGGACACATTCGTTAAAGTACGAATACACTGTAGATTAAAATCTTGCTAGACAGCGTTTAACTTAGCGAGAGCTTCTCTAAACAATGTTTACATTGCAGCCTAATTTTTCTCTATAGAGTGTTTAGTTAGACTACCTTAGAGTGACTCTACCTAGACTTCACTATCTGATATGTACACTAGACTCTCGGACTAGAGTAATTAGGTAGAATGGACTGTATTAATGATTTCCAACCATGAAATGTAAACTGTCATAGAACTCCAAATTACTTTTCCACACTACGTCACCACTTTTCTTTTTCTTCATTTTCCTTATTTCCGAGTTAACTTGGCACCGAATACTATGCCATTTCCTGCTAAATTTTGCCTCTTCCATTTACAAGGATTCAGCTATATTTTTCAGTGCCTTTGCTTTTTTTAAAAAATTTCTATCTTGATATTCTTTAACTCCGACAATCCATAATTCAGGATAGCTTTCAAAACATTCAATCAAAGGTACTATCTCACACCAATGTAGTCCTCACTATTTCACCCGAGAGCAGCTGGTCTATTTGTTCATAGAGCTAACGAGAGCTAGAGACTCTCATTGATGTGGGAAGTCGCAACTGTTTACACTGTCACTCTACAGTAGCCCCATGGCTTCTTTGGTGCTGAGTGACAGCTCACAGTTGACGGCTTCGAAAAGTTACCAGACAAAATTATATATCCCTACACCGAACCATATGATCTGCAAAAACATGTATTTAGCAGCTGTCACTTCTGACAGTCTAAATTTAGGTATATACCTAAATTTTGACTATCAGAAGTCAGCCGTGAGCTGTCAGTCAGCACCAAAGAAGCCACGAGGCTACTGTACACACCCTAGCTAAATCTCGCCTAGAGCTTGGACCTGCTCTCGCCAGGGTGCTCTCGCGTCTGTTCACACAATGAAACTTCACCGATACTTCTTTTAGACAGCTCTAGCTAGATTAACTCTGGCTGAAAACTCTACACTGTACTCGTACCTTTAGAAAGAAGTTCACTTTCACGCTTTAAATAACTGACAGCGAAATCTCTACCAAAAAGTTGCCTTGAAATTGTTCACGGTTTTTCCACTTCCATCCAGATTTTTTTTTTCTTTACCATGGCCATAGGTATCTAATGGATTGCCACATTTATAACATTTTATTAATCAATTAACTTAACTTAGAATAATTTGTCCAGCGCCCGGTTTTTGTGTTTCGAATGTTTTAAACAGAATTGTATGGACAATATAATGGTTTAATAAGTTAATTTTTCCACCAAATATTACTCCCCATCCAGGCTACTCGTATTCGTCCATTATATAAGGGAGGTAGATTTTCGAGAAAATTTACCCCCATTTGTGTGCCAAGGAGAGGGGGATAACATTTAGGTGAAAAAAACTTTCTCAATATACCCAACCAGAATTAGAGTCCCGGCATTGACGTCCCAGGTAGATTGAAGAAGCTTGACGCCTAGTCCGCGTGTCGTGGGTGGGTAGCTTAAAATTCCTTTTTCTGTCCCTGAATATCCAAACAATAAAATATCAAGTTGCTAGGTTGATATTTTAAGTATTTGGGGGCATTGTTCATATGAGGTTAAATCAATTTGTTCGTTAGTGCTGATATAATTAGGTATAGATAAAGTATTAAGGCTGTCCTTAGGGGTGTGCAAAAGGTGCGAACACGCAGGGCCCCGAGCTTGCTTAGGTGACAGGGAAAAAAACATTTTGTGGGGGGGAAATTTTGCCTGCGAACTCCCTATGTAGGAAATCTAGCACATATTGTCAGAGTGTAGGAACAAATAAAAACACAATCACGTGGTTTGATTTATTGAATGAGTGAAGCGATTTCTCCATTTTAACTTCATTGACTTGCATTTATCTGTCTGTCTGCGGTGGATATATTTTAATATAACTTTTGAACGCACTAACCGATGTAATTCAAACTTGGGCAAAATTATGCTTTGTACATTTAAAAGATCAAGTTTGTTGGGGAAGAAAGATGAACGAGAGATTGGGGAGAAATCAATCCTTAATGTACAAACAAAATTACGGCTTATAGGCTCTAGCATTAATGGTTATGTATTTACCTTCTAAAGGACATTCATGAAATATTAAGCGGCTGAAAATTGATATATAGGTGCAAACTATTGAAATAACACTAAACAAACATTGAGGTTTTTGGGGGCGGGGGGGGGGGGAGCATATAACTGGGGGCCCCACAAATGAAGTTTGCCCAGGGCTCCACGTCTGCTAAGGGCAACCGTGGAAAGTGTAGGTAATAAACCTGAATCTAGCTTTAAGGTCATAAAATATATTGTATAAAAACGTAGATCCTGGATTATAATGATATATTCGCCTTCTTACCCTAAATTTAGGTTGTAAACGGTACTAATGTGGTTTTGATGGAATTTTAAATAGTTTGTTTCAAAAGAAAGGATAAACGCCATCAGATTTTTTTTTTTTGCTTCACAACTTACTACCCATACGCGATGTACTCATTTAATTACGCTCATTTGGTAGGGATGAGTAAGGTATGGTTAGGAGAGATTTTAACAGATTTTGAGTGAAGGAAGAGAGGGAGATTATTTAGAAATTTAACCATCCTAAGCACTCCTTGTAAGGATTCAAACCCTTCCTTCTCGTCTCATGCAAACCTTACTTGTTGAAATTGATGTTTTGTCTACGTGCACACCGGCGAAGAGCTTCCGAAAATTAAGTTAGTATTAAAACCAATTGGATTTTACAATATTTTATATAGTCTAACACCAGCTTTAGTGGTTGAATGCTCTAAGGTGTCTCAATAGACTGGACTGCCTATGTAGGGATATCGGGGTTTAAATACGGGTGAATGTACTTAAGAGTGATTTCCTAAACGGCTCTCCACCCTCCCTCCATGTAATTGCGGGTACGCTTACTCTAAATTCAACCTTCCTCATCCCTCACACATTATTGTAATTAGTACACAAGCGTATACACCAGACGGGCAGTAAGACGTCGTGCTAATATATCTTAGTGCGCAGTTGTGGGAACGTGAATAGAGGCGCCACTCTCCTCTAAAGTGGTTTGCTCATAAACAAAACAAATTCCCAGGGTTCAAATCCATGCCTAGTGTACAGAAATTGTTCTAAATGGTCCTTCTTTAAACGAATTTGTGTACACTTCCTTTCAAATTCTACCTTTTTAATCTCTATCCTGTTAATTTACCTTGATGAGTAGTACGATCTAACGTACACAAATTTTGTATAAGGCTTAATTTGAAAAATGATACCCCGGTTGTGCGTATTGAGATTAAATGCTAGGAATACACCTAATAAATTCATGGTAGCAAGCCTGACGTTACTTGACAGCAAGGGAAAGATTTAAATTTAGAATTTATTTATCAAATGATTTATATCAAACACGTACTGTATATGAATTGCTTAGATAAAAACCTCAAATGTATCGTGTTTGAAATATCTTACTAACCCTAGCAAAGTAAAAGGACAAATTTATATAGCTTCAATATGATTATTTTTGACCTTCAATGGTAAATTGGTAGAATTAAATTAGTTTTTAATTGGTTTATTTTACATACACTTAAATAACACGAACAATTTTCATCTGATTATGGAGGAATGCGAACAATTTATCCAAACAAACACGACGTTATTCCTATACCCCATCTACGGTAAGATTGTAGGTAGGTGACAGTTAGCAGAATTTTATTTATAGCAAACATTGGTTGAAAGTAATTAATGTCAACCTGTTAGGAAATAATTATTATCCACTTAATAATTTTATATTATTAATTAAAAGTGTTATCAAACGAGTCTACTAATACTATAAACCAATATTGTCCTATTCAAGTACCACAAAAAGAGATCGTACGTGATTGTGGGAATGCAATCATAATAAATAAGAAAACATATATTCAAATTAGGATTGATTGTTTCGGCCTTTATTATTATTATAACCACGTCTTACTACCCGTTCGGGTTATACGCACTTACGCTAATGTGTAATGATAGATAATGTGAGATGAAATGGAGGACCTACAGCTTAACGTGGAATCCGAACCACGATGGAGGCCTGGCATTCCCCACATTCACAAGATGTGAAGGAAGGGTTTGGTAATCATATAAATTTGTGCCGGGACCAAGGATTGAACCCCGGACCCCAGCACAGATGTCCGACACTTTACCCCTAAATCGTCAGGTGTCCTTCGGCCTTTATTAATAAAATGAAGAGTTTGCGTGTCCGTCGTGAGCATTGCGCGATAGCCTAACTACCACAAGCAGAGGTCTCTGAAGTTTAAACATTGGTAGCCCCTGTGCATCTCGAAGATAGATTGTTGAGATTTGGATTAGATTTTTTTTTTTAAGAAATTAAAAAATAAAAAGATTGAGAAATATTAACTCCTCGAGAAAAAACTACAGCTAAATTTTTCATACAATTTGTAATGAAGTTTGTTGGCAATGGAAGTTTTGTGGCCATGGTAGTTTGGAGGTCATGGTAGTTTGGTGGCTATGGTAGTTCGGCGGCTATGGTAGTTTGGTAGTCATGGAAGTTTGGTGGATATGGTAGTTTGGTGGCTATGGTAGTTTGGTGGCTATGGTAGTTTGGTGGCTATGGTAGTTCGGTGGCTATGGTAGTTCGGTGGCTATGGTAGTTCGGCGGCTATGGTAGTCCGGCGGCTATGGTAGTTCGGCGGCAATGGTAGTTCGGTGGCTATGGTAGTTCGGTGGCTATGGTTTTTGGTGGCTATGGTAGTTTGGTGGCTATGGTAGTTTGGTGTTATGGTAGTTTGGTGGCTATGGTAGTTTGGTGGCTATGGTAGTTTGGTAGCTATGGTAGTTTGGTGGCTATGGTAGTTCAGCGGCTATGGTAGTTTGGTAGTCATGGAAGTTTGGTGGATATGGTAATTTGGTAGCTATGGTAGTTCAGCGGCTATGGTAGTTTGGTGGCTATGGTAGTTTGGTGGCTATGGTAGTTCGGCGGCTATGGTAGTTTGGTAGTCATGGAAGTTTGGTGGCTATGGTAGTTTGGTGGCTATGGTAGTTCGGCGGCCATGGAAGTTCGGTGGCAATGGTAGTTTGGTGGCTATGGTAGTTCAGCGGCCATGGAAGTTCGGTGGCCATGGTAGTTTGGTGGCTATGGTAGTTTGGTGGCTATGGAAGTTCAGCGGCCATGGAAGTTCGGTGGCTATGGTAGTTCGGTGGCTATGGTAGTTCGGTGGCTATGGTAGTTCAGCGGCCATGGAAGTTCGGTGGCCATGGTAGTTTGGTGGCTATGGTAGTTTGGTGGCTATGGAAGTTCAGCGGCCATGGAAGTTCGGTGGCTATGGTAGTTCGGTGGCTATGGTAGTTCGGTGGCTATGGTAGTTCAGCGGCCATGGTAGTTTGGTGGCTATGGTAGTTCGGCGGCTATGGTAGTTTGGTGGCTATGGTAGTTTGGTGGCTATGGTAGTTCGGTGGCTATGGTAGTTCGGCGGCTATGGTAGTTTGGTAGTCATGGAAGTTTGGTGGCTATGGTAGTTTGGTGACTATGGTAGTTTGGTGGCTATGGTAGTTTGGTGGCTATGGTAGTTTGGTGGCTATGGAAGTTCAGCGGCCATGGAAGTTCGGTGGTTATGGAAGTTCGGTGGTTATGGAAGTGTGGTGGTCATGGAAGTTCGGTGGTTATGGAAGTTCGGTGGTTATGGTAGTTTGATGGTTATGGTAGTTTGATGGTTATGGTAGTTTGGTGGCTATGGTAGTTCAGCGGCCATGAAAGTTTGGTGGTTATGGAAGTTTGGTGGTTATTGAAGTTTGGTGGTCATGGAAGTTCGGTGGTCATGGAAGTTCGGTGGTTATGGAAGTTTTGTGGTCATTAAGTTCGGTGGTTATGGAAGTTTAGTGGTCATGGAAGTTCGGTGGTTATGGAAGTTTGGTGGTCATGGAAGTTTGGTGGTTATGGAAGTTTGGTGGTCATAGAAGTTCGGTGGTTATGGAAGTTTGGTGGCCATGGAAGTTCGGTGGTTATGGAAGTTTGGTGGTCATGGAAGTTTGGTGGTCATGGAAGTTTGGTGGTCATGGAAGTTTGGTGGTTATGGAAGTTTGGTGGCTATGGTGTTTTGGGAGCCATGGTAGTTTGGTGGCCATGGAAGTTCGGTGGTTATGGAAGTTTGGTGGTCATGGAAGTTTGGTGGTCATGGAAGTTTGGTGGTCATGGAAGTTCGGTGGTTATGGAAGTTTGGTGGTTATGGAAGTTTGGTGGTCATGGAAGTTCGGTGGTTATGGAAGTTTGGTGGTCATGGAAGTTCGGTGGTTATGGAAGTTTGGTGGTCATGGAAGTTCGGTGGTTATGGAAGTTGTCATGGAAGTTGGTGGTATGGAAGTTTGGTGGTCATGGAAGTTCGGTGGTTATGGAAGTTTGGTGGTCATGGAAGTTCGGTGGTTATGGAAGTTTGGTGGTTATGGAATGTGTTGGTTGGTATGGAAGTTCGGTGGTTATGGAGTTTGGTGGTTCATGGAAGTTCGGTGGTTATGGAAGTTTGGTGGCCATGGAGCGTGAACGTGAAGTTTTTGGTATCGACAACAACTCTTGTCACCATGAATATTTTTAAATGTGTGATTTTATTTCTAACAAAATTGGTTTTTTTTTGTAAAAGTTTTTTCTGCCTTTAAGCCTTTTTCTTACCCTATCTTCCCTATCGAGGTTTAATCCCTGTCGGGTTTATCGTTTTTCTAAAATAGTTTTCCATTATATCTATTACCACGCAATTTTGGATACATTTACTCTAATTATAACCTTCCTAATCTCTAACTCATTAGTTTACTCAGTACTTAAGCGTATAATCAGAACGGGTAGTAAGACGCGGTGTAAAATATATTTTTTATTGTTAACAGTCCTACAACTTTGTAATGGTAAGATGTTTCTTATCTCAAAGAGTTGCGGATATATTATTAAAAGAATTGTAGATATCCGCTTAAGTAAAGTAACCTCAATGTCACTTAACCGGAAAATTAGATGCACCATTTTGTTTGTATTTTAAATATTACCTGGATACGAATGTTAGTCAAATAGTTAAAACAGACTTTGATAAAAAGAATTGTTTCTCTTTTCACCCCTAAATTTAGGGTTGGATATGTAATTAAAAAAAAAAAACTCTGGGAAACCTTATGAAACCCCTAGATACCAATTTATAGCCAAATCGGTAAAATAGTTTTGTCACTAAGTCGAGATACAGACAGACACACTGACAGACACAGGAACAGACACATGGATAGACACAGTGACAGTCACATTGACAGACACAGTAACAGTCACACGGGCAGACGCACGGACAATAACACAGACAGGCATACTGACAGACACACGAACAGACACAGTGACAGTAACATTGATAGACACATGAACAAACACATGGACAGACACAGGGTGACAGTCACATTGACAGACACATGAACAGATACATGGACAGACACAGTAACAGTCGCACCGGACAATAACACAGGCACACTGACAGACACACGAACAAACACAGACTCATGAACAAACACAGACACACGGAAAATAACACGGACAGACACACTGCAGACACACGACAGACACATGGATAACACATGGCAGACACACAAGAGACACACAGACAACACATGGATAGACACAAGGACAGACATACAAAGAGGCACACAGACAAACACATGGATGGCCTCACAAAAAAAAAAAATCTCTTGGGGGTCGCAAGAAAGTGTCGCGATACGGTATCAACACGTACCTGCGATATGCGATTTAAACATCTTATAATTTAAACACATTTTATTATGTTATTTAATATAACTTTATTTAGAAATTACAGAAATAATTTTTGTTTAATTGTCGAAAAAAGTAAATGCTTGAAAGTTGATTTACTTTATATATATATATATCATAATGAATTTGGGCACACACACACGTCTTAACCCGAATCGACAGTTAACAACTCTGTCTAGTAAAAGCAAAAACAAACACTAATTATCAGACTTCAAACTAAGATTGTGCCCGGGAGCTGCTAAGCATTTACGGATACAAGTAAAACTACTTCTAAAAAAAAACATAAAAACAATATAATTTACAAATGAAGCATATTGCTCTCTTTCTCGCACCTACAGTGCGAGGTCTTTTCTTTAATTATTACGAGGGCTGTAAACAAGCAAACTGAATGTTATTCACCGTAGCCTGCTTGCACGTGTACGGAAATAAAACAGCAACAGTACAGTCGGACTAAATAAAATTGACAAAACCAAAATTTAAATTCACTAGAAACCAATTCAATAAAACGGGATCATTACAAAAGTAGAAAAAAATATTTACTCAATATTCTACTCTAGGTCTTTTCTTTAATTATTACGAGGCTGTAAACAAGCAAACTGAATGTTATTCACCGTAGCCTGCTTGCACGTGTACGGAAATAAAACAGCAACAGTACAGTCGGACTAATAAATTGACAAACCAGAATTTAAATTCACTAGAAACCAATTCAATAAAACGGGATCATTACAAAAGAAAGGAAAAAAATATATTACTCAATATTCTACTCCTAGCACAAGTATCCTTTCTGTTTTCGTTACCCTAGTATTATTCTGTTTTCTT
>JBCFYV010000012.1:24436480-24448980 GCA_039000515.1 Timema cristinae | reverse complement strand
GACCTCTTGTTCACCACTAATATACACCTCACGTGCCACACGGTGAACCTCTTGTTCACCACTAATATACACCTCACGTGCCACACCGATGGACCTCTTGTTCACCACTAATATACACCTCACGTGCCACAGGGACCTCTTGTTCACCACTAATATACACCTCACGTGCCACATGGGAACCTCTTGTTCACCACTAATATACACCTCACGTGCCACAATGGACTCTTGTTCACCACTAATATACACCTCACGTGCCACACGATGGACCTCTTGTTCACCACTAATATACACCTCACGTGCCACACGGGGAACCTCTTGTTCACCACTAATATACACCTCACGTGCCACACGATGGACCTCTTGTTCACCACTAATATACACCTCACGTGCCACACGGGTGGACCTCTTGTTCACCACTAATATACACCTCACGTGCACACGTGTGGACCTCTTGTTCACCACCAATATACACCTCACGTGCCACACGTGGACCTCTTGTTCACCACTAATATACACCTCACGGTGCCACACCGATGGACCTCTTGTTCACCACTAATATACACCTCACGTGCCACACGAGTGGACCTCTTGTTCACCACTAATATACACCTCACGTGCCACACGGGTGGACCTCTTGTTCACCACAATATACACCTCACGTGCCACACGGGTGGACCTCTTGTTCACCACTAATATACACCTCACGTGCCACCGGGGGACCTCTTGTTCACCACCAATATACACCTCACGTGCCACGTGGGGACCTCTTGTTCACCAACAATATACACCTCACGTGCCACGTGGGTGGACTCTTGTTCACACTATATACACCTCACGTGCCACACAGGTGAGACCTTGTTCACAACAATATACACTGACCTACTAACCGCTGAACAAGTACGGTGAGAGGATTGACAAATGACGCAGGTCTCGTGCTCAGCCCCTATTATTGTTACAATAAAATGTTAAAAGTAATTCAAAGCTCGCTTGGACACACGTACACAATACACAAGAAATATTAAGTATTGCTTTACTTTGTAGATCAATATATTGTTAAAATAATTATTTTCCATGCTTTCTGCCATCTTAAAATTGAAATTAACTCTAGCAAAATAGACCCATTTGTTATCTAACTTTAGATAAATATTGGCTTTAGTTAATATGCTTATTCTCAATAGAGTAGCTAATGTATTGGATTTATTAGAAATGTAAAATATATTTATATTGTACGTAGTTATAAATTGTGTATTTTTTATTAGCTTTATATCTAATTGATGTGTTGTTGTAGCCTACATTGGAATTGTAGTTAATCTTAGAAGGAGTAGAACTGGTTAAATTCTGATAGGTGCTACCTTTAAAATACATCGAGATTCATTTACACCTAATAGGTGCCCTGGAACTCGATACATTTGACATGGACCCACCACTTTGTATCCTAATATTTGCTATTTCATAGAGAAATCGAAACGATTCACCAGTCACGAGAAGTAATTTTATTTTAGAAAGTGCTACCAGATACCTATAATTTAAAACAGCTCCTTTTCACAATTTTATCAATACACCCACTTGATTGAAAAACCCCTAGGTCTACAGCTCTTTATAAAGATTTATTTTTGAATGAGCCCTTGTCCATTTTCAGGTCTACAAAGGAAACTATTAGTTTTATAAAATAGCAAAGTTTATATATAATATATATATAAATAAATAAATAATATAAATACATACACATATATATTTAATATGTCAATCTATCTATTTATAGAATATTATTAAAAACATGATAAATGATGGTAGAGTTAATTATTGTTTGTTAATAAAGGAATAGAAAAATTGACAAAGAAATCAAAATTAAAATAGTAAGAATAATTAATATCCTGTGAGAGGAAATTATTTAAACTACCACTTATCCTGGACATAAAGTGATATGCTTCATCGGAAAAAATGGCTTTATTATACTCTGTGGCTTAGTTAATAGTTTCTATTTAACATAACCACACTTCTGACTGGTAACAGACAACAAGGTTTGATATACAATATAATTTGGGGAAACACTTGATCTTATGTGTTTCATTTGGAGACCTACAAGAGTTTACGGATTGACTAGCTAATGTTAAAATACATATTATATACAAAACTAATTTAGCTAGAAATAACAGTATTTGGTAAGTAAAACAATTTTAATATATTCATACAACAAGTCATGTGAAATACAGCTGTCACTTTTGATAGATATTATCAATATCTCTAAAATAACTAAAATAATATTGTTAAATGTTATCATTGATGGGTAAAGAGATATGTTTGCATTTTTAAACTGTTCTTTCGACCAAAATCATATTTAGAAATAAATAAAAATCAGGCAACTGCAAAAACAGGTAAGTGATTTTGTACTTGTTAAAGTCACAGTGAACGTTTCTAGAGGTAGAATAACTATAATGGCCTCGCATGGTTCAACGGCGAAACATAAAATTTAACTGTTTAAATATTTATTATTTGGGTATAGGTTAAATTACAACGATCCATCACATTAATAATATGTACGTGTACTAGGAAGGGGCCCATTTATGATTGGTTCAAGAAAGTTCTAGTTGGAATAATATCATTATATTAAATAAACCTCCAAAACAAATCATACCACAGCTTTCTTCAGAATTGACATACTATTGTGAACGCTAGACAAGCCACTAAAGTTACTTTAAGGTATTCATACGTAAAGTAATGTGATTAGAAGCTGTCACTTTTGATAAATATATCAATAAATATAAAATAACCCTAATAAAATAGTAAAATTTGTTTCAATATTGACGGAAAGTAATACCTATGCATATACTTCTTAAAAGATGTTCTAAATATCCATTTGTAAGTAAATAGAGGGTGATGTTATTTGACATGTTTGTGAGACTTTGTTTTCAAGTCTATAGCTAAAAAAAATGGAATACTTTTAACGAATATTGTCTTTTAATAAATACAGCTTTAAGAAATTGGCAGACATTTAACTAATAAAGTTATAACATTTCGATCATTATTACAGTAGTTTTCCACCCTTTTCCTAATTTTGGTAAACAGTTTAAAAGTGGTAGGCATATCTTTATAAAATATAAGTCATCAAGATCAAAGTCAGTAAAAAAACAAGGACATTGATATGAAACTCCATCTCTGTCTGCTTGAGGGTTATATCGTAAAAGTGGGTGTATTTGGGGTCAGCCAATATTAATTATGTTTATTTTTGTACTTAGAATGCTCACAAGTAGAATGTTCACAAGTAGTTGAGTGAAAGCAATATTGGAAGTTGTATTAAAATAGTTTTATTTTTCACATTGTAGACCTTAGTCACTAGATTATTGAACTTATATTTATATGTGTGATGTTTCCAAAGTTGATAAAATTGTATTGAATTGTGATTCTTCAAAGGAATAAATGCACTTAAAAAACACTAAATATAAAAAAAAACATGGCTTTATAAATAGAGTCAGTAATACTATTTTTAACGTCTTAACCTTGGGACAAGGTTAAGCAGTATAAACTTTACTATAATTTTACTGGTTGAAGATGGATTAATACTTTGTGGTAAAAAAAACACAGAAAAAACATCAATATTTCAATGAAACTGGTTAGGTTGGACTTGATCCTACCAACTAAGAGTCAGGTCCACTATCCTTGCAGCCAACCCTGCCTGTATTGGCAATGAATTCTTCCGAAGCAATCTCAGGAATAAACACTTTCGCAGTCTTTGAAGCAGGACGTGTAAAAATAGACATCGTGTATGTGTCCCATTAGTCCTTTGTCCCTCACCCCTTGAACATCTGCTACCCGCCTTGAGGCCACTGGTTTAGTTGTATATTAACGAGAGTAGATGTAAACACTGCACTACAGTATGAGGTTGATTGTATGAGACAACTTAGTCGGAGGGTGAGGGAGGTGGGATTAAAAAACAGCTGCAACAAACGAAGTGTAAAACTGTGATGGCACGCCCCATAATTATACATTCAGTGGGCCTAACTGTTAGGCTCATCTCATCTGATATACTGGTACGGGGTGGTTGGGGTTTGAATATCACCCAGTGCACTGAGGGTGGTTTCCTAAAGGGTTTCCCTATTCCTTCTCCGCAAATGTGGGCATATTTCCTGTAAATTCTACTTTAATCATCGCTACCATTGTAAATACCTACTAAGTGGAGCATAGGGCGCACAAGCGCAAATAAAATGATATGGCCCGGCTGGGTGGTAATAGACTAGAGGGGAGGAGGGGAAATCAAAACATTTACACACCTCACTAGAGTCTGTTGTAATATTGGTCAAAGTCAAAAACATTTCACCAACTATTAAAAAAGGGAAATAGTAATAGATTTCCACTTGATGTGTTTATGCTAAATTTCCGATTTGTAATTTTTTTCTTTAATTATTTCCTTAGAGCTTCTTAACACTTTATTTTTAGCACCTCAAAATATGTGTGAATAATTATTTTGTTCCATAGTTTTCTCAGGTTCTTAAAAAAAACTAGGGGTTATATGTAATATTCAGTTGAATTTATTATTGTATTATTATTTCAGAATGACTTTAGAATGAAATAACGGTTGGTTAAGTATGTTTCTGTAAACATAAATTTGGTGGCAAAATAATATTGTAAACATTTATAAATATTTAAGAATATTAAAATAACTTAAATTATTTAGATTTTTTTATATATATTTATTAAAAACTTGATTTTTGATTAAATCTAACAATCTTTTTTTGGGATAAATAAAACATGGGCGCACAAACATACCACATACAATTTTTAATCACATAAATTATTTAAGGCTACCTACGCCTGAACTTTTAATTTTTTTAATTTTCTTTTGTGAGACGCTTTTGTTCTCAAGTGTATTGTTAAAACAAATTGGAAGACTTTCCATGGATATTGTCTTTTTATCCAGTTATAAAGACAACTTTAACAAATTAGCAGACATTTAGCAAGTAGCGTAATAACATTTCAATCAGAATTACAATAGTTTTCCGCCTTCTTCGTAATTTTGTAAACAGTTTGAAAGTTATAGGTATATCCCTATAAAATAAATGTCACCGAGGTTAAAGTCAGTCAAGAGAAAAAAGGGCATTGAAGGGATGTTTGATATGAAACTCCATTTGGTATGCTCAGGGATTGTATCGTAAACGTGCCAATATAAACAAGCCTACTAGCATGAAGAGTGAGATCGATAAATCGCCTTTTTGAATTTATCTCGACCCATCAATCAATTAAGTATGGAGAATACTCTATTTACCATCAGAATGTTACGATAGTGAAGCAGGATTCTAGTAAAAACCTGACTTGAAATGTGGCATATACAAGTTCAAAAGGCTATTAGATCTACTGTCACACACTCACACAGTCAATTATATAATCCCAGCTGCTTCTTAACAGATTATACGTATAACCATATAATAATAATAATAATAATAATAATAATAATAATAATAATAATAATAAACAACAATCTCAAAAGTCTTAAATGTTAACGGCAAAAAAATTATGATTTTCTAAACCTGCCTTCATACTGAATCCATTAGAGATTATGGTTTACACATCCTGCTAATGTCCACCCCTAAGGAGAATAAAGGGGGGGGGGGGTCACTATCCTCTCCCACCCCAATATCACAAATAATTTTAGTAAAAATTTAAAACATGGAATTACGACAATAATTTGAACAACTGAATATGTGTCTATAGTATAGGTTAAACTATAAGACCAGACTGATGACTTTACATTCAAGGGACACATATATAACACATATTAAAAGTACCCCTTAAATTCCAATTGGCATCAATACAAAAATAGTAGCTTCGATTACCTCCTTCCATTACACCACATCCCTCAGCCCAAAGTTTATTTCTGGGTTAACCACTACAGCTAACAATTTAGGAGCAAAATTTAGTGTGTAAATTTAACTATTTTTTTCTAATGGGTTATATTTTCTTCTGATTACAACGAAAGCAACACCTCCTTGAAATTGAATAATAAAGGTCTAGGATGGATCAAATAGGAATTGCATTTGTGACCCTCTAGCCATGTTCAAGGTAGTTGGTTGTAAACATACTTTCAGGATTTTTCCCAATGACATCTTGTGGCGAGTGTGTTATTTTTCTGATGGTGTGTCGGTAAATTTTGCCCTCAGGAACGTTCAGCATGCCTACTGCCAAGACGGAAGCCGGTAATCTATTCACAACCTACGCCATCTTGCTGATCCTACTAGTGGCGCTGTGGGCGTTATACTCGGGACTCTTTATATAGCCGAGGCGGTAAGGATCAAACACTACCAGTACAATGGCCTTTTGTCATGGTATTAAGGAGGTATGGAAGTGAACGCTAATGAAGGTCTGTAATATTATAGTTATTATAGGAAACAATATTCTTGGCCAAACAAATAAAATAGGATTTCAGTACCTAATATTAATATAATTTTATACAAGTAGTAATAAAAATAGTTTTTGAATATTTGTCAAAGCATATGACGAAAAACTTTTTAAATGAATAGAAAACGTTATCATCAAATCCCAGGCAGCATATAACTACTAATATCCAATAACTGTTGATATTACTGGGCTTAAATGTAGAAAAATAAACTAGATATATCTATTAAAGCAGTATTTTAGATTTGTCAAAAAAGTAAATAAAAATATTTTGCTATAAAAACTAAATAATAATAATAAAAAAAAAATACTGGCCTTAGGTAGCGCACCCTTCCATCGAACCTACTTGTCCTCATTCGCTGGAGTTTATAATGGGGATGGAAGTTCTGAAGCTTCAGTGCTACTACAAGCATACTATAGTATCCTAGATTGTTTTGTTCTTACTAAAATTGACTTTATTTGTATGAGGAAGAATAATGTGCTTTTAATCTTACATCTTGTAATTTAAACTTTTTGTTATTTATTATTTTTAGATGTAAAACTTTAAAAGTAAGGTTTTTAACCCTAAAGGTGACTTGGTGGTCTAGGGGTAAGGTGTCAGACATCTGTGCTGGCGGCCGGGGTTCAATCCTAGGTCCCGGCACAGATTTATCTGATTTCCAAACCCTTCCTTCACCTCTGACAAGACATCTTGTGAATGTGGGGAATGCCAGGCCGCCACCGTGGTTCGGATTCCACGTTAAACTGTTGGTCCTTCATTTCATCTCACAATCACCCTACCATTACACATTAGCGTAAGTGCGTATAACCTGAACGGGTAGTAAGACGCGGTGCTAATAATAATAATAATAATAATAATAATAATAATAATATAATAATAATTTTAACCTAAAGAGACATGCTAATACCTTTAGATTCACATTAGAATTGATTCATATGTCTCAGCACACTTGTAGGCTGTCCTCTTAAGTTGCGTTCATAATAGAAAAATTAAGATTTGAGACGTTTGTAAGTGCGTTTTATGTCGAATGTTAAATTTATTTTGAATTTAATTATTTAAATTAAAGCTAGGTCCATATTCATGTATAGCACACATTTAATAGAGAACAGTGCATAGCACATATTACGCAAGAATTTGAAACACTTTATTATCAATTTTAATCCTCACATAAAAAAACATTTTGAATAGTGAATAGTGCACAGTCCATAAATATGATTTAACTTTTAAATTTATATTTGTGGAGCTGAGCATAGACATCCCTTGGATTTGAGACGTATCGACCAATAAAAAGGCGTTAAGAGATCTAGCCAACTATAAGTCAGTATGCATAGCAGCCGGGAAATATATTCTATTCATGTTTGAAATGCCTTGTAGCCATAATTGTTTTTTATTAACTAATTTTCTTAGTTTTAGTGTCAATAACTTTGATTGAAAAAAATGGGAACTATTACATTTTGATATTGTTATGGAGAAGTATGTTATACCTACCATCATATTTATGACAGCAATAATATTTATGATAGTAGGCGCAAAGTAAAAATAAAATTTTACTAAACGTAAGCGTTTAATCAAAGCGTTTCACATCCATACATACCTAGCTTCGCCGTTCCCTTATGGGGTAAGCAAGAAACTGCATATAACTCAAAAATAAACAACTTCGTACTTAATCTATCCTCAATAACATTCTCAACACTTCCATATCCATGAATAGTCTCTTCCCTACAACAACATCCATACACCAAGTCATACAAGCTATTTTATTTTTAAAACTCTTTCTGTTTTTCTTTTTCACACATTCATCTAAAACCATAGAGCCACGTCTTACATGGACTACCCATTCCTTTTGATCCACACACTCTACCTTCATATATTTACTTCATTGCTTGACACACACTCATCCTCTCAACATGCCTAAACCAACGTAAGCGGGTTCTTTCACATTGACTTATAAGACATCTTTCCAAACCACACTTCTTCACCACCCAGCACTCTGTCAATACGAGTTTTTCTACATACATTTCTTAGATATATAATTCCAACCGTATTCACCTTGCTCTTATGTCTCCTGACAAACCAACACTTCACATCTATTAAACACCATTGGTGTTAACACATTGTTATATACGTATATCTTTGCCTCTTTGGAGACTAGTTTATTCTAGTTCACATACATCCAACTAATCTCCGAGATTTATTCACCAGTCTGTCAACTTCCCCATCCATCCTTCCAGTTTTACAAAATATTTTCCCAGATACACAAAATAATTCACATGTTCTAAAATCTCTCTAATTATATTAAGCTTGCAATGATTTACTGATCCACCCTTATCAAAAACTATAACCTTAGTTTTGGAGAAATTTATACGAAGATCTATTCTGCCTGTCACCACATTCAAACGATTTAATGCATTTGGCCAATCAATTTATCATTTTAAACAATTCACACACGAAAAAATACAGCAAATGATAGTCAGTATAAAAGTAAATATGTTAATGACATTTTTTAAACCTCACATTAAAATATGGACAGTGAAAAAATATCTTCTCACAAATTGTTAATAAAGAATAAATTAAATGAACGTAAAATTTTAAATAATTATTCACTCATATTTTAACTTTCATATAGTCTATAACTTGTTTTGTTTCTTTGCAAGCTCTAACTTATCAAATAGTTTATACAATTATTTTACTTCTATATTTAAATTACCATATTAAAAAAAGTAGTATTCATGAATGATTACGTGCTGAGGATCAACATAAAATTCAATACAACCAAAAGCTACTCTCATGTAAACACTTATCTTCCATTTCTTATCCAATTATTATAATTTATATTCTCCTTGTTAATTTTACTTTCTCTCAACACCTTAGAGAGTAGGTTTTGTGATCGTTAAAATATCTAAATTGAGATTTTGATAAATGTAGACTTTTCACTACGCCTCGAAACAAAAAATAAGTGGTTTTCATGAGGTCGTCTATCTTTCAGTCCGTCTGTTTGTACCTCGGGCTAGAGCCAAAACTATTTCACCGATTAGGCTAGAACTTGGTATCTAGGGATTTCATAAGTTTCTTCCACGGAATTCTAGGAATTAGACATCCAATCCTAAAATTAAGGGTTGTTTACTGAATGGCAAAGAGAGAATAAAATAGATTTTCTCAAAATTTGCTCCAACGAATTTAGTTAAATTTTATACATAAACACAGATTATCATTTTAAATAAGATGACAATTCTCATTTTCTTATGAAAATGACCTTGAGGGTACTTTACATCGTGGAAATTTTCCAATATTCATAATTTATCCGCAAATATCTGAGATACGAAACCTATCATTGTAAAGTTGTAGTACTAATAACGATACGAATCTTTGATATGAAACATAACTTTATAAAAACCAATAGTTTCGAATATATAATAGATTTACTTATTAATTCAGGTCTTTCGAATGAATTCGATTCTTATGCTCTTTGGTGAACCAAGATGTTTCTCTTTTCTCAATTTTTCTGTAACAGTGTTCCTAGTTCCTAATACCATAGAGATAAGTGTATATTATTTCACTTATCATATTAGGTGTAATGGTTCTACAACAATGTATAGACCTATTATTTCATTTAGAAACCTTAAGAGTTTTTGAAGTTATACTTCTTTAGGCGCGTTATGAAAAAATGATGAGAGTGAAATTTTAAGATGCGCGCGCATCACTGTAACACAAAAGTAACAGGTTGAAGTTAAACCGCTCATTAAATCTCGAAAAAAAAAAAAAGCTACCAACAAAATAGAAATAGAACCTCTGTTAGTCGCGCATGTTGGTACGCTCGTCGCCTCTGATCAGTGTTTTCATATATATAATATTTATCTACATATTTCTAGTTTCTACATTCACAACACGTGTTTTAGTTTCATACAAGTGCGAATTATATATGTGCTAATAAATTATATTCAGTAGTGATTTAAATTGAATATTTTGATTAATATTATTTATTATTCGTAAATATTAGTGAAAAAAATTGTGATTATAGACTTTTCCAAGTGCTACAATATAATTGAGGTTAACTATCCGTATGTAATATTTATTGATATAAATTAATATATTATTATTTAACATAATTAATACTAAATATTATTAAATTATTTTTTATTTTTTAATGATGCCAAAGAAGTATAACTTCTCACGCGCGTACATAAGTACACACACCCATTTTTTAGTAAATGTCTATTTTAATATAAAAGTGGGAGAATCTCTGTTTAATGGTCTTTTTTAAGCTTCACAATTTTCCGGTGTTGTATGAACACAGGTTGGTTTGTTTTCAGCAAACATCTTACTACCCGTTTGCTGGCTTGGGTTATACGCAGGTTTACTAATCTCCCTAATATGCTAGGGACGAGGAAAATTGAATTTAGAGGAAGTATACCCGCGTTTGCGAAATACTAGCTTAGTAAACCCGAATGAAATTAATTTGAACCTTGATATCCTTGTCAACTGCAGCCCAGTTTATTGCGAAAATGACACCCTAGGGCTTAGACCATTTGATTAAAAAAATACACTTGATACATTATTTTTTTTAATAAAAGTGTTAATGTAAAAATAGTTTTGTTTCTCTGTCAATGAGGTTATTTAAAGCACAGCTTTGCTCACTAACCATACATAATGTTCTGAAACGTGCCATAGAACGGTTTATTTTCTCACGTCATATGTGGTGTAAAAATACATATTTCCACATCCCACTCTCCCCATTCCCTTGTCCAAAGTTCCCCCTTTTGAAAAATGTGTCACATATATTGCTCCACGAAGACTTGTGAGAATAATTTTCACCAAGAGGCTGGGAGGAGGTTTGGGAGGAGAAGGGGGTATAAAAAAGTTAACCTCAGGTCACGTGACATCTCTCTTGCTTCACCAGTGATTCATAGCAGAACATTATCGTTCGCAACCGCGCCTTGATAAAATATAGTGTGGGAGGGGCGGGAGGACATGGAAGACAGTGAACCTAGGACCACTAATATCTAGAATAGTTAAGAGGAGGTGTAGAGGGGGATAATGTAGGTCAGCGTGCTAGGGACACAGTTGCTATTCCGTGTGTCGCCCAACAGATGAAGGGGAGGGCGCGAATATCATAGCGAGAAATACAAATAATGTAAGTGTAATTACACGGCATAAATTGAGGAATGGGCTTGTTTAATATTGTTGGGTTTTGGATTGTGAATGACAAAGCGAGTATTGCAACGTGTTAGCTATTAAATAAATAGAACATATCCACTGATAACATAAACAGAGTGTCAGCATTCCTCACGGTAAATCAAGCCAGAAGGCAGAATAAAAAGTATTGTCTCCAGCTAACAGGGCTGACTTATCACCATCGAGTCTAAGGGGGGTCCTATGACGTTTTTGGGCTACGTGGGTTAGGACTCCAGCACATCCGTATCTGTATTGAAGGGCTACCGTTCAATCCCAGGGTACCGGGGTTCATTAACCATGTAGGATCACCTAGAGGCCAGTCAGGCCATTCCTTGCAATAGTACGTTCTGCCACAAGCTTCTAAATAGTATTCTAAATTCTTTCATATCTTTAATACACCTTACAACATCACGTTTTGTAATAGACATAGTAGCACAAATGAAAACCACAAACCACACCAGCCGAAACGTCGATTACGAACCCACACAATAGTATATCATCTTACCCCCCTATTCTCGGCCACAACACATTCTGACAATGTAAGGCCCATATCTGAACGGTAGGAGATGGTGATATAAGTCTAGTTTTGCAGAAATTGTCCACCACGCCTTCCTCCTTCCTAGTTGATTTTGGGGGTGAGGACAGTTAACATTTCATGATGCAGCTAACAATCATATATTCTATTAACCGCATCGGTGGTCACGTGGGCTACGGTATCACTCTAGTCTGGTCTGGATAGTCTGGTTTGTCAAAGATGGGCTTGAATCACAGTCTGTTCCCAAGTGGTTTTCCACTCTACTCCAACGCCAATGCACGTGCAATAAATTCTACCTCGTTAGACTAAATATTCGTATAGCCCGGACGAGTAGTGAGACAAGGTGAGTACACAAAAAAAAAAAATATATATATACATAAATATATTATTCTTTTAATTGAATTT